>MCJB01010066.1:146209-229014 GCA_002018475.1 Nicotiana obtusifolia | reverse complement strand
CCCCCCCCCCCCCCCATTCCAATTTTCGCTGAATCAATCTCCACAACATTGCAAAAGGAGAATCTGACAGTGTCGAGCACACCAGGTGTTCAACGAAATACCAGTGACACTGTAGCAGCTCAATTGTGAGATCATGCCACTCCCCAACCTTCTCAAGGTCCTAAGGAAACTAGTCGTCAAGCAAAAGCACAAGAATTGCATCAGAAAGATGAAGATCAAATATTTCCCCCACCCACTGAAGTACAGCAGGTCGGCAGTGCTGGTGTGATACCTCAGCAGTTGTACAAGGCTCACCTACTGTCCCACGTAATTCCAATGACTACAAATCCCACAATCCATGATCCTACAAGCACTAGTAAAGCTGCTAGTCTTGGGGCTACTACAAAAGCAGCACAATCTGCTCAACAACAGTAGCACAAGCAGCAGCTGCAATTTGCTATCCTCATCTCTGATGCTGATAAGCGCACTAAGACACTCCCATCAACCTCAGCTCAAACTCCCATCAAGGTCTCCTCTAACATTGACAAGCCAAAACATCCCAAAAGAAGCTTAAAACCACCAACTAAGGACACAGAACCAACTACCTCACACACACTAGCCACTCAAGCAGTAGCAGCTAATATCAGCAAATGTCAACTTCCTAGCACTTCCACAAAACCCAAAATACAAGCCAACACCACTCCTTCCCCACCTAATGTCACACAATCATATGTCACTAGATTGAGAGCCATACATGAAGCAGAAATTACCCCAATTCAATTCACTCCACCAATCATTACCACCAAACAAGGAAGGCCTGCTGTGCTTTTCAAAAGGGAGGATTACATGGTCAAGTTTGCAGATAGATGTGAAATCATAGTGATAGGAAAGTTCCTTAACACCATTCCCAGAATCAAAGTGATTAGAAAGAGCTTCATAGCCCAAACTGAACTCAGAGGAAGGGTGAAGATTGCTCATTTCAATGCCAGGACAGTTTACATTGATCTTGATAATGAGTATGATCATGCTACAGTATGGACCAAGCAATATATGTATATACAGGGCCAAATGATGAAATTGGAAGCATGGAACCCATCCTTCAAGCCGAATGAGGACTCACCAATAGTCCTTATATAGATTGTTACTCCAGAACTACCATGGCACTAATACTATATGGAGATTCTGAATCCATTGTTATCCCCCGTTGGTAAAACCCTGTTTCTGGATCTTGCTTCTTTTCAAAAGACAAAAGAGGTAGTGTTGCTAACATCAAGATGCAGATTGACCTCACCAAAGAACTACCTACGCATGTATGACTAGGATATGATGATGATGTCAATGGAGAAGGACAATGGCTCCAGATTCAATATGATAATCTTCCTGAGTATTGCACATACTGCAGACATCAGGGCCACTCACTTCAAGTCTGTCAAGCTAAGCAAAATGATTAGGAAAATCAAAGAAGAAAGGAGGAAATACCAGTTGCAAAGAAAAGTTCACAAGCCACCACTCTAATCAACACCACAGACAATCAGCCCAGAGGACAAAACAAGACAAGACCACAGAGCTACTATGCAAATGAGACATTAAAGGAACAGAGTACTAATCAAAATGCTGAGGAACATCAAAAGAGCAAAGATCACCAAACTTAAGGAGCACCTCGATCAAATGAGGAATGGAAAACACAAAAAAAGAAGCATTTCAAAGGTAATTCTCAAACTAACAAGAAGCAACAGCATATATACACACCAAAGCAAATTGCAACACAACTTGGTGATGGTCCATCCACACAGGAAATCACCAGAACTACACTGTCAGGTATACCTTCTACATCTCATCAGGTACCCCCAGAAGTATTGAATTCCATCCATACCTCTGGAGGTACCAACACTGTATCCCATACCCATGACCACCCTGTTATTTCTGCTGCTAATAAAGTTGATGGAGGAAAGGAGAAAGGTCTGGAGTTAACCAATTCCTTGCAGGATGGGGTACCTACTGGGGTTGGGATTCCTCATGTTTTGCATGAGTGTGCTAGAGCACAATTGATTGACCATAGGATGCCCCCCCCCCCCAATGCCCCTACACCAGTTACTGCAGAGCCCCATACAGTTATTGCAATGGGAGAAGAGACTTCTGATATAATCAGCTCAGATGAATACCAAATTGATCAGCAAGAAGATGCTATAAGAAGACTCATAAAAGGAAAAGCCCCTGCAGTGTCAGATTTCAGCATATAATCCCCTAAATCCAAAAATAAACCATGCCAGAAGAAGAGAAAAGCCATGAGAAAACAGTCTGCAGGAATCTCTATCAATGAACCTAAAACAGATCAGCACCTTTAGGAACCTACTACTCCATACCAAAGCACAGCTGCCAACTTGAAACGGAACCCTGATGTTGATACTGCCAACAAATCGCAGACATATAGAGACCCTATGCTAGACCCCTCCCTTTCACAACCTTTGCTACATGCCAATGTGCAGGACAGGCAGGAGGAATTGAATAAACACACTGCTCTAGTACCTGCTACAATATAAGAATGTCCTCTAAATAAATATTCTTCACAACATGATATATAGACCTATTCTCTCAGAGGATGAGATGAGTGGAGGCTTTGAGGGAGAAGCTGGACTCAGTGATGCCACAGAAGAGGACCAACACTGTGATCTCCTTGCAGAAGCCATTAATGGGGAACATCATCAAAATGATATCATTCAGAACCAGGGATTATCTCCTAGAACACATAACCCATCACCAAGGATCACAAGAAACATGACAGCTAGAAGGAACACTGTCCCACCAAACTCCAACCCCCCTCCATGTTTTAATGATCAGTACACTTATATGGAATGTCAGAAGTATTAGAACCTTTGGAGCCATTGAGAGACTCAAAACACTAAAACAAATCCATAAACTCTCCCTCATAGCTATTCTTGAACCATTCCCAGACTCTTCACATATCAACCAATACCAAAACCAACTATCTATGCATCATATAGCTTCCAACATCAATGACAAGATATGGATTTTCTGGGATAAGGACTTCTCTGGTATTATCACAGACCAAGATGAACATCAAGTCACAATTGAGTTAAAGCATGTTGCGGCTGCTGAAATTTTCCATCTCACAGTCATATATGCTAAATGCAAACCTCCTTTAAGGAGACCACTATGGGACAAGCTAAGGATCAAAGCATAAAACTCTAGTGTACCATGGTGTGCCATTGGATTGCATCAATTGAAGAAAAGATAAGGGGTATTCCATACCAACTCAACAAAAGCCTGGAGTTTCTGAGCATGATTGAGGACTGTGGACTCACTCACCTGGGATATTATGGGCCTAGATACACTTGGTCTAATGGCAGAGGCCCATGTTCAATTGTCTGGAAAAGACTGGATAGGGGACAGGCTAATGATAACTGGCGTGCTGCATATCCTGGTACTACCATTACACATCTGGCATCTACAGGATCAGATCACGCCCCTCTTCTCATGGAAATCAATGTCAGACATGATAATGCCACAAAGTATTTTAAATTCCTAAATTGCTGGATAGAAAATGCAACCTTCTTGCCACTGTTACAGCAAGTCTGGAATACACCAGTCACTGGAAATGCAATGTGGATTTTCCATCAAAAAACATAAGCACTTTGCAGAGAATTATCCAAATGGTCCAGACAAGAATATGGGGATATTTTCCAGAAAGCCAAGTAATTTGAAGAGAAAGTCTGAAAAGCAGAAGAGACCTAGGCACAGTCCAACAAAGAATCAGATAGAACAATTGCCTATGAACTCACTGCTCAATATGTCAAACATCTAAAGATTAAAGAGGCTGTCCTGAAGCAAAAAACAAAATTACAATGGTTTAATGATGGAGATTCCAACACCCAAATACTTCCATAGTCTGATCAGAGGCAGAAGAAGAAAGCTGTATATCCACAAAATCAAAAATGAAGACAATGACTTGATATATGATGATGAAGCAATAGGTGAAGCTACCTGTGACCATTTTCACAACCTGTTCATTGATCCTGGGGGAGTCATCAGGGAAGATCTTCTATCTTGCATCCCTACACTGGTTACAGAAAAAGATAATCATCAATTCAACAAAGATCCTACAATGGAGGAGCTCAAAGACACTATTTTCTCAATGAATCCATCCAGTGCTGCAGGTCCTGATGGCCTCAATGGAAAATTCTTTCAGCATTGTTGGGATATCATCCAGTTTGATCTCTACAATGTGGTGAGGGCATTCTTATGTGGTCAACAATGCCTAGGTACATGACACAAGCATGCTTGGTTCTGATACCTAAAGTGGAATTCCCTAACACTTTGTCAGAATTTAGACTTATAAGTCTGAGCAATTTCATCAATAAGATCATATCCAAGATTATTTCCAAAAGAATTGCACCTATTCTCCCCAAGATCATCTCCCCAAATCAAACTAGCTTTATCAAAGGCAGAAGTATTTCTGAGAATATTATGCTTGAACAGGAGAATTGTCCAGGGAATCAAGAAGCCAAAGGTGCTAATGTAGTGATCAAATTGGATATGGCAAAGGCTTATGACAGAGTATCTTGGTCCTTTACATGTATAATGATTAGAAGAATGGGTTTTAGTGAAAGAATCATTGACATGGTGTGGAGAACAATGTCCAACAACTGGTATTCTGTCATAGTCAATGCTACAAGATTTGGCTTCTTTCATTCCACTAGAGGTCTAAAACAAGGGGACCCTTTGGCCCCTTCACTCTTCATTCTGGGAGCTGAATTACTGTCTAGGATGCTCAACAACCTCACACATGATCAGTTTTTCAATGGTTTCTATATGGAAAAGAGAGGACCTCAAATCACACATCTGAGCATTTGCAGATAATATGATCATCTTCACCTCAGGTTGCAGAACTTCTTTAAAGAAGATCATGAAGGTCCTTCAAGATTATGAGCAGACATCTAGGCAGCAGATCAACAAAAGCAAAAGTCATTTTATGACTGCCCCCTCTGCTTTCCAATATACTACCAGGAGAATTCAGCAAGTCACAAGCTTTACCAAAAAGGAATCCCCTCTAACCTACTTAGGCTGTCCCCTTTACATTGGGAGGAAAAGGATTATACACTTCAATGGTATCATTTCTAAAGTGCTAATAGGATAAGAGGTTGGCATGGCAGGTTATTATGTTATGGGGGTAGATTGACCTTAATCAAGCATGTCCTGCAATCACTTCCTATTCACTTACTGTCAGCAGTCACACCTCCAAAATCTGTCCTTAAACAGATAGAGAAACTGACAGCTAATTTCTTTTGGGGAATGAACAAAGAAAGGAACAAATACCATTGGGCTTCATGGCACACACTATCATACCCACTGGAAGAAGGGGACATTGGACTGAGACCTATAGTAGAGATTTGTAAATCTATGGAATACAAACAATGGTGGGGATTCAGGACCAAACAGACACTATGGAGAAATTTCTTACTGGCCAAATACTGTAAGACATCACACCCCGGATAAAAAAAATGGAGCTCTGGACAGTCACAAACATGGAGAAGAATGATGCTCAACAAAGAAACTGCTGACTATCACATTCGATGGAGATTGCACTCAGGAAATTCAAGCTTCTGGTGGGATAATTGGTTAGGTTTTGGGCACTTAGCTAGCTTCAGACAAGGACAGGTCAGGCCTGGCAACATCAAGGTCTCACAATACTGGACTGATGGGCAATGGGATATTTAGAAACTCAGTCAAATAACATCTCAAATAGCTCCCCTGTCCATAATCTCACACATTCTCCTAGTCAAAATCCATTATAACCCCCACATCAATGACACAGCAATATGGCAGCCTTCTGCTTCTGGGGAATTCTCCTGTGCATCATCATGGACTGTGTTGAGAGAAAGGAACTAGGTACTACTACCTGCACACATAAGGGGGCAGATTCACCTGGACTGCAAAAGCACCCCCAACATTTAGACATAGGAAGTCCAAAAGGCTCAAAATTCCACCACACATGTTACACAATACTGCTGCTACATGAATACATGGACACCTATACTAAAACAGTAGCAGCAGTACTAGATACCATACATCTAGATTGTAGTAACACCATCAGAAGCAGTAACATATACAACAGGGCATCAGCTATTCACTCTCTACTTACTATAATAGATCTGTTGTAGGACTCTAACATTGCAGGCCTTTACAGTGTTCAGCAGGACTCCATAACCTATCTGCTGAATACAGTCCTCTTGCTCCAGCAGCAACCCCCTCCCTTAACATTTTTGTTGAATTTTGTAGGTGCAAGACATAGCATCAGCTCACTGCTGCAACCAAGAAGGCAGCCACTAACATACATGGTGTCACAATCTTTGCAACTGCACCAACTCCACAATAGTCACAATAACAGCAGCAGCAATGGCAATTACAGTAGTGACAATAGCAGCAAAAGTAACAAGATGGACAGATGCTCATCAGCTCAACAGCAGCCACAAGCTACAGACAAACAAGGCAAGCACATAAATATCCATGGGACCAGTACTGCAATGCAGTCGAATAATGCAGTACAGCATAAGCCAGACAGCACAAAGCTCTCCAGTAGCAGCAACAGCATCAGTAGAAGGCAGCTTTCACCTCAACAGCAGTCACAAAGCACATAAACAGTCCAACTATCAATAGACAATTTGGAAGAGTCTAGGTCATTGTTGCAATTTCAATGTGTGGTATTAGCACCTTTAGTGCTCATTCTATTGCAATTGCTACAATCACTATGGAACTCCCTTCTTACCATAGCTTATAGGAACAACAACAGCAGGTACCAAATAGCCAATACATAGTTTCATAGCAGCAACAATAACAGCAGCAGAAATGACAGCAACAGCACTAGCAGCATCAGCAGAAGCAACAGCAGCACCAGTAGTAATAGTAGCAGGATAAACAGATACTCATCAGTTCATCGGAAGCTACAAACCACAAAAATGCAAGGCATGCAACAGAAGCTGCACACAAATTTTTATGAGCTGAGCATAGCAGTACAGCTCAATAATGCAATGCAGCCTCCTCACAAATACAAACCAGACAACACACAGCCCTCCATTAACAACAACAGCATCAGCAAAAGCCAGTATCTCTTCAACAGCAGCCACAACTCACAAAAACAAAGTAGCAACCAACTAAAGAAACACTGAAAGCAGATAATATGGAAAAGTCTAGGTTATTGCTATAATTGCAATGTGTGGTATTAGCACTTTTAGTGCTCATTCTATTGCAATTGCAGCAATTACCAGGAACTCCTCTCTATACTATTGCTCACAAGTCCAACACAAAGTCACACTCCCACCAGCACCAGTCAGCTAACACTCAGCTCCACAACAGCAGCAACAACATCAACAAAAGCAGTAATAACAGCAGCAGCAGCAACACTAGCAACAGCAGCAACAACATCAACAGCAGCAAGATGGATACCTACTCATCACTTCAACAGAAGCTACCAGTCACAGCAACACAAAGCAATCAGCAAGAGCAGCGTACACAAATACAGGTTGACCTCAAGAAAGATAGCAGATTTGGAAACACTCCAGTCAAGCAACCAACAAGCCAAAAACTCAGTCATCAACTCAGCAGCATTCATCACTCAAGCAACACACATCAGCAGAAGCTATCAGAGCAGGAAGATAGTAGGGGAGCAAACCTACACTCCCTGCAATCATTGATAATCAACAACCACAGCAACAGCATCAACAACACCACCAGTAGCAGCAAGTCATTACCTCAGCAGCAGCTACAACCCATAGAAGCACAACAAAAACACCAAGCTACAACAGCACAAAAAGCAGGACTCCAGCACAAGCAACACATAGACACACATGAGAACTCTAGTGCAGACACCAGCAGTAGACATCACAGCAGTAGCAGCAGACATCACCAGCGCAATCCTCAGCATATTACTAACAGCAGACACTGTCAATACTGTTGTCTAGTTACAGTGCCCCTTTTTGCTAGCCATCTTCAACCTTGCTTTCTTTGTCAATATCAAAGCAAAGTTGAAGATTGCTACGACTTGTTATCTATCACATCACTTAGAAGATTCTCATTTTTTCCTAGGAATATATCCTATCGCACAGGGGGGATACTATTTCAAACCGCTTATTCAGTAGACTTAGGAACATATGTACTTTTTTGTATAGTTGACCTACGCTCACTTCACACTCCTTTTGTACATATGATTGTCTATTGATGTTGTAAGATAGACAATCATCACATCATCATAGGCCTAATCCATCATTGCTATTTAGGCATACTTGGTCATCAAGTTTGGAGGACCAAGAGTGTACACCCTTTCTTTCCGGAGTTGAGGTTTATGTCCCCCTCCATTCATGTATCTTATTTTATATATATATATATATATATATATATATATATATATGAAAATTAACACTAGACATGCTGCCTAGTGGATTTTATTAAAAAAAAAATGAAAATTTATGGAAATTGTGGAATTTTAGGAGAAAACCCATAAATCGATATTTTTTTTTATTTTGACCTCGATATTGGACATGAAATTGAGAATAAATTATATATTTTAGTTCATGGTGTCATGGGTAATGTTTTATCTTCGAAAATTTTTGAAATCCGAGCATGTGGGCCCGAGGGTTGACTTTGTTGATTTTTCAAACGGAGTTGGGTATGTTATAAATTGTTTACTTATAAGCATTGGAGTATATTTTGATTGATTTGTACGTTGTTTGGTTAGTTTCGGATTGATTGGAAATCGGTTTGAGGTGTTAGAAGAGGCGTTGGAGCAGGTTATGGGACTTCGGAGTGAGGTAAGTCTCCTGTCTAACCTTGTGAGGGGGAAACTACCCCCCAGGTGGTGTAATTATTATGTGCTACTAGTTGTGGGTGCTACGTACTCATGAGGTGACGAGAGTCCGTACGTAGCTAAAGCATATGTCTGAGTGGACTTAAGATCTTATCATGTAATATTTGAATTATTTGTACTCAATTTGCTAGCTTAATTAATTGAATTTATAATTGAAATTGATTTGAGAATATATTAGGCCGAGCTTTATCATCCTGAGTTGTTTCGCGAGAAAAATTTGATAAACGGTAAAAGTCATGTTTAAATTATGCTCATGTACCTGTGTATTACGCACTTGACTCATAGTTCGATAAGTTTCTTCCTTTTCTGTGGATCCGACTGAACGCCTCAGCAGTATATTGAGATTCATCTCTAGTTTGCGCCGGTCCACCCACGGCATTGTACACACCACTCTTGATCGGTCTTTACAACCTTGGCATCTTTGCGTTATATCGCTAGCAGTTCGGATATTCACGAGATTTTCCTTTTACTGAGACATGGCATTTTATATGGTATTCCTTATCCGTTTGAGATTGGAACTTGATATTTCTAATCGATTGAGATAGAATACGAGATTTGAGAGATTTATATCTTAAAAGAAATTTTGGAGGATTATGTTAGTTATAGTTTTTTTTATCTCACTACTACTGTTGTGCTTCCCATCTATTATGAGTTATCATATTGATTTATTGGACCACTAGTAAGTGTCAATGTCAACCCCTCATCACTACTTGTCTAGGGTTAGGCTCGATACTTACTGGGTACGTGTTGATTTACGTACTCATGCTACACTTCTGCACTAAATATGCAAGATCAGACAAGTTCATTTGGTGCTTATTTGGCACTTTTCTTTTTTGGCTAAATATAAATTTTATTAATAGAAGAAAAATACAAAAGTGGAGGGGGACATAAACCTTACCTCCCAAAAAAGAATGAATGTACACTTAGTCATCCTAAGCTGATAACTAATTGTACCTAAAAAGTAGTAAGGTGTTAGACCTATGGTGATGTGACGATTGTCTATTTTATATTGATAAACAATCGTATGTACAAAAACAAAGTGAAATTTTCCTAGGTCAGCTATACAAAAAAGTATATATGTTCCTGCTTCTATTGAGTGGTTGAGGGATGTGATCCCTTGTATATACATCTGACATCTATCAGTGATTTCTAGAGTTCCAAATAGTGTGACAAAAAAGTGCGAGCTATCTTCAATTTGCTTTGGCCTTGGGGGTAGGGAAAGCCAAATTGAAGATGGCTATCTGAATCTACCCTATACTTGGATGGCAGTATTGTTTGTGTTGTTGGGTGAACAATATTCTGATTGCTGCTGATGGTTCTGATGTTGAAGGGATAGCCTGTGTGCTGGATCTGCTGCTGTTGAGTGTATGTGTGTATCTTGTGTCTTCTGTTAGATTGACTGTTTGGCCTACTGCTTCTGTGGGAACTGATGTCCTCTTTTGATTCCTGCTGCTTCTGTTGGTAACCAGTTGGTAGTGCTGCTATGTCTTGTAATTGTTGATGGCTTGGTGTCCTACTGCTGTCCTGATGTGTGTTGTGTGGTTTCCAGTGATGCATTGTAGAGGGAGGAGTCCATGATGATTGTTGTAGTTGCAACAGATTGAGCACCAAAGGTGCTAATACCACACCTTACAACTGCAGCAATAATCTGGACCACTTCAAGCTGTCTACAGTGTTGTAGGAGATGCTGAGTTCAGTGGAGGAATTAGTGTTTGTGTTGTTGCTACTTTGGATTTTAGTTTGTTGCTGATGGTATGAAAATTGATTTTGATTTGTGTACTGATTTTGGTGCTTTATGACTCTATGATCATTTATGTTTGCTTCTGAGTGTTGCTTCTGTTGACTGTCTATTGGTTGTGCTTCTGTGTCATGTAGTTGCTGTTAGCTTAGTGATTGCCTGTTCATATTGTTGTTCCTATGTGGTTGTGTGTTGACTGGGTTCCAGTGGTATATGGCGGCAGGGAGGGTCCATGATGATTGTTGTAATTGCAACAGATTGAGCACTAGAAGTGCTGATACCACGCCTTGCAATTGCAGCAATGATCTGGACCATACCAAACTATCTGCAGTGGTGTGAATGTTGTTGAGTTTAGTGGGGGCATACTTCTGTTGGTGTTATAGTAGCATTTGGTCTTGCTTAATATGTTGCCTTTGAGGGGTGAGGTTGTTGTTGCTTTGGCTGAGCTTCTCCTGGGTTATTTGGCACGTTGTCGCAGCTGCTGAGGAGACTTTACGGTGAGCTGCATTCCAGGCTACGTATCGCAGCCCTCAGAGTCTCCATCGTATTATTTACTTAATCATGTCTAATTTACATTCTAGACAAATGTATTATTATTGTGGTACTCCTTAGTAGATGCTCATGTACTTGTTACTCCTGGTTTTGGGACGCTCTAGTGGTTGTTTATGGTTCGGCATTGATATTTTCATCTTTTATTTTTTTATCTTACTAATAGTTTAAGTATCCATGATTTTTAAATGCATTGAATTCATTACTTAATAGGACTTAAGATTTTTAAAAAAATAATAAAATGAATAATTGAATTTATAGTTCACTATTGCCTAGTCTACCGGCGACGTTGGGTCCCATCACGACCTATAGTGGTAATTGGGTCGTGACACGTGGAGCTCGGTAAAATCCAACTGAACAGTGGTTGCACAATAGGTGCCATACCCGGCCGACTATAGCATGGCTCGGTAGAGCAAAATAGATACAAATATATAAAGCATGCTGGACTCATGGAATTACGTTCTAAACCTTTTGGAGTGACGTAAGGTCGTTGCACCTTCAATTAACATTATCGACATCCATACCATTAATATGAACCTCAATAGGATACAAGGATCATACGTACTTGCTTAGAATAACTTTATAAGGGAAGAACAGCATGGAAAGCCTTAGTTGTTAGGAGTAGATCCGTTATGAAATAGCGCATCAGCTACATTCATTACACATTAGATCATGCCAAAGGAAAGATCAAAGTGTTTTATCATACCTTTGCAATCTTCAATCCAATCGTCAACCAAGCTCAATATGATCTTCTTACGTCGACAATGAGTAAACCGACTTCGTCGTCATCAAATAAGCATTGTCACTCTCATATTTCAAAACCAATATTCTACAAGAAAAAGGACAGCACCTCCCCTATTTTTACTACATCCCATAAGTTAATAAAAGTCGCCAAACAGCCCAAACAACAATCAGTAGCTATATGGAATGCAACCAGCACAATAACCCATCGAGCGGCAAGCTCAGTTCATGTCTAATAACACTATATTTTGGATCCATTCCCTCTTATGTATATTCAGGAAAATGTTGATAATAAAAACACAATATACTCAGGTTATTCCATAAATTTTCCAGCCATGAAACACTGCAAGAACACCTCCCAAATAATCCAACAATCAACAACATTACTAACAAGCCTTTCGATCGATATCTCACAAGTTCTAGCTTCAACGACTTAGACGTAACTTATATAAACTCGAATACATGTAGAGTAAGAGGTTACTTGCTTTCAAACAGATGGAACAACTCGAATTTGAGATTACTTCTCCATAAAGCATCCTTCCAATGCAGCCACAAGAACAAGGAAGAGACACTAGCAAGCACTTCGGGTTTCTCGGCACTAGAATCACTTTGGAAGACTTTAAATTACCTATAGTTGATATGAAAACCTTGAGAGAGTATTTTACAGAACTAAAACTACATTAAACAAACCCACACACGAGCTGGAACCACCCCAAAATTAGCGACCACAAGAAGAACACGAAAATCACTAGTGCCACGGGATTCCCCACACTTGATTTGTGTTGTTTGCCCTTGGTTTGGGTCTTGGATCATGAGAGAACTTTGAGAGAAAGTTCTTAGGAGTATAGGGTCTGAAGAGAGTGAAAAATAATGAGTTAAAATGGGCTGTATTCGTCACACACACACACACACACACACACACACACACACATATATATATATATATATATATATATATATATATATATATATATATATATATCAAGATATCTCAACCACCTAAGTGGATCCCATAGGGAGCTGCTTGCGCAGTCTCGTGAAAATGTGAATATCTCTCTACTTCTGTATTGTATCGACAAACGGCTTAACGCATTGGAAACTAGACTTGTAGATATTTAATTTGGTGGCTGGGTCACCACAAAAATCCAAATACATTGACAGAAAAGCTCAGTGATAGTTGACCTACAGTTCATTCAAATTTTTGAACGTAACTTATGATGGCCTATGCCAAATTTTGTTCCACAACTCGCTTGACTTCAAAACATAACACATGAATATAATACGACTAAAATAACTCATAACATAACCTCATTATCATGTTAAGCACCCTAGTCACAGCCTAAAAGTATATGTTATAACATTCTCAACTTGTCGACTTTCGACGAAACTTATTTTATTCAATTCATTTAGCTTCTAAGCTTTCCAACTCTCTTGGTACTTGTTATTCATGATCTTAAATATTTGTAACCTCCAAGGTAAAATGATTAACTTACTAGATGTACTTTCAAATATAATCTCATTTCTGAGCTTACATCAATTGATTTACGACGTACTCTTACGTACGAAAATTTGGGGTGTAACATCATTCCCCCCTTTGGAACATTCGTCCACGAATATTGACCGAAGAAGCACTTATCTGTCTCTTAAGCTATAGCTCTTACGAATACTATAACACTATCCTTTCCATCTAGGCAACTGTTCTGTGAATAAATCTAAAGGCCAGGGTATTCCCCCCTTTAGGCCTCTTTCTCACACCATTTGTGGTCGGAATTCTTCCAATCTTAAAATTGTTGCTACCTTCTGTCATGCAGCATGTGCGACTTTGTCCTTGTATGTGCACCTATGCGACTCTTCTCTCCCTTTTCCTCTAGCTTTAGCCAATCTCTAGGCCTCACTTTGAGAACATATACAGAACTATGACAAGCTGTCCCTCTAGGAATCTATAGGTGTACTGAAGTTCTTTGCTCGGTACTTTGTCAAACTTACAAGTATTGCTATATTTTTTTTCATAGCTTCGATTATCTATCCTTATTTTCTTACTGTACTAGGTAGGTCATACTATAACATAACACTTACTTCACTTTATTATTACCGAGGTTTGTTACCTAACTCTAGGTTACTCTCTCGCTGCTTATCCTATATGTATAAATCTAAGGCCTTTAACGCTTCCTCATTAATATTCATCTTAAGAATGATAGCCAAATCTCATCTCATACATTGGAATTTTCATCCATCTATTGTTGATTCACCATTATTTTGATCTATAATCTACCATTGATAACATGAAACTTCTTATGTCATACATTGTCACCTCATCGGGGAACATCTGAAATTATTTGCCTAATTCACCTAGGAATGATACTATTCTTTAATAACCGTATTTCATAGCATCAGAATGTGATTCATCTTATGGGGGGTATTCTAATCCCGTGCAATTCATGAAATCTCTTTCTTTGAATTATTGCTCAATTGTAGGCCTCAACATCATCCTCTTATCATTTATCACAATTACACCCTTACTTTACTACCAGGGCAGCATTTCGTCTCTTCCAAATGCTCCTAGTTTTAAACTCCTTTGAGTTCATTCAGGATATACTAAGCTTTCTATAACTTACAAAAACCATCAGCTCTCTTGTTTTGATGGGCTTAATTCCGAGGCCTTACCTATTCTTGTCACCTTCTCACTCAACTTTCCTATTCCTTACTCCTATCTACCTGAAACCTTATCGCTCAATCATACTTTAGCTTGCGACCTACACATATCTATTTATACTACTCGCAACCTTCCTTTGACGTGCTAGCACCATAGATTTTCTTTTCGTGCCTTCTCAGTTGTCTTTAATTGTAAGCAATTGCTTTTCCCGATCGTTCTGCCACTTTTGCATGAATACTTGACTTATATTGGTGCCCACACATACATGCAACCCATATGATCTCGAATATTGCTTTTAAATTTACTTCTCGTTCATTAATCATGAGCAACTTTCTTATAGAGTGCATACGATGTTGTAGTGAGACTGTTGTTACAAAACCATTTTTTCTTTAGGTCACTATGCTTAGGTTGAAGCCTTCTTACTTATTTCCTCAACCAATCTTTCTTTGTAGTACATAGGGGAGACCCTCAGACTCTTGTAAAGCTGCGAGTTTATTACATCATATACCCGAAGGAATTTTTTATGTTCTTACTCGCCTATAATTATCCTTAGTTACTTACTCCACGCCCTTAGGCTCGTAGGGTTGCTTCTGAACTGAAATTTTGACTGTCTCCCTAGTTACACTCTCTTTTATTTCTATAACACTTACGGTACCTTTAACTACCCCAACTCTTATCTCAATATTTTTTCAAGGATTACGATGTCATATTTGCGAGATTGAATTCCCTATGTTGGGGTTCACCATGTTTATCTTGCACAATCTATTGATTTATCTGTATCCTCTTGTCTAGCCATAACTAGACTCTTCCTGAATAAACTACTAACAATTCATTGGTCCATTCTCATATATATATTATGCGTAATCTCTCTTGGGTTATTGCCTTTTTCTTAACTTACCGCTCGCACTGGCTCCTTATATATCAAGTGTTCATCCGCACTTATTTACCAACTAACATCCTTGCCGGGAACCCTTACTGCCTCTTACCAGCGTCGTGCTTGCATAATGTTCGGGAGTCGTAATATATCTGTAGGATCGGAATAAATAAAAGCTCCTTTTTACCGCATTCTTCCTTTACTATTCCATTGTTACCTCATCATCATTTGCGTCTTTTCACATCTTCACTGAGATCTTAGTCGCCTTGCGGTAACCCTTCTGTACCAAGGATAACTAAAAATTTTACGCACGAGGGTGACACCTAGTGTAACTGGAACACTTAGTCCTTTAAGCTTAACTTTGCTCACAGTGCTTGCTTTAGTGAAGTGTCTTCCATAATGACCTTTAAAGATTATTCTTCTGTTGTCCATTCTATTATTGCCATAATGCGATCTCTGAAATTCTCACGATGCTGACTATTATAGAGTCCTTCGGTCCCTAATTCATGTTCTGTTTCATCTTGTTTACTAGCCTATATTAATTTCTATTACTCTAGGGTCTAACTTAGCCTTCTAGTAGTCACATCGGAATTTACCAACTCATTTCTCAAAATGATGATATTACTTCATGGCTTATACTCTTTTATTGTCTCAAGGCATATCTCTTCTTGTACATTCCTTCACTGAATATAGACTCTGTCATCCAGTCATATTTGATTTACCATTATCAACCATTTATCACATCTTACTCATAATGCTTCATTTACTCTCTTCTTATTCTCCTACTAGTATTTTTGTCTATCACCTTATTTTGAAAACTTCAAAAACCCATTCTTTCGCTTTTAGCTCCCCTTGCTACATCCACTGGCTCTTCGAGTCGCCTAACATTTTCTCTTTACTAGGGACAGGGGCCATACTAAGGTAAATATTCCCTTCAAGGATTATAGTGCCTATCTTCTGAATATTCTAAACATTCTTATATTCATATCTAACTGTACTTATTCTAGAGTGCACTACCTAGGTGTCTCACAAGGAGAACTACTATCACATTTGCAATACCCTTCGAAAATGTCAGCTAATTCTAGCAATCCATCCACCATTTTGGGTTACTCTAAGCCCAGCTAGATTCTGATATCACATCCTTCTCTTAAACTATATATATTAGCTACCATAGGGCATAAATGAGATGGGTATGGCCAATTGTACACACCTCTGTTACTGTTGAAGGTAACTCAAAATACTTATATTTCTCTGTTTGAATTTTAAATACTGATAATCTTCACTAACTGGGTACGTTGTATCCATCTTCAACTTGCCTCTTTTACTAGTTGAAACTTGTATCTACCTTATGATTCTCTCGTTGCTTTTTATCGTATGGGTGGATAGATATTAATACCTTAGGGCTCCTTATCAAGGAGCTTACACATCTTAGTACACACATGGTCTTCTGAGACCTTACATTTACTCATCATAAGAATGATCCAAAATCGAGTTCCTCTAACTCAACTCTTCCATAACCATATTCAATCTCTTAGCAATTGTCTTTCTGGATGTAGGTATCATTGTATTATGAATAAAATAGAACTTAGGAGTTTGAATTCTAGCAACGGAGCTCTACCACACGATCTAGGGTAAGAAGAAAGAGTGACAGTCCTAAATGCCCTGTAGCCTCCTGCTTATATGTGTGGTGCACAACACACCCATAAATAAGACTCTACTAGACACAGCTTGTAGACTCTCATGGACAAAACTGCTCTGATACCAACATAATGTATCTTTCTTATCGTACCATCATGAGTAAATGGGCCATAAGGGCCGTTATGAGATAACCAGAATAAAATATAATGGAATACTCGACATAGGATGACCCAACATGATATACAAACTTATACATGTGACATACGGGCCTATAACGCTGGAATGATCATTTGTACACTCAATACAAAGGCAGACAAGGCCGTATAAGTATCTGTATACATTACATCTATCTACAAGCCTCTAAGAGTACATAAACGTCATAAGGGTGAGACAGGGTCTCGTCATACCAATCATTACATGTCCAAAGCATACTGACCAAATAGGCAACTCCGGAGCAAGTGGAGTGTGCCAATACCTTCCACTGAGTTGATAGCCTACTAAGAGGATTATCAACCTGCCTATCGGGACCTACGGGCATGAAAAAAAGCGTCTCCATGAAAAAGGGATGTCAGTACGAATAAAGTACTGAGTATGTAAGGCAGGAAAGCATAAATAAGAACAGTAATGTAAAGAGAGGTAGAAAAGATACAACCTGTAACATTTGAGTACCTTTAAGGGCTACTGGCATGAAATGCATGATACATATACATATATATATACATATACATTTAAAAACAAACGCCTTTGAGCATCATCATCATCATATGGTACCTGGCCTCGAAGAGGACTCGGTAAAATCATATTCGGCCATCATAAGGCTCGGTAGAATCGTACCCATCCACGTGGAGCTCGGTAAAACCCAATTGATCTGTGGTTGCACAATAGGTATCGTACCTAGCCGACTATAGTGCGGCTTGGTAGAGTAAAATAGATACATATATATAATGCATGCTGGACTCATAAAATCATGTTATAAACCTTTCAGAGTGACGTAAGGTCATCGCATCTTCAATTAACATTATGGACATCCATACGATAAATATGAATATCAACAGGATTCAAGGATCATACATACTTGCTTAGAATAATTTATTAAGGAAATAACAACATGGACAGCCTTAGTTGCTAATAGTATATCCGTTATGCAATAGTGTATCGGTTAATTCATTACACTTTAGATCATGCCAAAATAAATAATGAAGTGCCTTATCATACCTTTACAATCTTCTATCCGATCATCAACCAAGCTCAATATGATCTCCTTACTTCTACAATGAGTAGACCAACTTCGTCGTCATCATAAAAGCATTTTCACTCTCATATTTCGAAACCAATATTCTACAAGAAAATAGACAGCACCTCCCCTATTTTTAATACATCCCATAAGTTATTAAAAGTCACCAAAAACCCCAACAAGAATCAGTAGCTATATGGAACACAACCAACATAATAACTCGTCGAGCAGCAAGCTCGATTCCTGTCTAATAACACTATATTTTGAATACATGCTCTCTTATTTATATTCAAGAAAATGTTGATAATAAAAACACTATATACTCAGGTTATGAAATAAATTTTCCAACCATAAAACATTGCAAGAACACCTCGCAAACAGTCCAACAATCAACAGCATTAATAACAAGCCTTCCGATCAGTATCTCATTAGTTCTAGCTTCAGCGACTTAGCCATTACTTATATAAACTCAAAAACATGTAGAGTAAGAGATCACTTACCTTCAAACAGATGGAACAACTTGAATTTGAGATTACTTCACCACAAAGCATCCTTCCAGTGCAGCCACAAGAACAAGGAAGAGAAACTAGCAAGCACTTCGGGTTTAGACTTGAAATCACCTAGGGTTGATATGAAAACCTTGGGAGAGTATTTTATAGAACTAAAACCACTTTAAAAAACCCTTGACATGAGTTGGAACCACCCCAAAATCAACAACCACAAGAAGAACAAGAAACTCACTAGCGCTACGGGATTCCTAACACTTGATTTGTATTGTTTGTCCTTGGTTTGGGTCTTGGATCATGAGAGAACTTTGAGAGAAAGTTTTTAGGTGTCTAGGGTCTGAAGAGAGTGAAAAATAATGAGTTAAAATGGGCTGTAGGCATCACATATATATCAAGATATCTCAACCGCCTAAGTGGGTCCCATAGGGAGCTGCTTGCGCAGTCTCGCGAAAATGCGAATATATTTCTACTCCGATGTTGTATCAACAACAGTTTAATGAGTTAGAAACTAGAGTCGTAGATATTCAATTTCATGGCTGGATCACCCAAAAAATCCAATTACCTTGAGAGAAAAGCTCAGTGACATTTGACCTAAATTTCATTAAAATATATGAACGTAACTTGTGATGACCTTTGCCAACATTTGTTCCACAACTCGCTTGACTTCAAAACATAACACACGACTGTCGTAACTCATAACATAACCTCATTATCACGTTAAGCACCCCAGTATCACCTCAAAAGTACATGTTATAACATTCTTAACTTGTCGACTTTTGACGAAACTTATTTTCTTCAGTTCATTTAACTTCTAAGCTTTCCAACCCTCTTGGTACTTGTTATTCATTATCTTAAATATTTGTAACCTCCAAGGTAACATGATTAACCTACTAGATGTACTTTCAAATATAATCTCATTGATGAGCTTACATCAATGGACTTACGACGTACTCTTACGTACGAAAACATTGGGTGTAATAGGCTTCTTGGGAGAAGTTGTGTATTCCGAAAGAAGAAGGTAGATTAGGTTTCAGGTCTCTACATGATGTATCTAGAGCTTTGTTTGCTAAACTTTGGTCGAGATTCAGAACAACCAAATCACTGTGGCCTAACTTCATGTGGAACAAGTACTGCAAGAAAGAGCTTCCTACAGTAGTGCAGTTTAGGGAAGGGTCTCGTGTGTGGAGGTAGATGTTGAATGCAAGCGAAGATGTGGAGCATGAGATACTATGTGAGATGAAGAGTGGTACAATAAATATATGGCATGAAAACTGGACAGGCCTAGGGGCATTGTATCATCTAGTGACAAGAACCTAGCTAAAATGAGGTGCTGATTGACCAAATTTTCTTGTAGCTGAACATATTAAACAAAATGTGCATTTTGAAGGCAGCATTGGATACTGGGACAAACCTTGGTGGAAAACTACCTCTTCAGGTAAGTTTACAGTGAGTAGTGCTTAGCATATAGTGAGACATATATCAAACCATAATCTAGAATACAAGCAAATGTGGATTAAGGGGTTGCCATTGAAGATTTCATTATTTCTTTAGAGACTATGGAGGGGCAAACTAGCTAATAATGACCTATGGAGAAGGCAAGGGTACATATATGTTTTTAGGTGTTAGTGCTGTCAACCTACACAAGAGGAATCTTTTGAGCATTAGTTCTTGACAGGCATCACTGCTTCCAGTGTTTGGAAGATTTTTATGAATGCTGTAAGGATCAATTTTCAATTGGTACAGGTGCATCAAGTTATTAGGGCATGGTGGAATGCTTCATGCTATCCAAAACTGAAGCCACTATTCCAGGCAGTGCCAGCAATTGTAACTTGGGAGCTATGGAAGATGAGAAACACAAACAGGAATGGAGAATCAATTTCAGTTAATAGGGTAATACATGAGATCAACAAGACACTATATTTTCTGGCAAAGGTCAGATACAGTTGGCTTACTCACATTCCCTATATATAGCCGGACATAATTAGGTTTTTTGAGTAATATAGGCCAGTGATAGTAACTAAAAGAGTAACATGGCAATTGCCTTATATTGGCTGGTACAAATGCAATACTAATAGAGCATCAAGAGGCAATCCAGGTCCCAGTTCTCTTGGATTTTGTGTGAGAGATAGTGAAGGTAATTTGGTGTATGCAAAGGCACAACAATTGTAGGAAACAACTAATATTGTGATAGAGGCAGAGGCTATAGATGAAGGACTGTCTTTTTGTGTAGCCCATGAACTACATCCTTCAATGTTGGAGACAGACTCACTAGAAATGAAGAAGATCATTGAAGGAGAGTGGGATCCTCCGTGGTGTATTAGGGATGAAGTTAAGAAGATCAAGGAGATGAGGGAGCATTTTAATGTGCTGTTTCAGCATGTCTTAAGGGAGGCAACACAGTGGCTGGTTTTTTAACTAACCATGTATTTTCTTTTGCAAGTACAATTCGGCTTCATTTATTCTCTGAACTACAAAGTGCAGGAGAAGGTTAATCAACCTTGAAATGTCTCAAACTTCTAACCTTAGGGTATGCGTTGCAAAAAGAAAAGTCCCGAATTGATGTCACTCTATAAAAGAACACAGCATACTATTTCTATTTGTTTTTGTGTTTTCTGTATGTTTTTGGGTGAATTTCCAGTGGTATTAGCATGGTTACATTCTCATTATGGTGGTGCATAAAGACACATGGAACAGGTAAGGCAAGCAGACATTATTCTTAAACACATGTAAGTTCAAAAGGTTACAGACAAATATTATGGCAAGCTTGGTCTGTCATATGGATTACAAATGGCTTCAAGGATGATCATTGTCATATTTTTGCTTACTAAGGTGTTGCTGCACACTACATTGTGAGTGTAGTACTTGGTACATTGTTAGGAATCATGACTTATAAATGTAGGATATTACTGTCTGGGTAGATATGATTATGGATCTATATTGTCATACCAGTTTCTAGTAGTATTAGCATGGTGTCATGTTAAATCTGGAGATGGTGTGACAGTGTGTGGTCTGGTAATTGCAGACCAGCTACTGAGGTTAGGTATTGTGTTGTCCTTAATACCATCTTGGAGTGTAATTCTGGCTTCTTTGAGTTGCATTGGATTGTATTGCTCGGGCTTCTTCATAAAGGTATCTATTGTGTCCTACACAGTTCTACCTCATGGAGACTCCACATAAGGTATAGGCCAGTCAGCTGCTACATCCTCACATGCTTGGAGGAATACAGGAGAATGTTGGATACCTGGACAGCTTTAGAAGTTGGTGTTGTAGGTTGGAGATTCACATTTGCCTTGTCCTTTGGAATGCAAAACATGGCGCCTAGTGAGAGCTTTAGAGGTGCTACATTGAGATTTTGCCCTTAGCTTGTGGATACACACAACATCATACATTTGAGGCTATCTCTTCTACTCTTCGTAATAGTTAGCATAGACTTATTAGCTAGTAGTAGCTTTTCATTTTTAAGCTTTGGTTTTGGACAAATTATAAATGTTAGATCTTTATTTTTGGATATATATATATATATATATATATATATATATATATATATATATATGAACAACCATACTTTTACCATTCAAAAATTTTACCAACTCCAATTTACCATCCAAAAATTCTGCCAACTCCATGAAATAAAACCATGTGAAATCTTCTCCATCATGAAAAACTTTATTGAAACAACCACCGAAGCTCTATAGCTATGGAATTAAATGAACCTCCAAAAATACCACCAAAATGTCACCTTAAATCACCTAAATAATGCAGCAGAAATCAGTCCAAAGCATCAAGCAAAATGCATCAACAACAGTTGCTAAAACCTCCAAAACGCCACCCTTTGACCAGCAAAAATAAGCTCCAAAACAAGCTGAAAAACACCCCCAAACCCAGCAATAATGAGCTGTAAAACAGCCCAATTACCCAACGAAAATCAGCCAAAAACGATCTGAAAAATAGCTCCAAAAATGAGCTGAAAAACTGCAGTAAAACCTCCATGAAACCACCCTTAAACTCCATAAAACAGCCCCCAACACCACCCCAAAACAGTCCCAAAATGTCACCCTAAAAAAACCTCAAAACAACCTGTCCAACCCAGCAAAAACAACACTAAAAATAGCTCAACTAGTATTTATACTCGCGCGTTGGGCGGAGAATATTTTGTACTATCTTGAAACTTGGCTTAATCTTATGAATAAAATTTTTTTGTCCTAAAATTACTAAGTGACTTTTTATTATGCTGTCACTCGGCTTAATATGATGTCCTTGCCTTTCCTTTTATTATATATAGATAATATAATATATAATATATAGATACCTTATTCAATATAACATAGATAATATAGATTTCTTACTTCATCCAAAATATATGAATTTTATTATTTTGTAAAAAATGTATCAATATTTTGATTCTTTTTTTTTCGACATTATATGGAATAAGATTAGACTTTTCTTCTATTTTATTTTCAAAATAAATTTTTGATATTTACATATTTTACTTCATCCAAAATATATGTTCTTTTATTATTTGTGTAAATGTATCAATATTTTTAGAATATGTTTTCTACATTATATGGAATAAGCAATTAGACTTTTCTTCTATCTTATTTTCAATATTTTTTTATTTTTATATTTTTAACTAAGTTGTTTGTAATAATTTCAAATTCAAATTAGACTTTTCTTCTATATTTAAATTCAAATTAAAAAAGAGTAACTAATTATTAGTAATAAATAATGTATAATGTAATTTTATAAAATTTAAATTCAAAAAGAAATTAATTATTATCTAATCTAACTAATTTTATTCTAAAATTGTCAAGTGAATATTTATTATGTTACCACTTGACTTAATATGGTGTCTATGCCTCTCCTACTGTATATAAAGAGATTTTCGTTCCTCTCAAATTTCATTTTCTCCTTTTTTCCTCCTTTTTCCTCCTTTTATTTCTAAGTGTTGAAAGTGCAGGTTTTATAGTGCAGTGAGTGAATTTAAGAGAGACCTAAAGAGAGAGGGAATCCTGGGGTGTGTGCTGAGTGAACGTGAGAGGTCGAGGGGGAAAGACGTGAGTGTGTGGGAAGCGTAGGGAAGTTAGTCAGATAAGATAAGAGTTAACTTTTTGGTTTGTTTATTTAATTACTTTTTTGTTCCTTTCGTTAGTTGCCTTTTTTCTTAAATAACTTTTACTTATTTTAATTTTTTATATTTTTTGGAAATAAAGAAAAGAGAAAGTAAAATGCATGGCTAAAAGTATTAGTCCACTACTTTTAGACTTAAATATTATATACATAGGAAAAATAAATATTTATACTATAGTTTAAATTATACTAAGAAAAATACCATAGCTTACATTTAAAATCCTAATTAAAAGAAAATAAATACTTTTTATAAATTTTCTTCTATTTTAAAATAGGGACAAAATTTATACTCTAAGAATATGCAGATTTTTGTAGATTTTTTTTTAATTTTCTAAAATTCAACCTATTAAAAATGAGATAAAAGTTTAAAATATCAAGATTAGACCTAAAAGAAATATTTACAGTAAAATAATGTAGAGTTCGGGTGTGGTCAAAAACTAGTTATTCACAAACTGCATGCCTCGATCGTAGATAATAGTCACCGGTATACCATGAAGACGAACAATCCGACGGATATATATCTGAGCCAGCTGCTTTGAAGAGTAGGTAGTCACAACCAGTATGAAGTGTGCGGACTTGGTCATTCTATCCACAATAACCCACACTGCGTCAAATTTCTTCAAGGTACGTGGGAGTCCAGCAACGAAATCCATGGTGATACGCTCCCACTTTCACTTTGGAATGTGAAGTGTCTGAAGCAAACCGTCCGGTCTCTGATGCTCGTACTTCACCTGTTGACAGTTCAAACACCGACCCACATACTCCACTATAACGTTCTTCATTCATCTCCACCAGTAGTGATGCCTCAAATCCTAGTATATCTTCGAGGCACCCGGATGACTAGAATACCGCGAACAGTAGGCCTCCTCAAGAATCAACTCATGCAACCCATTGATGTTGGGCATACAAAAATGGCGCTGCATCCTCAACACCCCCATCATCTCCAATATAAACCTCTTTGGCATCACCTTGATGCACTGTATCCTTTAGGACAAGCAAATGGGGGTCATCATACTGACGCGCCTTGATGCGCTCATACAAAGAAGACCGAGAAACCACGCAAGCAAGAAGCCAACAAGGCTCCAAAATATCCAACCTCACAAACCGATTGGCCAAAGCCTAAACATCCAATGCTAATGGTCTCTCTCAAACTGGAATATATGCAAAGCTACCCATACTCTCAGCCTTTCTACTCAAGGCATCGGCAACTACATTGGCCTTCCCGGAATGATAAAGAATGGTGATATCATGGTCCTTTAATAGCTCAAACCATCTTCACTGCCTTAAGTTCAGATCCTTTTGCTTAAACAGTGTTGTAGACTCCAATGATCTGTAAATACCTCACAAGACACATTGTAGAGATAGTACCTCCAAATATTCGGTGCGTAAATAATGGCTGCCAACTCAATCATGAATGGGGTAGTTCTTCTCATGGGGCTTCAACTGACGTGAAGCATAAGCAATCACTCTATCCTCCTGCATCGACACACACCCAAAGCCAAACCACGAAGCATCACAATAAACTGTATAAGAACCCGATGCTGAAGGCAAAACTAGAACTGGAGTTGTGGTCAAGGCAGTCTTGAGCATCTGAAAGCTCTCCTGACACTCGTCGGACCACCTGAATGGAGCACTCTTCTGAGTCAATCTGGTCAAAAGAGCTGCGACGGATGAAAATCCCTCTACAAAACAACGATAGTAACTAGCCAAGCCTAAAAAACTCCGGATCTCAATAGCAGAAGACGGTCTGGGCCAACTCTTAACTGCCTCCACCTTCTTCAGATCCACCTTAATCCCCTCACTAGACACTACATGACCAAAAAATGTCACCGAATCAAGCCCAAACTAGCACTTGGAGAATTTTGCATATAACATCTTCTCCTTCAAGGTCTGCAGCACGATCCTCAAGTGCTTCATGATTCTCCCGACTGCGAGAATACACCAATATGTCATCAACTAACACGATGATGAAAGATTCAAGATATGGCGAGAATACACTATTCATCAAGTGCATAAATATTTTTGGGGCATAGGTCAGCCCAAATGATTTCCCCAAAAACTCATAGTGACCATAGCGAGTCATGAAAGCAGTCTTCAGAATATTTGAATCCTGAATCTTCAATTGATGGTACCCCGATCTCAAATCAATCTTCGAAAATGCCCGAGCACCTTGAAGCTGGTCGAACAGATCATCAATATGCGGTAGTGGGTACTTGTTCTTGAATGTAACCTTGTTCAGATGCATGTAATCAATACACATCCTCATAGAGCTGTCTTTCTTCTTCACAAATAGAACTGGAGCACCCTAAGGTGAGACACTCGACCGAATGAAACCCTTATCAAGAAACTCTTGAAGTTGTTCCTTTAATTCCTTCAACTCCATTGGTGCCAATACGATATAGTGGAATAGAAATGGGCAGAGTTCCCAGCATCGCGTCAATACAAAAATCGATATCCATATCGAGCGGCATGCCCGGCAGGTCTGCTGAAAACACATCTGGGAAATCTCTCACTACCGGAACTGACTCAACGGTAGGAGTATCAGCATTGATATCCCTCACAAAGGCTAGATATGCTTCACATCCCTTCCAAACCATTCGTTGTGCCATTAGAAATGACACCACCTTGCTAGGAATATAATCCATGTACCCCTCCACTCCAACCGCGCCAACCCTAGCATAGCCAATGTCACGGTCTTGGCGTGAAAGTCCAGAATAGCATGATAGGATGACAACCAATCTATTCCTAATATCACGTCAATTTCTACCATAGCATCTCGGTCACTTTTACTTTTTCGTTATTTTGTAATCCCCAAGGTATGATACCTTATAACTTCACAGTTACAAGTCATTTTCTCATTGCTTTGGGTCTCTCATTTTCTATTTTTATTGGCATTACTATAGTGGGATTTCAAAAAAATGGGCTTCATTTTAAGATCAACTCTAGTCTCACAACAATCGATAGTGACCAAACACGACTGATAAACGCGGTCTACGATAATAGTTTCTCCCATAGGCGTGGACACGTATATAGGAGCACTCAAAGAATCACGAGATATCCAAATATGAAGAAAAGTATGATGACACATACGAATATATGGAACCCGAATCAAATAAAATCGATGCATCCTTATGACAGACCGAACAATACCTATGATGACAGCATTTGATGAAATCACCTCGGTCCTACCCGAAAAAGCATAAAAATGGGCATAGCTTCCTCCTCTAGGACGACCCCTACCTGCCTGACCTCCACCCCTAGTTGGCGGTGCAGGTAGGGCGGCAACTGGAGCAGCAACCATAGCTTGTAAACCCCATGGACCCTGTGCAACCTGTGGAGCCTGTGAAGGTGCACCTCTCTAAGTCTGGGACAGTCCCTCACCATATGTATGGTATCACCACACTCAAAACAACCTCTCGGCAGGCACGACTACTGAAACTGAATTTGACTCGACCGGCTAGACTGACCGCTGAAGGAACCCCGTGCAGGAGGTACATTGGAATAAGGCACAAGCTTTCTTATTCCTGCAAAAAGAAAAACTAACTACACCTGGTTCAAATAAAAACCCCTTGGAAAAGAACATCCGCATAAAAAAACTAAGAGAAATTGTTACACTATCTAAGAAAATAAAATAAAATAACATATTTTTGGATTTTCAATTTTATTCTTTTTTTTATATTATTTTTTTTCCACTTTAAATCCCATAAGAAGGCAGTCGAAGAAATTCATCGTCGGGCAAAGTCCAAACTAAGCAATTACTAGCTATTACAGGCCAACCCGAATTGAGAGAAAAGATTATTACCGGCCAAATTGTCTAAGACACGCAAGAAATAAATCAAACAACACCAAGTGGCAAAGTCAAAACAAACTAGTACAAACAAATAGGAATACCCCACCCCAACACGTAAGAAATTGGACTGTCCCCAATGCAAAGCAACGAAAACAAGGGTGAAAAGGTGACTCCCAGGAGCCCCAAGCCTAATCTTCAGCATCTTCGAAGATGCACAGATACTCCACATCATCTGACGGAACATAGTTCACATCCTCATCTGGCGACAGCCCACCACCCTCGGCCAAACACAACCACTACTGTGTGATAGCAGAAAAAAGATGATCCTACTGCAGCTCAGCCAAGTCAACCTCCCCCCTCCAAGCACGAATGCGCATATTAGAAACATCAACTGCAAAGTCTCCTCAACACGAACCATCCTCTAGTCCATAGCAATGACAGCCAGAGGAGGGTCAATCACTGAAGTAACATCAAAGGCCTTAATAGGCTACGAGACTAGAATCACTCGATCATAGTGATACTCCTCATCTACATGATGCATTCTCAGCCACCGAGTGATCATTCTTGGGTAAAACAGATGGCAAGCCCCAAAAGGGCGCATCCTAGCTATGTGCTCTAGCATAATCTTCTCGAGATTAAACTCCATCCAGGTAAAGAAAGCATTTATCAGACACACCTTCACCCTCGACACATCCATCTCACTAGTAATAGGCATAATCTTGGCGTTGATCAAATGCAGAAGAACCTTGGTCGGACGTTGGAAAGTGTCATTCTTCATGTCCTTATGACATTAGTTGGCATCTCTCGGCCAAGTAGCAATAGAATTCTCCCCACATAGATGGCGGTGGATGTCAGGATAGTCAGGCCTCCGAAGAAACCTCTGAAATAGCCTATGAGAGTGCTTTAAGAATTCCACAAGTTTGTTGATCACTTAGGAGGAAAAAGGAATCCTCTTACCTCGCACCTCTACCTCATAAACATAATCCAAACTAGCCTCGGGCTGCTAGTTGGCGTAAAATTCCTTTACCATGTTCACATTCACCGCATCACCAGGACGGAACAAGCTCTCAAATCCCAAAGCTCGAATGTTCTGATAGAGAGCCTAATACTCCCAAGATAGCTCCCTCTCATCAACGGTAACCTCGGGATCCGAGTTCACTACAGGAACAAAAGTCTTATACCACTGCCTAGCATGTGCCTGCACAACCCGAATGCCAAACCTGCACCCAGGGACTATGTCAACATCTGGATCAATCTGCTCCATCTCCTGGTCTACTAGGACAGCGGGTTCTGCCCATCTACCTCCTCTCCTACTGCTCGAAGCAACTCTGAAGGAACCGTTGTTAGCATACTTGCTCGCACGATGAGAAATTATACCTGCACAAGACAAACACAATTAGCCACAACACTTAGAACAAAATGCAAGACCAAAAGAGTGACTATCCCACACTTATGTCATTGGCATGTTCACAAGTGCTAATACAACCCCAGGGATTCAGGCAACCCCATTGCAATAAACTCACAAGTCGTCACCAACCTCCCCAACCACCTAAATACTAATACAACAACGACGCAATGACTCCACTAAACTATACTAAACACAAAATAAAGAAGCTATACTACTAACTACGAAACAAGAAATCAAGAAGTTATACTAATTGACTATGACAAAAAATAAGAAGTTACACTACAAAAACTACACAAGAACATGACACGAATCGGACAACTCAATTAGAAACTAGTGTGACAATAGCATGGGGTGGTTGATCGATTAGTACTCCAGGCCAACACTTCACAATTGCAAAATTTAGAACATGACCGCCCACCCCACGCTTATCATCTATCATCAACTTTATTACTAAGCACACATAATTCATTGCTCAAAGTTCACCACTTATGTCATTGGGGCATTTTTACAAACATGTAGTAGGCACTAGTTTCATATTACAATCTATACTACAATTAGGGATGAATCCCCCACAAATTCTTACCCACAGCCAAACTAACAATAATTACAACACCACTGCAAAAAAAACAATAGCACAAAATGCACCAAAATCAACCAAAAAGCCACCAGTTTTTGGCCATAATGCACCTCCCTCCCACGCCATACTTTCTCACAAAAAGAATTCAACATTACCATTACACCCCAAAAATCATCCACAAGTACAAGAATTAAGCCACCCCACACTTGTACATCACAAAATTTGGCCAAATTAAGAATAACAACTAAAGATTTACTAAAAACAAAGATTAGGGAAAAATTAAACTAAAATAACCTAAATAATCCTAATAACTACTAAGAGAATGAGAAAATATGAGAGAAGAAAACTTAATTTGATGAGGTATGGGGATAGAGGATTTGAAGTTGGAAGAAATTGAGGATGAAGTGTGGAATTTGGGAGTAAGGTTGAGAGAAAGGATAGAAGAGAGAATGAGAGAGGGGGAAGAGGGGAAGGGGTCGAGTGAAAAAGGGTGAAAAAGATGGGAAAAGCGCATTAAAAAAATAAAAAAGATTAAACTATTCTTTTTTCAATTGCAGGTCGAAATAGTATACTACCGCGCCGCGATAGTGGAGATTTTCAGAGGTTCTGACAAATTTTTTCCCTTTTTACCTAGCATGCAGTGCTACGTGGTGCCCCATGCAATTTTCTCAGAGTTTAGACTTTTTTTTTATATTTTTCTTGTGGGATGTTCTCCAACTTTATTTTGTACCTACTTTACATTTAATTCATGCCAATACCTGTCCCTACACTTAGCAAAACTCCTAATACACTAGTAATCCTAATCTACATTCAATTAAACTACTCTACAAAAGCAAAAAAATGGTTAGAAATAGTTCTGAATTATAGTCGTCAGCTTGACTCTGTCACTTAGGCTCATTTGATCATAATACTAGAGGATTGCTTGTCAAATCATCCAACATGGTATGGTTTGAACATGTGCCCATTCACCTTGAAGCTTTCTATCCCTTCCTCATCTTGAATTTTAATCGTGCCATATGGCGAGAAGTGTTTCATCACATATGAACCCATCCACCTTGACTAGAATTTTTTGGGAAACAATCTAAGCCTACTATTGTATTGTATGACTTTATCCCTTCATGAAACTCTTTTGGCTTAATCAACTGATCACGCCACCTCTTTGTCTTTTCCTCAAAAATTTGTGCATTTTAATATGCGTCCTGTCTAAATTCCTCCAGCTCATTAATCTTCTACAATCTGTATTCACCTGCAAGACTAAGATCAGATTAAGCAATTTAATTGCACAATAAGCTTTATGTTCTATCTCAACAGGTAGATGACATGATTTTTCATACACTAATTTGAATGGTGAAGTTCCCATGTTGTTTTGAATGCAGTTTTATACACCTCTAGAGCTTCATTCAACTTTACAGATCAATCCTTTACAAGAAGTACTAACCATCTTTTCAAGAATTCGTTTGAGCTCATGGTTAGCCACTTCAACTTGTCCACTAGTTTGGGCCTAGTGCGGGGTTCCTATTTTATGAGTTACCCCATACTTATCCAACAATGCGACGAATTACTTATTCATAAAGTGCGACCCATTATCTCTAATATTTATTCGAGGTGTCCCAAAGTGGATAAAGATATTTTTTTGTAAGAACTTACTCACCACCTGAGCATCATTGGTCCTAGTAGAGATTTCTTTGACCCAATTAGAGACGTAGTCAACAGCTACTACAATGTACTCATAAGAATGGGACAATAAGAAATAGCCCCAAAGTCAATGCCCCATATATCAAAATTTTCACATACCAGAATGGAGTTCAAAGGCATCTCGTCCCTCTTGCTAATATTCTTTGGTACTTGTCACATGTAGGTGCATATGCCCATGCATCCTTATGCGAAGTTGACCAATAGAAACCTACTTCCGTGATCTTTCCTATAGTGCAATTTCCACCATAGTGTCCTCCAACTGTTCCATCATGGTAATGGGACAAAATACTTTCCATTTCTCCTTAAGGTACAAATCTACGAATCATACCATTTGCACACAATTTAAACAAGAAATGGTCATTCAAAAAATAACTTTCTACCTCACCTTGAAGCTTCCTTCTTTGATCACAAGAGAAATCGTGAGGCAACCATCCACTAGCCAAAAAGTTGCCTATATCAGCATACCATGGCGGTTTTTTGAAGACCGTAGAAATGGAGAACATCTGCTCATTAGGGAACTCTTTCCTTATTTCTATTGTCTCTACTGGAGGTCTCTCAAGTCGAGATATATGATCTGCAACTTGATTTTCAATGCCCTTCTTATCCTTGAACTCGATGCCAAACTGTTCAAGCAACAACACCCATGGCATCATACACGGCTTGGACTCCTTCTTACTTAGCAAATATTTCAAAGTTGAGTGATCAGTGTGCACAATTACCTTACTCCCCACGAGATATGATCTAAGCTTATTGAAAGCAAAGACCACAACAAATATTTCCTTCTCTGTTGTAGCATAATTCACTTGATCATCATCGACGTTTGACTTGCATAGTAGATGGGTCTAAAGACTTTTTCTTTCCTTTGCCCTGAAATTTCTCCCACGGCTACATCAATAGCATCACACATTATCTCAAATGGTTGGATCTAATCAGGTATCACCATAATAGGACCACTAATAAGTTATTCCTTTATTAATTCGAATGCTCTTAGGCACTCCACAGTGAATACAAACTTGACATCTATTGCTTGCAATACGGTTAATGGCTTGGTAATACTAAAAATTAATTTGATGAACCTCCTACAAAACCCAGCATGTCCCAAAAAACTCCTTATGATTTTTACGGAAGTCGGCGGTGTACTTCTAGCAATTACATCAACCTTCGCTCTGTCAACTTCAATACTATGTGTAGTCACTTTGTGGCCCAGAACAATTCCCTCTTTTACCATGAAGTGACACTTCTCCTATTTAAGAACCAGATTAGTGGCTTCGCGACATTTGAGCAAAAGTTCCAAGTTCTTTAAACATTTATCAAAATGATAACCAAATAAAGTGAAGTTATCCATGAATACCTCAAAACACTTCCCATTCAGATCTGAGAAGATACACATCATGCACCTCTGAAAGCGGTGTATTATACCACCCAAAAGGAATTCTCCAATAAGCGAAATTTCCGCAGGACAAGGAAAGTAGTCTTCTCAATATCTTCAGGGAAAAATGGGTATTTGATTGTAGTCTGAGTACCCATCCAAGAAACAGCAACAGCCATGTCCAATAACCTTCTCGAGCATCTGATCAATAAAGGATAGTGAAAAGTGGTCCATCCTTATTGCATCATCCAATCTCCTGTAATCAATGCACATTCTCCACCCAGCAAATGTTCTTGTGGGGATTAACGCATTATAATTTCGTTCTTCACCACTTTCATGTCCCCCTTCTTAGGTACAACTTGCACTGGGCTAATCCATTGCCTATCAGAGATGGGGAAATCACTCTCGAATCTAGCAATTTGATAACCTCTTTTTGCACTACCTCCTCCAAAGTTTTGTTCATTTTGCGTTGAGGTTGTACCACTGGCTTGCTATTTTCTTACAGCAAAATTTTGTGCATGCAAATGGTTGCACTGATTCCCTGAATATCAGCTATGGTCAAGCCAATGGCTTTTTTGTACTTTCTCAGCATCTCCACAAGCTTTTGTTCCTCTACACCTATCAATTAAGAAGAAATAGGAAAATTATTAGTCTCAAGAAAGCATATTTCAAGTAATTAGGGAGGATTCAATTCCACACTAGGCCTAGACGCCTCCTTTTTGAGTTCCTCCTCATCTACTACTTGATTCTCTATCTCAAGAGCTTTAGCCTCTTTCTTCATTTCAGGATATTCATCCTCCACTATGCTAGACTAAGTGATACACCTCTCTAGAGAATGCCCTACAATCTTATCAAACTTGTATTTTTCAGCTAACTCCCACACAACATCAAACTAGAAACACGAGTAGGAAGATGCCTCACCAATAGGATATTTCACCATTCTCTTCATCTAAAAAACCACCTTCTCGTTACCTACTCTAAGCATGATTTTCCACTTATATATATCAAGAATTTCTCTACCAGTGCATAGAAATGGCCTCCTGAATTAGAGGCACCTCTTTGTTCACTACCATATCCGCCACAATAAAGTCCACGGGGAACACAAACTTGTCCATCCGTATGAGAATATCTTCAATGATTCCTTCAGGTATGATGATGGTCTGGTTAGCCAGTTGCAAGGACACAAGTATGGACTTGATCACTCCAAGCTCACCTTTAAGTTTACTGAATACAGACAAAGGCATTATATTTATAGACGCTCTAGAATCATAAGGCCTTGTCGAATTTCTCACTCCCCAAAGAGCATGGTATGGTTAAGCATCCTAGATCCCCACACTTTTGAGGAATTTTATTTTGTAATATGGCACTGCAATGGGCATTCAGCTTGACCGTTGTTGTTTTCTCTAACTTCCTCTTACTAAACAAGATTTCTCTAGCAAACCAGCGGTCGTTTTGTGTATTTGAGCCTCGGTTTTCCATTTGATGCTTCTCCTGTTCTTAATTATTATTTTATGACTTGAGGGGATGGTAGGTTTGGATTCGGGAAGGTTTTGGATGAAAATGGAACACTTAGTTCCAAGGTTAGAAGCTGAAGTTATAAGAGTTAATCAAGGTTTAGCTATTATAAACACGACCCCAAAATGGGATGTTTTGATGGTTCCAAGAGGTTCGTATGGTGATTTGGGACTTAACGTACACCCAGAATTTGATTCGAAGGTTCTTGGATGATTTGGCTCTTTTTGCCGAATGTTGGCAATTTGAAGGTAAAGAAATTTTATAAGTTTGACCATGGGTTGAGTTTGTGGCTATCGGGTTAGGATTATTATTCTAGGACTTGGAATAGGTCTATTTTGTCATTACAATCTTGTGCGCAAAGTTTGGTGTACTCCGAGTTATTTTGGTAGGAACCCGACGCTTGATTGTGAATATTGCCGTTATTGAGTTTCAAAGCTTGCAAGATGCATTTTGGTATTTGATTTGTGATTTTATATGCTATTTTGATGTTCCGATCTAGCAAGCAAGTTCATATGAGGTTTATATACTTGAGTGGACGTTTGGTGTGGGACCCAAGGGACTTGATAAGTTTCAAAATGATTTTAGAGTGTTTTGGTTTGCTTCATATTTTTCTAGTGCTGCAGACCTCGCATTTGCAAAGGCCTGCTTGTATTTGCGATTGCTGCATTTGCAGTGGCCTTCTCGCATATGCGATGAGGGGGCTTCTTGGGGGACCTTGCAAATTTCGAGGAATTTGGTTGCATTTGCTACAATGGGATGGCAGCTAAGACGTTGCATTTGCAAAGAGATGGTCGAATTTTGGATGTTGGAAGGGGCAGTAGTGCTTTGCAATTGCGATGTGTTTGGCTGCATTTGCGACATCAGCAGGGTAGGTTGTCTTCGCATTTGCAATCCCAAGGTCGCATTTGCAAACTTCTGGTCGCAAATATGACATCTGCAGCTCGTTTATAACAGGGTATTTCAGATCTTAGGCTTATTTAATCATATTTTGAGCCCTAGACTTGGTGGGGGCAATTTTTTAAGGTGATTTTCACACATAGCTGGTACGTGATTTTCACTTTATTTTTGATAATATATCTTGATTTCTGATGTATTTTTATACAAAAATTATGGAATTTGAAAGGAATTTTTGTGGGGATTTTTTACTATGTTTCAAAAAATAAAAATTTAAGATTTGGGAGTTGATTTGGACTCGATTTTAAAAACTAATCATATATTTAGACTCATGGGATTATGGATAGTCAAGATCTACCCCTCGACTCAATTTTTGACAGTTCGAGCCTGGGGTTGATTTTTGTTGACTTTTTGAGAATTGGATCGATTGAGACTTATTATTTGGAATTGATTTCTTTAGCATTCTTTAAAATTATTGAGTCATTTTTTGCTAGATTTGAGTCGGACGTAGGGTAATTTTAAAGGAAAGGCATTTTTGGAGTATTGTTTCTTGTTTGAAGTAAGTATCTTGCTTATCCTTGTATGGAGGAATACCCCTTAGGATTTGACCTTAGATTGCCTATCTGTGTTATGTGAAAAGTAACGTGTACACGCGGTGACGAGCGTTTTCACGGGTGTAAATGTGGTTTATGACCGGATTAGACCTTAGGCTATTAATATGCCTTAATTTGGGGTTGTTTTCGATATCAAACATGTTTAACCACTTTGTGGCTACGTGAATATGATCACTACAGTTGTATTAGTGGTAGCAATGCATTATATGTTGAACACTCATCCGCATTTTTACTGTTTTCATGTCCTTGTGCACCTTGTTGGTAAATTATGAGCTTATACTTTTGATGAGGTTTTGGTATTATCATTTTTTGTGATAATTGTGGCACATGTGGACATGTTGAGCGGATTGATTAGGGGTTTCAGAATGAGGCCTTTGCCGTGCGATTGTGTCTATCGTTGTGCGTGTTGGACGAAATAAGGGTAGCATTTTCTTGGGTTGCGTACGTGGCGAAATAAGGGTAGAGATATGCGCATGTGGCGAAATAAGGAGGGCATTTCTTGTTATGTGCACATGCAGCAAAATAAGAGTGGCATTGTTGATGATGGTATGTGATGATTTGGAGGTGTCTTTCTTGATGTTGTTTATGTGTTGAAACGTGGTTCATATTGTGATCACATACATGTTTCTTAAAAGTTTTTGTCTTATTTTTTTTTTTTTAATGAGTTGTTAGTTAAATTTGACATGTTATTGCATGCCTCACTTCTACTTGATGATTTGTAGGAAAAGATGGATTTTCCTACATTGAGTTTTTATCATATACTCTACGAGATGGTTGATATTGCTTTCCTTATATATTCTATTTTCAGTTATCGATATATTGCACAGATTATTGAATAGTGAGTATCATATGTGTTGAACCTTGTCATTAATTCACCGAGGTTAGTATTGATACTTACTGGATACTGAATGTGGTATATCCATACTATACTTCTGTATATTTTTTTGCAGATTCAGGTGTTAGTGGCAGTGGACCCCGAGAGTGAAAGCTTGCTTGTTCGCGAGGATTCAAGGTAGAGCTGCATGCTGTCGCAGTTCCTTGGAGTCCCATCTTTTATATAGATATTTTTAATTTACACTCGAATAGTATTGTATCTTTTGGGATACTTCATATGTACTTAGTTAGAGCTCATGACTCTGTACTACCTAGTTTTGGGAGATAATTGAGTATTTCCACGTTGACTTGTATAAACTCCATTTTCTCTTTTATATTAATTTATGTCTTATTATATCATGATTTATTGATTTAATATTGTTAAGTGATACACTTACCTAGTCTTACAGATTAGGTGCCATCACGATCCCTAACGTGGGATTCGGGTCGTGACAATCTCCTTCAAGAATTTAGCATAAGCATGCATGTAAGTGAGAACTTAGTGAAGGGAATGTTCATATATAGTTGTTTGAGAATCTCCAAGAACTGCCCAAAGCACGCGTTTAATTTTTCTCTTTTCATCTTTTGAGGGAATGGTAGAGTTGGCATATGTCTACTCTCGTCAACCTCTTTTTGCACATCATTACTCTCACCCTTTTATATTCCACTCTTTTGATCTTCCATAGTCTCAGTATGCTTTGTCACCACCTATGGTCTAGTTTTTACAACCAGATCTGTCAATATTTTAGCAGTTTACAGAGATACAACCTTGATGGTTTCTTTCTAGTTATTTTCTATGTTAGATGGTAGTCCCCGGAGCCCTCTCAGATAACAAGTTAGCAATTTGGCCCACTTGTCTTTCCAGATTTTGAATTGCAGTACTGTGAGTATCAAACCTCTCGTCAGACTTGTTAATGAAAGCGTTCATGAGATCTTCCATACTACACTAATTTAACTGTTGTGGCTGGTATTGTTGCTTTGGCTGATTCTGAAAACCTGGAGGTCCTTGACCTTGGGGTCAAGGATTATTCTACTAACATGAGTTTAAACTCCCATTTGGTGAGCTCCACAAGAAACCTTGATGTCTTTGACCCATAGCATTGAAGTTGTTTCCACCTTGATAGTTTCCTCTATTGTAGTTTCCTACAACATTAACTTCCTTAGTTGAAGCTAGACACTCATGAGTAGGGTGTCCCATTCCACAAAAATCACATGCCTCTTGCGGCTCACTTTGTACTTTTGCTAAGGTAAAATTTCTTATTTCTTTGGCCATGGTGTCTAGTTGAGCTTGCATTGATGTGTTAGAGTCCACTTGGTGAACCCCAACTGATTTTCTTATGCGTTTACTCTCATCAGGCCATTGGTTAGCATCTTCCAATAATTCATCATGGACTATGGTATCACTTTCATTGAAGAAGATCGAGTCTTACACCAAAGAAGTTGGACCTATTACGTGCACAAAGTGAGAAAATATGAATACAAGAAAATAAAATTGGTTCCTGAGTTAGCATCAAAACTATTTTGAATACTATTAATTTTCAATCCCCGGGCAATGGCGCCAAAATTTGACGAGCGCAAAACATAATACGAAATTAATACTTGCTAGCCAAAAATAGTATAGTTTAATTATTGTCTCCACATGGGCTGGATTTAAATAATGTTCAAATAATTTTTAGTTAACTGCTATCTAGAATGACTAACACTTTAATTTGAATGATTATCAACTACAATTAACTACTAAAATTAAAGCAATTATCAATCGATCACGGAAAATAAAAGTTGAGCAACACAGAAACATCATTGGGAGAAGCAAGGGCCATTGACTACACAGGTGCAAGATAAGTAACTAGAAATCCAACTCACGAGTTAGTTCACTTCTAAATTACTACTAATTCTCATGAATTCACTAGATAATCATATTATACTTAAAGTTAAAGTTCCTCTTTCGATTAAACATTAATTCCCATAAATAATCCAATTGAAGCATTGTGAACAATTGCTATGAACGCAATAACTATTTTAGTCTAAAGAGTAACTTCTCACGAATGTGTTATTATTTTTTAGTTTATTTAACAATTCAAAAGGCTCTTTCGATTACGTGGAGAATCAAAAATATAAACTAGAGCATACGATGCAAAAAAATTCAATATCAAACTCCTCTTTTGATTTAGAAAAATAATGAACTTTACAATAGAATTCAGAACCCCATCAATTAATTCAAGCTAGTATCAAGAATCAAATCCGTAGTTAAATTATCAATACACCATGTCTGTCAAAAACCCTAAGGAAAAACTACTCCATAACAGTAGGAGAAATCATCACAGATAAATTTAAGTAAGATAACATGAATTCAATTCAAACTCGGGTATTGAGTTGATGAAAGAAATATAAATTCTTGGGTCTTAGAGTCTCCAATGCTTTTCAAATCTATCGTATGTCAAAAGTCCTCTCAAAATCGTATTTTTGGTATATTTATACCATGTAGAAACGGGTTCAGACGGAACTACCCATTTCAAGCCGAAAAGGAAAACTGCATTGCTGAAATGTACAGGTGCGGCGCACCATTTGCCACATTATTAAGGATCTTTAGAGCGCTATTTTTTTTTGACAGGCAGGCACAATGTACATTGCCGCGCTGCGCTGCGCCCCATGCGACGCAGTAGTACAAAGATATCGGAGTCCTGGATTTTATCACTTTTTAACATCCACAATTGGTTCTCGACCCCCGAACGTGATTCCTGTTTAATTTCTTGGACTTCTAATCAAACATTAAAGCTCCAAATCATCTATTTTAACTCCAAAATTGCTTCCTTACACAGAATCACCTCCCACAAAGGATAATACATGTAATAAGCGCAAATCGTCATAATTAACTTCAAATACAAATAAAGTGCAGTAATTAGAGTGCAAAATATAACTAAAACACGAGTTACTAGCCTACCATGATGTATAGGGTCGGATATAATCGAGCACACAAGGAAGATCGGTCTCGAAGTCCGGGGTCGGACTGCTTTGAAACGGAGCCAGCACTTCAGGAAGAAAAGTTTTAGGTCGGACATCATTGGATCGAAGCCAGAACGGTCGGAGTAAGGCGGTCGAGACCGGTTTGGGTAAAGGCATTTTATGGTAAAAGTATCAGCTTCGTATAACGGAGAGGCCGAAAATCTCGTGGTACACAGATATCTCGACGGGAATCATGGCCCCAATCATCAGAGACGTTAGACCAATATTTTTAGGGATAATTCTCCCTATAATTAAGTTAATTCATCCTGCAATTAAGTCTTTTACCATAGGGAGGACTCTCTTCTTCCCTATAAAGGGATACTTGGTTTTCATTGTACGGACAACACACGTTACCTGCAATACTGATTCTCAATTTTTAGTCTATCTTTTGCCTGAATTATTTACATTTCACCGCAAATTACTTCATCACGGAAAATTCACTCAACCTCAATGGTTTGATTATTCTCTTATTCATTTAAGTACGTCTTTACTTATTGTAACATTTTACATTGTGTCAAATCATTTCACGTATCCTTAATACCACGTACAAATTCAATTGTTACCCGTATTTTAGGGTAAACAGTTTGGCGCCCACCGTGGGGCTAAGGATATAGTGAACGTTTGATACAATTTTCTATCACACACTATTTTACGCTTGTTCTTTGCAGAATTTTCTGTTTTTCAGATTACAATATAGTCATGTCACGCTCACATCCCATCAACAATGAGCTCGAACACCAAGGCGAAAGCAACAACGTGATGCTTGGTAGTGAGGCTCCAGCCGACGCCAATTCTCAAATGGCGGTCGATGCAGGTCAGGCTTCAGGCCCGTCGAACAGTGTTCGGGGAGAACACCATTCAAGAACTCTGAATAATGAAGGGGACGGGATCAGCCTCAAAATGATATTCGACATGTTACAAGCCCAACAAGCAGCCATCGCCCAGTTGCAAAGTTGCAGCCAGGTTCCAGATAGGGCCGAAGTCGGTTCTTTTCGAGGAATAATTCCTGAAAATGGACCGATCGCAGTACAACCGGATGAAAACGGGTCGGGGACGAACTCCGGAATCATAAAGATGCTCGAGGAGCTGACTAAGAGAATCGAGTCGGGTGAAAAGAGGATTGAAGCTAATGACAAGAAAGTAGAAACGTACAATTCGAGGGTAGACCAGATCCCAGGAGCACCCCCGGTGTTGAAAGGCTTGGACTCGAAGAAGTTCGTACAAAAGCCTTTCCCATCGAGCGCTGCCCCGAAACCTATACCCAAAAAGTTTCACATGCTGGAGATCCCCAAATACAACGGGACATCAGATCCGAATGAACATGTAACGGCGTACACATGCGCCATAAAAGGGAACGATCTCGAAGATGATGAAATTGAGTCCGTTCTTTTGAAAATGTTCGGGGAGACCCTGTCTAAGGGAGCGATGACGTGGTATCACAACTTACCCCGAACTCCATCGATTCCTTCGCCATGCTCGCAGATACCTTCATCAAGGCCCATGTAGGTGCCATTAAAGTCGAAACAGGAAAATCAGATTTGTTCAAAGTCAGACAAAGAGACAACGAGATACTGAGAGAGTTTGTGTCGCGCTCCAAATGGAGCAAATGGATTTACCACCGGTTACCGATGATTGGGCCGTACAGGCCTTTACTCAGGGACTCAATGCCCGAAGCTCAACAGCTTCTCAACAGCTGAAGCAAGTTTGATTGAATACCCGGCTGTCACTTGGGCTGACATACACAACCGGTATCAGTCGAAGATCAGGGTAGAAGATGATTAGCTCGGAGTCCCCTCGGGGTCCACCTACCCTATCAGAACTTATGATCAGACTGCGAGAGATAATTATCGAGAATCGAGGTCAAATCGAGACAGACACCGACCATACCCAGGCGATCGAAGAGCCATCCCAGGAAAGCACAAATCCCCGAGACAGGAGAGAAAGAACGATCCCAATCAAAGGTACCGAGGACCGTTGCCGAAAAACAACTTCGAAAGAGCCGCTAATCACCGAGAAGAGCCCCGACTGTCCGAATACAACTTTAACGTCGATTCAGCAACTCTTGTATCCGCCATCGGTCGCATTAAAGACACCAAATGGCCTCGGCCACTGCAATCGGACCCAGCCAAAAGAGATCCCAACCTAATACGTAAATATCACGGTATACATGGGCATAGAACGGAGGATTGTCGGCAGCTGAGAGAGGAGGTAGCCCGGTTGCTCGAGAACGGGCATCTTCGGGAGTTCTTAAGCAATCGGGCCAAGAACCATTACGAAAATAGAAATAGACCAGCAAATCAAGAAGAGCCGCAGCACACAATCAATATGATAATCGAAGGGGTAGATGCACCCCAAGGCCCAGTGTTGAAGCGCACTAACATATCCATCACCCGGGATTACGCAGCGGAAGGGGCTTTATACTTCAGCAATAAAGATACCGAAGGATTAGGCTCAGAGAAATTCCTTGTCTTTATGGTCTCGAACCGGGGAATAGAAATCAACCCCGATAAAATCAAAGCCATCGAAGACATAACGGTCGTCGACAGCGTAAAAGCTGTGCAAAAATTGAGTGGCCGGATAGCAGCACTAGGTCAATTCATATCGAGGTCGTCTGACAGGAGCCATCAGTTCTTCAACCTACTGAAGAAAAAGAACGAATTCTCATGGGGACCGGAATGCCAACACGCATTGGAAGAACTTAAAAGGTATCTCTCTAGCCCGCCTTTACTACATACGCCAAAAGCAGGTGAGCAGTTATACCTTTACCTTGCTGTGTCGGAGATAGCAGTAAGCGGGGTCCTGGTTCGAGAAGAAAAAGATATGCAATTTGCCATTTACTATGTCAGTAGAACACTAGGAGAGGCCGAAACTAGGTACCCACACCTAGAAAAGTTAGCACTTGCATTGTTGAGTGCCTCTAGAAAGTTGAAGCCATACTTCCAGTGTCACCCCATATGCGTGGTGACAACTTACCCAGTTAGGAATGTTATGCACAAACATGAGCTATCAGGTCGATTGGCCAAGTGGGACATCGAAATAAGCGGGTACGACATCGAATATCAGCCTCGAACCTCGATCAAGTCTCAAGTACTGGCTGATTTTGTCGCCGACTTCACGTCGTCGCTCATCCCCGAGGTCAAGAAAGAACTCATGACCAAGTTGGGGACTCCTTCGGGAGTGTGGACTTTGTTCACAGATGGCGCCTCAAATTCGAAGGGGTCGGGGTTGGGCATCGTACTCAAACCTCTGACCGGGAATACAATTCGACAGTCTATTAAGACTGTAAAGCTGACTAACAATGAAGCCGAATATGAGGCTATGATTGCAGGTTTAGAGTTGGCCAAAAACCTGGGAGCAGAAGTGATCGAGGCCAAATGCGACTCCCTCCTCGTAGTCAACCAAGTAAATAGAACATTCGAGGTCAGAGAAGGGCGTATGCAAAGGTACGTGGACAAACTTCAGGTCACGCTACACAGGTTTAAAGAGTGGACTTTACAGCACATACCTCGAGAACAAAATAGTGAAGCCGATGCACTCGCCAATTTAGGCACGTCGGTCGAGGATGAAGAAATCGACTCTGAAAAGGTGGTGCAGCTATTGAGGTCGGTAGTGGAGGAAGGCCATGCCGAAGTCAACTCAACAAGCTTGACCTGGGATTGGAGAAATAAATACGTGGAATATCTTAGTTCAGGCAAGTTGCCATCAGATCCAAAGAATCAAGGGCGTTACGCACAAAGGCGGCCCGATTTAGTTTGGCCAACGATGGAACTTTATACAGAAGAACATTCGGAGTTCCTCTCGCCATATGCCTTGGACCTGGAGACACCGAGTACATCTTAAAAGAAATACACGAAGGAACCTGCGGCAATCATTTCGGTTCCGATTCATTGGTTCGAAAAATATTCGGGCCAGCTATTATTGGAACGACATGGAAAGAGATGCGAAGGAGTTTGTACGCAGGTGCAGCAGATCCCAAAGACATGCACCGATGATCCACCAGCCCGGAGAGACGTTGCATCAGATCTTATCGCCATGGCCATTTATGAAGTGGGGTATGGATATCGTCGGTCCCCTCCCTCGGGCACCAGGTAAAGCTCAATTTATCCTTTTTATGACTGACTACTTTTCTAAGTGGGTGGAAGCACAGGCTTACGAGAAGGTCAGGGAGAAGGAGGTGATCGACTTCATATGGGGCCATATTATTTGCCGGTTCAGGATGCCCTCGGAGCTCGTATGCGATAATGGCAAACAGTTCGTTGGTAGTAAAATAACAAAGTTCCTCGAAGATAACAAGATTAAGAGGATATTGTCGACTCCATATCATACCAGCGGTAATGGTCAAGCTGAGTCAACCAACAAAACCATAATCCTGAACTTGAAGAAAAGGCTAGCCGACGCGAAAGGAAAGTGGAGGGAGATGCTGCCCGAGGTCTTGTGGGCATATCGCACGACCGAGAAAACCAGCACCGGGGCCAACGCGTTCTCCTTAGTTTATGGCACCGAAGCGTTGATACCGGTTGAGGTGGGTGAACCGAGCATCAGGTTCCGATATGCAACCTAAGAGTCAAACCGGGAGGCTATGAACGTCAGCCTGGAACTTTTGGATGAAAATAGGGAAGCCGCTCTAGTTCGGATGGGGGCAGAAAAGCAAAAAATCGAGAGATATTATAACCGGAGAGCCCGTCTCCGATATTTCAACGTTGGGGACTTGGTACTTAGAAGAGTTACACCCAACGCTCAAGACCCCAATGACGGAAAATTGGGACCAAACTGGGAAGGTTCCTATACTGTCCTGAAGGTCACCGGAAAGGGGTCTTACAAGCTCGGGACTATGGATGGCAAACAACTGCCAAACAATTGGAATGTAAAATTGTTAAGGTAATTCATTTCATCTTTTCTTTTGTTTCATTTGATACTAACATTTGCAGGTTGGATCGGTCTCGAACCGGGAAACACAAGGCATTAGGACTGAAAGCACGCGTTGCACTCTTTTTCCCTTGGGTTTTACGGCAAGGTTTTTAATGAGGCAACCAGGAATCGTGCTAACTTAGATCGATCATTCATCGGAGTTCATGAAATTTGGTGCTCGATTTCAATCGAACTCGAACAACCAGAGACTGCTCGTTATTTTCGAAATCTTCATTCACTTACTTCGATTTCAAGGGGACTTTACAAAGATCGTTAGGAACCAATGTAAGGGTCAAACGATCAAAGGAGCCGTACCCGAATAGATCGATCTGCCCCTCTTTAAGCAGAGATGTACGAGCATGAGGATATTAATAAAGTCTTTTTGGCACCAATATTGTGCTCCTAAGCCCAAGGGCTTCTTTTATTATCATCGCATTATTAAGAGCTAACATCGGTTAAATATTCACACTAAATTCAAAGGGGAGTAAGACCTAATAAGGCAAACCCCAAAATCGATTGCTAGGCCAAGGCCGTATTGAGTTAACAAAACTCGAAGGGAAGTAAGACCGACTCAAGCAACCCCAGTTTATAAGAGGCTACGGCCAAACTAAGCTAAAATTGGAAGACGATTGGGGCTTGCCAAGGCAAGACCTCGATTCTTTAGAAAGGGCTAATGCCAAATTAAATCATTGAAATTTTAAAGGGACCAAATTTTGCTAAGGCATGGTCCCGATTCCTTAATAGGCCCAGGTCGCGCCAAACTAAAAGGTCCGGGGATGAACAAAGCCTATTCAAGCCACCCCGAACTTGATATAAGGCTAAGGCCAAATCAGTTTAAAATTCGATAAAGACCGGCTCAGCTCGTTAACTGGCTGAGATATGGACCATATTCGATTGGTCATAGAAAAGAAATATTTACGAAGGAGATTTACGATCCTAGCTAAGGCAGGAAAATTGCAAGATATGAAAATTGCAGGACAAAGTCAAACAAAATAAAGAAGTTTTATATACAACGAAGGGGATCCTTTTACATTCAAAGTTACAAAAAAAAAAGGACACTTCGTTCTGCAAGCAACGTCAGTCGGAACCGTCTTTATCTTCCTCGAGGAAAGCCTGCTTCCTCGCTTCAGCTTCAATCCTCGTTGCTTCATTGACTTCAGAGGATAGATCGAAACCCCGATCTTGCAGTTCCTCGAGGACGGAGAGGCGGGTCTGGCACTTAGTATACTCGACCAACATCTTTGATTGCTCCTGGGCTGCCTCGGCATCGGCTCTATATTGAGCTATCAAATCTTTAGCATCGGCCTTGGTGGTAGCAATCTCCGACTTTGCTTCTTGCAGCTGGTTGACCAGCAAACCCCGATCCTGGGTGAGCGACTCGACTTGGTATTGAAGAGATTCGGTGTTCTTGGTCAGAACTCCGATTCTCTCTTGCGCCTCCGAAACTTGCTCTTCTAAGCGAGCTTGGAGGGTCTCCTTTTCCGAAGTCAGAGTTTCAATCTTGATTTTTAATTCACTGGCCTCAGCCTTAGCCTTGCTCGCCTCGAACCGGAGTCGATCTAATCGGTCGGCCTGCTACCCCAGCTGGTCGACTACCTTGCTGTGCTCCCTCCGCATGAAGTCCGTCTCAGCTTGAAGGTTCGACATCTCACCTTCGAGCCGCTGACGTTGTGCCCGTTCTTGTGTCATTGCTTCCCTTATCCGAAGGAACGCCTCATGGTGAAGCACCGAAGACTGCAAGATATACATGCTAAGACAGTCAGTACAAATCTAGAGATAGGATATTGGGTATCAAATAGAACATATGAAGAAGCATATCTTAGTTCGATGCCTACTGAGCTTCATTGAATAAGCACGCCCAGTCTACTGCGTTCATTGCAGCCTGGTCCTCATCGGTCACCAAGCAATGAAGATAGCTGGCCACACCTACGGGCGCACCCAATGCTCGAGCATCCTCGGGAACGGCGAACTTTATCACCATCTTCCGATCAGGGTTAGAGCTCAGAGGAGGAAATCTGTCGACCAATTTAGTACCGACAGATACCCCGCTCGTTTCGGCGGGGGGCTCCTTCTTGGCACTTCAAGCCTGAAGGTATCAGCGATGGCACCCCATCAAAAAAACTCTTCAAAGGCCCCAGCTGCAGCCAGACCTTTACTCGGTGTATGAATTCTTGCAGCCTGGGCCTCATTCAGGGTTGCCTCTGAAAAAGAGGGTGAATCCATCATCTCCGGGAGGTCTGAGATCCCTTGTGTTGCCTCCCCTGTATCGGCCCGAATCCCGGTCCTCGTCCTCGCCTCGAGATCATCCGCTCGAGGGATGCAAGCCTCACCAACCGTTGGCTCGGGGACTATCTGACGTGGTTCGTTATTTGGAGTATTAGGGTTTCTTTCCCCCTCGGAGTCATCACTCAGCTGGATGGTCGGGTCGGTGGCTTTGGGTTTTCGAGCCATCATTTTTCTCCTTCCTTTCCTTTTCTCGGGCTCTGCAGGACCGGGGATTTCTTTTCTCTTTTTTTCCCCCCTCTTTCTTCGATACAGGGGGAGGGCAGGAAGCTTCCCCACCAGTGAGTGTCTGCCTCAACTCAGCATCTTTCGAGAGGCCTACAAAAAAGAGAAAGAGTTAGTAATAACGTCGATCACTTGAAATGAGAAAGGCAAATATGACCGAGCTCACCGTGATTTTTGGCCTCCCAAAGGCCTTTCGATATTTCCCGCCAGGCTCGCTCCGAGTAGGCTCTTTGAGCCACTACTCTCCGGACCCATTCCTCCAAATGATGAATTGCGGCCGGTGTCTGGGAAACGGCTGCACCTTACAAAACATATCGGCTAAGCACTAGAAGGAAAGCAGCAGATGTTATTAAGTAAGGAAAATGACACTTACGTTTCAGGTTCCACTTTTCAGGGAACGGCATGTCGTCTGTGGGGATCAAGTCGGAAGTTCTTATTCGAACAAACCGGCTCATCCAACCCCGGTCCTTATATTCGTCGATGCTCGAGAACGGAGCCTTGTTGGCCCGGCGAGCAAGTTTTATTAGTCCCCCTCGAAACATTCGGGGACTGTATAACCGGAGTAGGTGATCAACAGTAAAGGGATGCCCCCCTTCGACTTTACTCATGAAAAAACGGAAAAGGTGGATTATCCGCCAAACGGAGGGATGAAGCTGGCCCAGAGTGACATTATACCTTTTACAAAAGGTGACGATTATGGGGTCCAAGGATCCCAACATGAAGGGATAGGTATAGACGCTTAGGTAACCTTCCACATAGGTGGTAATCGTTCGAAGAGGGGACTGCCACATCCTTGTCTGTCCATTTGCACTCCACCTTCACCCTGTCAAGGATTTTGTGGGTGATCGAGCTAATGTACATTGAGACTGGTTCGCCCCTGCCCGGTACTGAAGAACGTTTCTCAACTTTGAAGTCGGAGCCGATAAAGCATCCAACGGGTACGAAGGCTTTCAAAGGGGGTTCCGCGGAAGTTTCCTCAACATGAACGGGTTCAGCCTCTTCAGCGGGCTGAGAAGATGAAGGTTGTTGTTTTTGTGGAACAGACTTAGATGTTTTCGCCATTGCAATTGAAGTGATGATAGCAGTAACAAAGGATTATGATGTGCAAGAGAAGTTTTGTAGTGCAAAGATGCAGAGAGTTAAAGCGGAAAAATTGTTCGAGCAAAGTAAAGTTTGGAAACAAGAGAATGAGGGAGCCATTTATACTTTCTCAAAAACCGCGGTTCAGAGCACAAGGGAGGAGAGCAATAAATGGTATTGGCAGAAGTTGCAGGGTTTGCCGCCAGCTAGGACACGCAATGATTTCCTTTGACAGCAATCACATGTGTCATGGCGCTGCCGTCACCCATCAACGAAACGTTTTTTAAGATTGAGTGATTTGACACTTCGGATTCCGTGTCAATGAGTGTGCTATTGCTTGACCTAATCTCGAAAGGCGGCAGTTCATATCGTTTCTTGTCATTACCCTCCAATAAACGAGGGGACTATCTGTATAGGGTCGGATACAATCGAGCACATAAGGAAGATCGGTCTCGAGTACAGTCCGGGGTCGGACTGCTTTGAAACGGAGCCAGCACTTCAGGAAGAAAAGTTTGAGGTCGGACATCATTGGATTGAAGCCAGAACGGTCGGAGTAAGGCGGTCGAGACCGGTTTGGGTAAAGGCATTTTATGGTAAAAGTATCAGCTTCGTATAACGGAGAGGCCGGAAATCTCGTGGTACACAGATATCTCGGCGGGAATCACGGCCCCAATCGTCAGAGACGTTAGACCAATATTTTTAGGGATAATTTGCCCTATAATTAAGTTAATTCATCCTGTAATTAAGTCTTTTACCATAGGGAGGACTCTCTTCTTCCCTATAAAGGGATACTTGGTTTTCATTGTACGGACGACACACGTTACCTGCAATACTGATTCTCAATTTTGGGTCTATCTTTTGCCTGAATTATTTACATTTCACTGCAAATTACTTCATCACGGGAAATTCACTCAACCTCAAACGGTTTGATTATTCTCTTATTCATTTAAGTACGTCTTTACTTATTGTAACATTTTACATTGTGTCAAATCATTTCACGTATGCTTAATACCACGTACAAATTCAATTGTTACCCGTATTTTAGGATAAACACATGAACCTCCTAATTGTTATATTTCCTAAAAGCTTGCTTACAGGTGTGCGACAAATTATTTGAAAGATTTAGTGATCGAGTGCTTGGGGGGATGAGCAAGCGGCTGATTCACTATGTTTAAAAGGTATGTTTTGATTGAAAAATAATGTGACAAGAAGTTTCAAAAAATGAACTAAGTTCTTTTAGCATATTTGGGGCTTTGTATGTCATGTAATTGTGAAAAGTCGCCTATTTTGATAAGTTGGCATTTATGAGTTATACAATGATATCTTCTGCTTATTAATGCTTGGCACATCTTAATTCTGATTTTATAAAAACAGAGATGTCGTATGGCATATGAAACATTATGTTCACGTGTTGTATTAATATATGTGCTCAGTTGACTTAATGGTCTCGTTATGAATGATTACGTAAAGTTGAATTGATCCCCTTACGAATGTGTTTAGATTGTCAATATCGGGTTGAAGCCCTATTCCTAGCAAGTAATGCGTAATTTCCGAGGTTGAGGCCTCCATGCAATTAAAGATGCATGTATTTATCGAGGTAGAGAACCCCAAGAATGACTTGCAGAGCTAGTTTTATTTGAGTTAAGGAAAAAACCCCAAACATGACATCAAAAATTAATGAGGTTGAGGCTTTCATGCTTGCAGAGCCAGTTTTATCGGGGTTGAAGCCTCATATATATGATGATTGAAATGTTATTCAGTTATATGTTTTCAATTGCACAGTTGCATACTACATTATTAAGTTATCAACTTTCTCAATATTTTAGTTCTTGTTTCCGTCATAAATGTTTCTATGCCTACTTATGCATTGGATATTTTACTAAAAGCTTGCCCTGCCCTTAGTAGGTCATCTATGAGACTTATTGGATATTATGTAACAGCTCGATCGGTCTTTTTGAGCATTAGAACTACAATCCTCTATTTGATGCTTTTCATAAGTGTATTTGATATTGTATGACTTGTGAGGATGGTTGTGATGCAATATTAAACGCGAAAACAAAAAAAAATAAAAGATAGAAGCAAGACGCTCTATGAATTATCAAGACAACTAGTAGGAACTAGTCCACTTACCTTCTTGATGAAATCAAGGAGTACCTATACTATACGAACGACCCTCAAGACAATGATTGTCTTACAAATTGTTCGATCAAACAAGGAACGAGTTCAATTTTGAATTACACCAAAATTGGACAAGTTAAGTCTCACGTTTTTGGAGAGCACAAAGGCTTGGCCGAAATTTTTATTCAATATAATGTCAAAGGTACTAAAAATAATGAAGTCTTTAGGCTTATAAAGAATGAGCCTTGTCCTAAGCTAACTAGGATCAAATAAATAACTAACAAAAGGCTACAGTTTGGCTAAGTAAAGAGAATGGTCACGCAGGACCCCCAAGTAAGAGTCAATGTCTTCCATAGCAACACAATAATATAAAATAAACACAAATGTACATTATCAACAAATATTTCATCCAACACAAGATGTGTGAACGCTTGGCTCTTCTCCAAGGCTAACCAACGGCTTGTCTTGTCTTATCCAACATTGATGGCATGAACGTAGCTTGATCAGGTTGGCCTGTACCATTCTCCCCTTCTTGAGAATATTTCGTCCTCGAAATTACATTCATGATCACGGGCACGGCACATGGACTCAGACTTTCACGAACCAGCCCCTTAGTCAACAACTCATCCACCTGCCGTTGCAACTCCTTAGTATCCTGTGGATTACTTCAATATGCGGATTTGTTCAGAATTTGTGACCCCGGAACAAAGTCAATTTGGTGTTCTATCCCCCTCAATGGAGGTAATCCACTCGGCATCTCCTCGGGAAACATGTCCCTATATTCCTGCAAAACATCACTAACAACACTAGGCAAGGGGTGAACGTTAGTAAAAACTTCATCATTAGAGCTCAAGTAAACACCCTTATGAATTAGGCAAATTAAGAATTTAAAACTATCATTACCTCTCAAATACTCACCTGGTTGCATCATAGCACAAATATTACCTGACAGGCTCGCTGTACTAGCATTGGTCACGACTTCGGTTTTGGTCTCCATTGGAGCCTTAGCTCTAGCCGCCTCTTTTAGTTTCTGCATGCGCTTGTAATCATCACTAACCTTTTTAGGTGTTAAGGGCTTAAGTACGTAACTCTTGCCCTCCAGCTTGGCCGTCAAAGTGTTGGCCTTTCCATCATGATCAACACTTCTATCAAACTGCCAAGGCCTTCCCAACAGTAGATGGCACGCCTGCATAGGCACTACATCGCACAAAATTTCATCTTAATAAGCTCCCACCTTGAACTTAATAAGTGCCTGCTTTATCACCTTTAACTCACCACATTCACTCAACCATTGCAATCGATAAGGACGGGGATGTTTCCTCGTAGATATGTTAAGTTGAGTCACTAACGTGTGGCTCACTACATTCGTGCAACTTCCAGAATCAATTATCATCGAGCATAGTGCTCAAGTTCTCACGCTGCACATCTCCTTCCTCCTGTACGCTCATAGTGCTCAAGTTCCTACGTACCACTAAGAACATACTCACACCCTCATCTTCTAACTCTCCTTCGCCGCACTCAACCAATTCCGCCCCCTTATCTTCCTCAATCTCCTCTTCACTTTCTTCTTCACACACAGTACCATCATCAAGAACTAACATGGTCCTCCATGTTGGACGATCCTTAGCGAAATGTCCATAGCCTTTGTATTTGTGACACTGAAAAGAAGATGCACTAGGAGAATTGAGTTGAGTCTTAGAATTACCTCCAGACCCCTTAGGTTCAACCCTAGGTACCGCGGCTTGGGCTAGCTTCTTAGGCTCTCGGTTTTGGCTTGCCATAGGCTCTCGGGTTTGGCCTGCTCCCCCAGTGTTTGGTGTCTTCCACTCTTTGTCTCGACGTATGATGGTGGAATCGCGACCCCCTCTATATCGAGCTGCCCGGCTTTCTTTAATCATCTTTTCAGCTTCAATGGCAGCTAAGAACACATCATGAAGAGCAATGAACACGTGTAGCCTCAACTGATTGGAGATATCATTATTCAACCCATTCTTAAATCGGATGATAACCTCTTCTTCTTCTTCGTCTTCCATGTCAAGTGATTGACGAATTTTCTCAAAGTCATCATAGTATTCTTCCACGGACTTCAACCCTTGTTTCAAATCTACAACTTCCGTAACTGTGCTTGCTTATGCCGTGGGTTTACATACTTACGGGTCAGTATTTGCTTCAATTCCACCCAGGTTATGCGTGCAGGCTGGTTAAGTCTAACTCTGGATCTTTTCTCAGCCTCCCACCAAGTAGAAGCATAGGACTCGAAAGCAGCAATGGCATATGTAGCCTTCTTCTCCTCAGTCATATCATTAATTTCAAATATCCGCTCAACTTGACGTTTCCATTCTAAAAATCAGTCAGGATCACTAGTCCCCTTGAAGGTAGGGATAGTAACCTTGACGTTGTTCAACCCACTATCTCGGACATGGTCTTAGCCCCTTCGGTTTGGTAAGATTGGTTGGAAGTCCTCGTAATGCTCAGCATATTCATCAAACTCATACTCTAAGTTCCTTCCACTAAAACCTTTAAGTCTCCCTCTCGAACCACGATCATAACCACGTCTTCCCATGTAGTCTCAGCCTCCATTCTATTGCCCTACTCTCGGATTCCGTGGGCCCAAATCATCATCTTTAAATTCCTCGAACTCAGGTTGATCATCCTTTTGGGTTGCTCTCATATCCCCGACGGGTGTTATGTTTCTCCGGGCTAGCATTAATGGTGGTATGACACCCCGGTGAATCCTCATGGTCCTGACATTTTGAACACCTCCGCCCTCAGCTCGTTTTGGCGAGCTAACTCCACGAACTGCTCGGGTTTGACGGTGGAACCGTCACTAGTTCCTTCTCCAGCATGCTTCTAATTGCTAGAGGATCTTTCAATGTGCTCCACTCGGGCGCTAATTGCCCTTACTTCGGCCAAGAGGTCGGCCAAAGTAATGTCAGTCACAACCTTTTCTCTTTCCGTAGCCATGTACCTGCAAAAGAAACAAGACTAGAGAATGTGTTAAGGTTAGTTAAAAATACTCTCTCTCACTTTTTGAATGACTCTCGGGTTCACTCAAATTTTCGGGTAGGATTTCACACTTGTCTTCAAATTGGCTTGCTTTAATTGATAAAGTTCCTTAGCGACCTTTCAAGTTCACAAGTTCAATAGTTTTCTTTGGGGTGAGTGAAGTTATGTGACTCGATAGGTGGACAACTTTTTAAGTGAGCACAAGAAGCCAAGAATTATCTACGAAAGTGGAAATTCTGAGTTTTAGCACGAGGTCCTACTAGTTCAAAGATTAGTAATTACTTAAGTAGGAAATTACCTAAGAATTACTAATTAGAATTAATATAAGCAGGAAAGAATTTCCAAATACAAGAATTAAGGATATTTTAGAGGCTTTCCTATTCTAGTTTGGAGAAGATCAATTCTCTNATCTCTCGGCAAAGGAACAAGATCAAGTGGTATCAAAGGATTAAAACCATAAACACATTCAAATGGGGTAATGCTAGTCATGCGATGAACAGTCCTATTATATGCAAACACTATAATAGATAATCGGTCAGCCCAAGTGCCGGACTTCCCTTTGGTCAAACTCGAAGAAGAGCTCCCAAGGTGCGATTAACAACCTCAGTTTGACCGTTAGTCTGTGGATGATGTGATGTAGAAAACAACAATTTGGTGCCAAGAGCACCCCACAAACACTTCCAAAAGTGACTCAAAAACTTAGCATCCTTATCACTAACAATAGTTCGAGGCACACCATGCAACTTTAACACATTAGCAATGAACAAAGAAGCAGCATGTTGTGCATCATCACATTTTTTACGAGGAATGAAATGAGCCATCTTAGAAAACCTATCAACAACCACATAAATGCTATCATGACCACCCCTAGATCGCGGCAGCCCCATCAAAAAATCCATTGAAATATCTACCCAAGGACTAGTAGGAATGGGTAATTAGACCTAGACTTAGCTCTTTTACACTCAAAATATGCTCCACATATTCTCTCGACATCTCGCCTCATCATAGGCCAATGGAACTGTTTCCCTAATATAGATAAAGTCTTGTCTACCCCAAAGTGTCCCATCAAGCCCCCACAATGCGCCTCGCGCACCAAAAACTCTCGCCACGAGGACTCGGGTATGCAAACTCTCCCCTTCTTAAAAAAGGTACCCATCATGCCACTGATACTTCTCAATCTGCTGCCCACTAGTTATGGCATCACACACACTCATAAGTTTAGGGTCATGCTCATACATAGACTTAATACTCTCAAAACACATCAACCTAGATGCTAACGTGATACCCAAAGCAAACTCCTAGATAGTGCGTCAGCTACTACATTCTCCTTTCCCTTCTTATAATGAATCACGTAAAGGAAACTCTCAATGAACTCTACCCACTTGGCATGTCGTTTATTTAGTTTCTCTTAACCCCTAAGATGTTTGAGGGACTCATGATCACTCCTAATTACGAATTCCTTAGGCCATAGGTAATGTTGCGAATGAGCTAAAGCTCTCACGAGGGCATACAACTCTTTGTCGTACATAGAGTAATTCAAGGCAGCCCCCTTCAACTTCTCACTAAAATAGGCAATAGGCTTCCTATCTTGCATAAGAACACCTCTAATTCCCACCCCCGAGGCGTCACACTCAATTTCAAATGCCTTACTAAAATCAGGTAATTGTAACAACAGGGCAGAACTAAGCCTACGTTTCAATTCTTGGAAGGCACCCTCTTGCGGCTCCCCCCACAGAAAAGGCGTGTCTTTTCTCACCGACTCCACGAGTGGTGCTGCTATGGTGCTAAAGTCTTTAACAAAGCGCCTATAGAAACTAGCTAGTCTATGGAAACTTATAACATGTGAAACAGTAGTAGGAGTATGCCAGTCTCTAATAGCTTCTACCTTAGATTCATCTACTTCAACACCATTAACACTTACAACAAATCCCAAAAATACAACTTTCTCTACACAAAAGGCACACTTCTTGTAATTAACATATAACTTTTCAGCTCTTAACACTTTAAACACTTGCCTTAAGTGATCAACATGTTCATCTAAACTTCTACTATAGATCAGGATATCATCAAAGTACACAACCACAAACGTATTAAGAAACGGTTTAAGCACATGGTTCATTAATCGCATGAACGTACTAGGTGCGTTGGAGAGACCAAAGGGCATCAACAACCATTCATATAGACCAAACTTGGTCTTGAATGCAATTTTCCACTCATCACCCGATTTCATACGGATTTGGTGGTAACCGGACCTAAGATCAATCTTAGAAAACACACTTGAACCACATAACTCATCTAGTATGTCATCTAACCTAGGGATAGGATGACAATACTTTACCGTTATCTTGTTGGCGGCTCGTCAATCAAAACACATCCTCCAGGTGCCGTCTTTCTTTGGAACCAAGATAAGGGGTACGGCACACAGACTTAGACTCTCTCGAACTAGCCCTTTAGTCAATAGCTCATCCACTTGTCGGTGCAACCCCTTAGTATCATGTGGATTGCTTCGATATGCGGGTTTGTTCGGAATTTATGACCCCGGAACAAAGTCAATTTGGTGTTCTATCCCCCTCGATGGAGGTAGTCCACTCGGCATCTCTTCGGGAAACATGTCCACATATTCCTGCAAAACATCATTAACACCACTAGGCAAGGGGTGAACGTTAGTAGAAACTTCATCGACATACTCAACCTCACAAATAGAACCATTAAGTTCAGGTCTTAAGGTAGAACCATCACTAGTTCTTTCCCCGGCATTCTTCCAAGTACCAGTGGTTCTTTCAAGGTTCTCCACTCCGATACTAAGTGCCTTTACTTCAGCCCATAACTCGGCTAAAGTAATGTTGGTCACAACCTTTTCTCCTTCCATAGCCATGTACCTCCAAAAGAAACAAGACTAGAGAATGTGTTAAGGTTAGTTAAAAATACTCTCTCTCACTTTTTGAATGACTCTCGGGTTCACTCAAATTTTCGGGTAGGATTTCACACTTGTCTTCAAATTGGCTTCCTCTAATTGAAAACAAGTTCCTTAGCGACCTTTCAAGTTTACAAGTTCAATAATTTTCTTCGGGGTGAGTGAAGTTATGTGACTCGATAGGTGGACAACTTTTTAAGTGAGCACAAGAAGCCAAGAATTATCTACGAAAGTGGAAATTCTGAGTTTTAGCACGAGGTCCTACAAGCTCAAAGATTAGTAATTACTTAAGTAGGAAATTACCTAAGAATTACTAATTAGAATTAATATAATCAAGAAAGAATTTCCAAATACAAGAATTAAGGATATTTTAGAGGCTTTCCTATTCTAGTTTGGAGAAGATCAATTCTCTCTCCTCCCCTTTCCTTGTCCAACTCAATTTCGCCCCTCTTCTCCTTGTCCAAATAGAATTCAAATCCTTGAAACTTCTCCCTTTTGGATTGGCAGTTGTTTCCTTCTTAGACTAGAATTAAGGTTTCCTAATGCTCCTCCTTCTCCCAATTTCGGCCTCCCTTACACGTTTTAGGCCCCCTTACACGTTTTTCAAGACTCCCTTCAAGAACAACAAGTTAATATTCAAGAACTTCAAGAATTCAAGGAAAACTTGTTATGAATGGTTGATTATTCAAGAACCCTTTTAAGAACAACGCAAATTGCTTCAAGACTATAATCTTAATTTCAAGAACTTCAAGATTCCCAAGATTCACGTGGTCTACTTTCAAGAACAACAACTTAACGTCCAAGAACTTCAAGATTTTCAAGATTAAACGTGTTCTAGCTTCAAGATTTCAACTAGGGTTTTCAAGAACAGTTTTTAAACAATCAAGAACTTCAATATTGGTTTCAAGAACGGTTTTTAACTATCAAGACTTCAAGTTTTCAACCCTAGATGTTTTAGCATCTTCAATCAACAACAATTGTTGGTTTTTTCTCTTCTTTTCTTTTTTGTCACGTTTTTCTTCTTTTTTTTTAATCAAAAATAAAATTAATGAAAAAACCTAAACTAAGGCACGAAGAACAAGATTGGAATTGTAAGAACAAACCCTTTCCAAGCTCTGATACCAACTGATGCAATTTAGCTCTGATACCAACTGATGCAATATTAAACGCAGAAAAAGAAAACAAAAGATAGAAGCAAGATGCTATATGAATTATCAAGACAACAAGTAGGAACTATTCTACTTACCTTCTTGATGAAATCAAGGAGTACCTATACTATACGAACGACCCTCAAGATGACGATTATCTTGCAAATTGTTCGATCAAACAAGGAACGAGTTCAGTTTTGAATCACACCAAAATTTGAAAAGTTAAGTCTCACGTTTTTGGAGAGCACAAAGGCTTGGCCGAAATTTGTATTCAATATAATGTCAAAGGTACTAAAAATAATAAAGTCTTTAGGCTTATATAGAATGAGACTTTTCCTAAGCTAACTAGGATCAAACAAATAACTAACAAAAAGGTCACAGTTTGGCTAGGTAAAGAGAATGGTCATGCAGGACCCCGAAGTAAGAGTCAATGTCTTCCATAGTAACACAATAATACAACATAAACACAAATATACATTATCAACAAATATTTCATCCAACACAAGATGTGTGAACGCTTGGCTCTTCTCCAAGGCTAACCAACGCCTTGTCTTGTCTTATCCAACTTTGATGGCATGAATGTAGCTTAATCAGGTTGGCCTGCATCAGGTCGGTCAGGTTCCAGGAAGGTTCGGGAGTGAATTGGAATACTTAGTTTTATTTTGGAAGCCTTAAGTTGTAAGAGTTGGTCAAAGTTTGACTTTTGGGTAAACGACCTCGGAGTTGGATTTTGATGGTTCCAATATGTTCTTTGGTGATTTTGGATCATGGCGCATCTTCGGATTTGGTTTTTGATGTTCTTAGAATATTTTGGTTCCATTTGTCGAAAGTTGGCAATTTGAATAATTGGAGAGTTTATAAGTTTGACCGATAGTTAACTTTAGGGTTATCATATTTTGATTGTTGTTCCGAGACTGAAGATGGGTTCGTGTTATTGTATGAGACTTGTTTGCAATGTTTGGTTGAGATCCGAGGTGTGTAGGCATAAATCAGACGCTTGGTTGGAAGTTTAGAAGTTTATGAACTTAAGAGAGTTCAACATGTAATTTGCCTTTGATTCTTAGACATGATGGTTCCTATCTATTTTGAGGTTTTCGATAGCTCAGTTTAATATTTATATACTTGTTATAATGTTTGGACGGGGTCCCGGGGTCCCGGGGGCTCGGGTGAGTTTTTGGATCACCCAGAGCATGTTTGGTGGTAGGAGGTTTTATGGTGTCTGGTGTTTCATCGCGTTCGCAAGGGGTGTCCCGAGTTCGAGATGAAGCATTTAGACTGGGGTTGTTGTGCTTCGCGTTCGCGAAGGGGGTATCGCATTCACAAAGGCTAGAGGCAGTTGGGTATCGTGTTCGCGGGGTGTTGATTTCGTTCACATAAAGGAGCTAGGTGAAGCTTCGCGATCACGAGGGTTTGTCTGAGATCGCTAAAGAGGATTTCCAGGTGGTGGAAACTTGTGCTTCGTGAATGCGAGGCTGAGGCTGCATTCAGGAAAGGTAGTTCTAGCAGAAGCATTTTAAGTTTAAATTTTGAAATTTTGCTCAATTTCAACATTTTTGAGTTTTGGAGAACGAGAGGAGAAGAATTTGAAGAGAGATTTCACTACTAGCTTAGAAATAAGTAATCTACACTTGGATTTAATCATATATCTTGATTCCCCATGAATTTCTACACCTAAACTATAGAATTTAAAAGTAAACCTTGGGGTTTTTATTAACAACTTAAGAGAGTGTAAATTGTGATTTTGAGCATCGACTTGGACTTGGATTTAAAAATTAAATATATGTTCGGATTCGTGAGGTTATAAGTAAATGGAACTACCCCTAAGCACGGGTTTTGTCCATGAAGCCAAGTTGAATTGCTGACTCTTTTAGGAATGATTAAAAATTAAAGCTTTATTATTTGGAATTGATTCATTTATTTGACTTATTTGAGTGTTGTTTGATTAAATTTGAGCCAGTTGGAGGTAATTTCTAAGGAAAAAGGCGGTTTTGGAGGATTGATTGGGCTTGTATAAGATAAGTATCTTGTCTAGGCTTGGCTGAAAATCTATCATAAGAAATTGACCCTATTTGATTATTTGCTACATTTTGGGGGCATTGTATATGTGTGGTGGCGAGGGTATATGCAAGTGTCATGGACTATTAATGACAGTTTTTATACTTTGAATTTACATCATATGCTATTTATGACTTGTTGTTATTCTTGTATGAATATGTGAGCTCTCTCAATCATGCTAGAACCCATGTTTTAGATTTTTGGTACATTGTTAAGTGTAAATAGCTATGTGTGACATCATGTTTTACTTGCTCTAGTCGTAGTCACACTGTTCGCATGCACGTGTCTTTGCATGTTTATTTCTTATGTCTATATACATAACTTATGCTATTTATGGTGTGTATGCGCACTCTACATAGGAAAACTTTTATATGGACCGAGGTTGAGGCACGTGTGTTGTTTGTGCGAGATGTGTTTTGTAGCACGTGAGTTGTCCGTGTGAATGTTATTGGCACGTGAATTATCCATGCAGTGCATGCATTTAGATCCGTCCCTCCGGAGACAGGTGATCACCCATTGTACGTTGGGCTTGGGTGCGCTGGTTTGTTGGACACCTAGGGAGTGTAGGTTGATGATACCGAGTCTTATTTATGCTTAGACATTATAGACTTACATATTCGGCATTTATAATAATGTTGTGTAATGCATATCATTTACATATGATGATTTGTTGTTCCAGTATGAGCTTTCGGTAAAATTCTTGTTTGAAAGATTGTTATTAGTTGTATTTGATTATTTTATACACTATATTTGCTAGATTTTGGAATCGTATTTAGTTATCGTCCGTTCAGATTAAGATAGTAAGCATCAGTTGACCAATCTGGCCATTACTTCGCTGAGGTTAATTTTGATACTTACTGAGTACATTAAGTCAGTTGTACTCATACTATACTTGTGCATAATTTTGTGCTGATCCAGGCATTGACACGAGCAGAGCTGAAGAGTAGATCGTTTTAGCGCTAGGAGACTCGAGGTAGTGCATCATGTTCAGCCGTAGGCCTTCTGGTCACCTTCTTTTCCTATTTTGAGACTATTGTTTATTTCAGATAGTGTTGTATTTATTCATGCTATTATTTTTCGACACTCTTAGAGCCCATGTACTTTTTGACACCAGTTTTTGGGGAATTGTATTATTGTTTCGCTTATTGATGTTGGTTTTAGACTTATTTATGCTAGAAAATGCTATTAGACTTGTCTATTGATTTATTTCTATTTTTGATTCGATTGTTGTGTGATTGGTTCGTCTAGCCGGCATGTTAGGTGTTATCACGATCGTTGGTGGAATTTTTGGTCGTAACACACTATGACGGTGTACTTAATCATTTTCTACCACACTTACTTTCCCGTAGCTGAGACAGCAGGGAACAATACAACCAGTTAGAGCCACACTCCTTTCCGCTTTGGTGGTGCGCCACGCTTATGTTTCAGCGGTGGCCATTCCTTCGACTCTTTATTCTATTGTTTCGGGGAATGCTTCGATGATACAGATTGTATTCTTTTGTGCCTTCTAGTTAGCTCATGACTAGACTTAATGGGTTACAGTTATTCTTTTTGGGTATATAAATGTGATAGCTACTGTTTCCATCGTTGGATTTATACCTATTAGTGTTTCAAGAAGAAGGTATGTTAAATGACTCGTTTATAACTTTATGAATTATTGTATGGATAGTAACATAATAATCAGACGGTTCACCTGACGCGAGTTAGATAATTTGGTGCCGCTCACGTGACTCTAAATTTGAAGTCGTATACTATGCAATTTTAATTTTTGGTTTCCGATATATTTCTAATGCCCTTAAATAAGACGAGCACCAAAGAAAATAATAATATCATTAATATATATTCATTCGAACAATACCTAATCGAGGCTATTGAGCATCCCGATTTCTCGGTGGAGCAAACAAAGCAAGGACGTAACTACAAAGAATTAGAATCGAAGCCAGCAGCCTCTTATATCAAGGCCCGAATAAAATATCCCCCTCAGAGCCATCGAGACCACGCCCCCCGGATCCGGTTCGAGTTCCAAGACCTCAAGAATTATTACCAAACGACCGTGCACGATTGACAAAGGGCCGTGATATCCGTGCCCAACCGGATATCACGACGTGAATCTCGGCCCGTAGCGGTAGCAGATCAGTGATTATCGAAAAGGAAGATATTTCCTTTCTTAGAATTGTACTTAGGGTAAAACTCTCCTACTATATAAAGAGGAAGTTGATTATTCAATAGACACACTGTAACATGCATACCAAGGCAATATACATATGTTTTCTTTGCTCCTAAAAGTGACTCAAAGTCCTTAATTTTGCTCATAGTTCATCATAAGTGTTTGGCTCCGAACCGAAGGCAGGCTAATTGTTAAGCTCATAACCGAGCCCGGACCCAATACTACTACTGGTTTGGCTGTTTATTCTATCTTTAATTTGCTCATCTAACGTTATTAATCACTTGTATTGAATTAGTCCACATATCCTTAAAATCGCGTATAAATTCAATTGTTATCCATTTTTAAGGGTAAACAGTTTGGCATCCACCGTGGGGCTAAGGATAATAGTGGTAATTTGACACAAATTTTCATAACACACTTTGTTTTACTCTTTTTACCAACCTAGAAGATGATGAAATCGAGTCAATTTTGCTAAAAAGGTTCGAGGAAACCGTGTCCAAAGGAGCAATGATATGGTATCACAATTTACCCCCAAATTCTAATGATTTATTTGCTATGCTTGCAGACGCCTTTGTGACAGCGCATGCCGAGGCCATCAAGGTCGTGACCAAAAAACGGACCTTTTCAAGATAAAACAAAGAGATAACGAAATGCTCAGGGAATTCGTATCGAGGTTTCAAATAGAACAGATAGAACTGCCCTCGGTTGTGGATGATTGGGCCGTTCAGGCGTCCACTCAAGGACTTAACCCCCGAAGCTCCTTGGCTTCACAACAGTTAAAACAGAATTTGATAGAGTACCCGGCGGTAACTTGGGCCGACATCCATAACAGGTACCAGTCAAAACTCGAAGTTGAGGACGATCAGCTGGGGGCCCCTCTGGATCAGTTTATCCCATCAGAACTAATGACAGGCCTAAGAGAGTCGTCAATCATGAACCAAGAGCGAACTGAGACCGATATCAACCGTATAGCGGGAATCGAAGGGGAAACAGATCTGGGCGTAACCCCGCGAGAAACGAAAAGAGGAACGATCGAGGCCACAATAGTCGGGGACTCATGAGCAAAAACAATTTCGACAGGCCACTTGGGGCCAGGGAGGCACTAAAGTTATCGGAACATAACTTCAATGTCGATGATGACAGCATCGTATCTGTCATCAGACGCATCAAAGATACTAAGTGGCCTCGACCATTGCAGTCCGACCCTTCCCAGAGAGACTTAAACTTAATGTGTAAGTATCATGGCACTCATGGCCCGGTTATTCAATAATGGGCATCTCCGAGAATTTCTGAGTGATCAAGCCAAAAATCACTTTAGGAATAGGGACTCCAACAAACAGCCCGAACAAGAGGAACCTCAGCACGTCATCAACATGATCATTGGTAGAGTCGACGTCCCCTACGGACCAATGCTAAAGCGCACCAAATTATCCATCATAAAGGAAAAACGAACCCGAGATTATATCCCAGAGGGAACCATTTCGTTCAACGATGAGGACGCCGAAGGCATCGTACAACCGCATAATGATGCACTAGTAATATATGTACTTATAAATAAATCTCGAGTTAAGCGTGTATTGATTGATCCCGGTAGCTCGGCCAATATCATCAGATCGAGGATCGTGGAGCAGTTAGGTCTACAAGACTAAATAGTGCCGGTAGTTCGGGTTTTAAACGGATTCAACATGACATGCGAAACTACTAAAGGGGAGATAACCCTACCGGTGAACACTGCTGGGACCATTCAGGAAACAAAATTCTATGTGATCGAAGGGATATGAGATATAATGCTCTATTCGGAAGACCATGTATTCACAACATGAAGGCAGTATCCTCGACACTACACCAGACACTGAAGTTCCCCACACCTGGAGGAATCAAGATGGTTTATTAAGAGCGGCCGGCGCAAAAGAAATGTTCACGGTTGATGAGGTGATCCCGATGTCCGCACTCTCGACATCAAAGAACACAGAGCTGGTCAGGAAGGAAGAAACTAAATAGCAATAACCGATATCGGCCTCGACCAAACCGGAGAAGCAAGGAGCAGGTGAGGATGATGAGTACGGAGTTCATAGGTCATTCATCACCCCTGAAGATTCCGATGCCACCAAATCAACGGTTGAGGAGCTGGAGCAAGTCATATTAATCGAATACTTGCCCGATCGGAAAGTATACCTAGGCACAGGTTTAACTCTGGGGCTCAGGAAAAAACTCATTAAATTCCTTATAGCTAACATAGATTGTTTCGCTTGGTCCTATCTTGATATGACAGGGATCCCGCCAGAAATAACCACTCATAAGCTGAGCTTGGACCGAAATTCCACCCGGTTAAACAGAAGAGGAGGCCTCAGTCCGAAGTCAAGCATGCATTCATCAAAGACGAGGTATCCAAACTCCTTAAAATAGGTTTCATTCGGTAAGATAAGTACTCAAATTGGTTAACTAACGTAGTGGTAGTGCCTAAAAAAGGAAATAAATTAAGAATGAGAGTAGATTATAAAGATTTGAACAAGGCGTGCCCTAAGGACTCTTTTCCTTTGCCTAACATCGATCGCATGATCGATGTGACTACCAGGCACGAGACACTAAACTTTCTCAACGCCTATTACGGGTACAACCAAATCCGGATGGACCCAAACGATCAAGAAAAACTTCCTATCACTAAATTCGGCACCTATTGTTATAACGTAATGTCGTTCGGACTAAAGAATGCTGGTTCCACTTATCAACGCCTAGTAAACCGGATGTTCGAAGAACAAATAAGAAAATCAACGGAGGTTTATATTGACGACATGTTAGTTAAGTCCCTGCGAGCGGAGGACCATTTGAAACATTTGCAGAAAACCTTTGACATACTGAAAAGATACAATGTGAAGCTGAACCCGAAGAAATGCGCGTTCAGGGTCGGATCCGGGAAATTCCTTGGATTCATGGTGTCCAACCTAGGGATTGAGATCAATCCCGATAAAATCAAATCTATAGAAGACATCACCGTGGTGGACAGTGTCAAGGCCGTTCAAATCTAACTGGACGCATAGCCGCGCTAGGCCAGCTCGTATCGAGGTCTTCAGATAAGAGACATCGGTTATTCTCATTATTGAAGAAGAAGAGTAACTTTTCTTGGACCCCGGAATGCCAACAAGCTTTGGAAGAACTCAAACGGTACCTTTCGAGTCCACCCTTGCTCCATACTCTGAAGATGGATGAACAGTTGTCCCTGTATTTGGCGATATCCGAGGTAGTGGTAAGTGGAGTCCTTGTCCAGGAAGAGGAAGGTACGCAATTTCCTACTTACTATATTAGTAGAACTCTAGGCGAGGCCGAAACAAGGTATCCTCACATGAAAAAATTGTGGCTCTCTTTGTTAAGCGCCTCCAGAAAGTTAAAGCCGTATTTTCAATGCCACCCCGTATGTGTCGTAACTTCTTACCCACTAAGGAACATAATGCACAAACCCGAGCTCTCGGGCTGGTTAGCCAAATGGGCCGTAGAAATTAGCGGGTACGATATCGAATATCGACCCCGAATCGCCATCAAATCATAAATTTTGGCAGACTTCGTGGCCGACTTTGCGCCGGCCTTATTACCCAAAGTCGAAAAGGAATTATTGTTAACCTCGGGGACTTCCTCGGGAATCTGGACCCTCTTTACGAACGGTGCCTCGAACGCCAAAAGGGTCTAGACTCAGCATCGTATTGAAGCTGCCTACGGGTAACGTAGTTAGGCAGTCCATTAACTGTGAAATTGACTAACAATAAGGCCGAGTATGAGACCATGATTGCAGGTCTCGAATTGGCTAAAAGCCTTGAGGCCGAGGTGGTCGAAGCCAAGTGCGACTCCCTCCTTGTGGTAAATCAAGTCAATGGGACGTTCGAAGTAAAGGAGGAACGAATGCGAAGGTATTTAGACAAATTACAGGTAAAGTTGCATCAATTCAAGGAGTGAACCCTATAACACGTACCCCAAGATCAAAATAACGAGGTCGATGCTCTGGCTAACTTAGGGTCATCGGTTGATGAATTCAGCTCAGGAACGGTCGTACAGCTCATGAAATCGGTAATGGAAGAAGGCCATGCCGAAATAAACTTAATTGGAGAAACAAATACATAGACTATTTGAAGAGTGGGAAGTTGCCTCTGATCCTAAAGAATCGAGAGCTCTACGCACGAAGGCGGCCAGGTACGGCCTGTCCGAAGGGACTCTGTTCATAAGAACATTCAATGGCCCACTCGCCATATGCGTGGGGCCAGGAGATACCGAATATGTCTTGAGAGAAGTTCACGAAGGCACTTGCGGAAACCATTCGGGGGCAAAATCTTTGGGTAGGAAGATAATCAAGGCCGGCTATTACTGGATCAACATGGAGAAAGATGCAAAGGACTTTGTACGAAGATGCGATAGCTGTCAAAGACACGCACCGATGATCCATCAACCCGGAGAGCTACTCTACTCGGTCATGTCCCTATGGCCGTTCATAAAATGGGGAATGGACATCGTCGGTCCCCTACCATGGGCACCTGGTAAGGCTCAATTCATATTGTTTATAACCGATTATTTCTCTAAATGGATCGAAGCTCAAGCGTTCGAGAAAGTCCGAGAAAATGAAGTCATTGATTTCATTTAGGATCACATAATATGCCGATTCGGGATACCGACCGAGATCGTGTGTGATAAGGGGAAGCAATTCATCGGTAACAAGGTAAACAAGTTTTTGAAGATCACAAGATTAAAAAGATACTCTCCACACCCTATCACCCTAGTGGGAACGGACAAGCGGAATCTACAAACAAGACCATACTCCAAAACTTGAAAAAGAGGTTGACCGATGCCAAAGGGAAGTGGAAGGAAATTCTGCCTAAAGTCTTGTGGGCGTACCGTACAACTTCAAAATCTAGTACCGGGGCCACCCCGTTTTAAATGTTCTACGGTGCCGAAGCATTAATACCGGTTGATGTGGGAGAATCGAGCCTTAGGTTCCGATATGCGACCGAAGAATCAAACGGTGAGGCCATGAGTACAAGCCTGGAACTATTGGATGAAAGACGAGAGGCCTCCCTAGTCCGGTTGGCCATCCCGAAATAGCAGATAGAAAGATATTACAACCGAAGAGCCAACCTCCGGCACTTCAAGATCGGGGACTTGGTGTTAATAAAAGTAACACTACATACCCAAAACCCGAACGAGGGAAAGTTGGGACCGAATTGGGAAGGACCATATCGAGTCGTCAAAATTACCGACAAGGGCTCGTACAAACTCGAAGCAGGAAACGGCGCACCGCTACCGAACAACTGGAACATGACGCACTTAAAGTGGTACTACTACTAAGGTACGATCTCATTTACTTTTTTATAATGTTATGAATCGTGCTAACACTTGCAGGCAACAGCCAAACGAGAATGTGACTATTAGGTCTGAAAGCACGCATTGCACTCTTTTTCCCTTGAACTGATTGTCCCAACTGGGTTTTTCGCCAAGGTTTTTAACGAGGCAATAGTAAATTGTGCTAACTTAAATTCGAAACCGATTTTAAATCGGAATCAATAGGCATCAACAGTATCCGAGCTCTCTCAAGATCGACCTCGAATACTGGGGGGCCATCACCCTCGGGTTTAGGTTCTTAAGCAAGGAAAGAAGGAAACTTTGTACTTGAACAGCTTAGGCTCGGTGGTTAGAATTTATTGTAAGCGCCAAACGGTCAAATGAACCGTGCCCGCGTAGGCCACCTTAGCCATAATACAAGCTTTTATACGCTTTCGGTCATGTGCTTTATACATAAAAATGAAAGAAAGTTCTCACCTTTGCTATTACGTATTTTTGCCTCTTTAAACATAGAGCCCAAGGGCTATCCCTACTCGGGGACTGTCGTCCAAAATAAGTTCGGGCAACTCGGGCTAAAAAATCCAGGAGGCACAAAACTTAATAGGTAGTGCCCAAACAAGAAAGGCTACGGCGACCCCAAAAAATGGCTCGGAGACGTCCGATGCTCGCAATCGGAACATAAGGCCTTTATAAAAATTCAAAACCTGCTAAAAGGTTACCCTCGGCAACAACATTGTCTAAGATCACTAAAGCATCTTGGAAAAACTGCCGGTCACACCAAGTTTTCAATGCCTCGAGCAATTAAAGTTGCATCAAAGTCGGGCCCTGTTCGGACAAATGAAAAATGAACGAATTATTACTACATTTGATTCTATGCTAAGGCGTCAGAAATATTTACAAAAATAAAGATTATGAAAAGATGCTAAAAAGTGGAGACTTGAAATTGTCAGACAGGGAAATTCTACATATTTCGGAATGTATTTACAAAGGCCCAACAAAAACGGCCACAAAATAAACAAAAAAATATACACAAAAACTAAAAACGTTCTAAGGCATTCATGCCTGATCTTCACCTGGGCCCGACTCTTCGCCAGAGCTATCGGAGCCTTCAGACCACCCAGAACCCTCGGAGCCTTTGGCACCTTCAGGCTCGGAAAGTTTCTTCGCCTCGGCCTCAAGCTTTTTGCTTCCTCGATCTCGGCCGACAGGTCGAAGCCTCGGGTGTGGATTTTCTCGAGGGTCTCTCTTCGAGACAGCCGCCTCATATATTTGGTATTGGTCTTCAGGCGGGTCTCGGCTGCTTCGACATCGGCCTTGTACTGGGCCACCATCTCCTCAGCATCGGCAGAGGTTGTCTCCAGCTTGGACTTCATTGCCTCATGCTCTCTACCGAGGGCGTCCCGTTCTACGACAGTTGAGCTCAGCTGTGCTCGGAGATCTTTATTTTGCTGAGCCCGCTTGTCAGCTTTCTCCTTCGCCACCCGAAGTTGAACCTCTACCGATGTCAGCTTTGCCTGGGCAGTCTCCTTTTCCGAAGCCAACAAATCCATCTTGCTCTTCCACCTATCGGCAATGGCATGGATCTCGTTCATCCCTTTTTGGAGTTGGTCGACTTGGCCGATCTTTGGTTGGACCTGCGAGGTTTTGTCGTTAGCTTCTACGACTAGTTCCTCATTTCTAACTTCAAAGACATTTACCTTTTTGACCAAGTCGGCATGTTCCCGCCTCAGGGCCGATACTTCCTTCTAAGCCCCATCCAGCTCGGCCTGAAGGTCCTTGATGACCCCGTCTTGTTGCTCGTTGAGGAGCTTGTACGTATCCCTTTTTTGAGCCGGTTCCTTAAGCTCAAGCTCGAGTTTATTGACCTCGACAGGGTACTGGAGGAAGCTTTCATGATGAAGTACCGAGGCCTGCAAAATAATGAAAGTCGTGAGAGATATCCAAATCTAAGTAAAAGTCAAAAAGACATAATGATGCCTTACCCCATTTAGCGCCTGCTGCGCCTCATTGAAAAGACACGGAACATCCATCTTGTTCATTCTTGCCTAGTCCTCCTCGGTCACCAGGCATCGGAGGTAGCTGGCTACTCCCATGGGAGCAGATAGAATCCAAGCATCCTCCGGGACAGTAAGGATAACTGACCTTTTGCGACCGAGGTCCACACTCGGAGCGGAAAACTGATTAATCAATTTTGGGTTCGAACTCGGCCCACCAGCTTCCAAAGATGTATCCTTCTTCGGGACTTCCAGGTCGCCCAGCCCGAAAAAATCTTTCAAAGTAGACGAGTCCACGCCATCAAAGAAAGAATGAAGGGGATCGTCCACGCCATGAACCCCTTCATTGGACTTCCCTTTTCTAGCTTGGACCTCCTCAAGCATGGACTCGATGTAGGAGGGCGTCCCTATAATTTCTATTACACCAGGCGCTTCCTTCGAAGCGGAGCCGACATCCCGGGGGGTCCCTCCCCCCGTCTCCATATCGACCTCTCGAGTCTAAGGGAGGTCGGCTTCACGAGTCTCCCCCTTGGCTGCCACCTGCTCCCCGGGAGGGGTCGATCCATGGGCGATGAAAATATCATCTTCTTCTGACTTATCCTTTAGCTAGAGAAGCGAATTGGAGTTTGGCACCCAGGAGCTGGTGCTCTTCTTGGGCTTGTGAGCCACCCTCTTCTTTTGCTTCACCTCGGGACTGGGGAGCCCGAAGGTTTTCTTTTCCTCCTCTTCTTATCCCCGCGGCAGTCCCGGGCCGTCCCGTAAAGGAGGGATCAACGGATAAGGATACGTCCTCGTCCCCTTCCAAAGGCCTAAGCTCGTTGGTCTTAGGCAAACCTGTAAAAGACAAAAAAAAAAAAAAGGTTAGTATGATATGGGTTAAGGGAACGATAATAGCTATTCGAAGGAGAACCTTACCATGAGAATTGACCTCCCATCGGCCCTTCGAAAGCTTGTGCCATGAGCACTCGAAGTATGAAATCTATTTGTAGAGCCTTCGATCCACTCCTTATGTCGGGGGACCATATTTAGAACCTAGACGACAGCTGCACGACCACAAATACGAATGACGCGAAATAAAATGAAGAAAAAATGACACTTAAGGAAAGGTTGCACTTACGAGATGCATTCCACTTCTCGGGGAATGGCATGAACTCAGGAGGGATCAGATCTTCAGTCTTCACCCGAACGAAGCACCCCTGCCAGCCTCGATCTTGGTCTTCGTCAATACTCGAAAAGGGGGCCTTGCTAGCCCGGCGAGTGAGCTTGATTAGTCCCCCCAAAAAATTCGGGGACTGTATAGACGGAGCAGGTGATCAGTGGTGAACCGACAAGACTCAGTGTTATTCAAGAAGTAATGGAGGAGGATCGCGATCCTCCATAGAGACGGGTGGATTTGCCCGAGGCACACCTCATACCTCTTGCAAAAATTCAAAACAACCGGGTCTATCGGGCCCAGTGTGAAGGGGTAAGTGTAAACACTCAAATACCCTTCCATGTGGGTAGTAATAGCATCCTCAGGCCCGGGGACTACTACGTCTTTACCTTTCCATTTACGATCCTCTCCGACTGCGGGAAGGACGTCTTCAGTAACGGAGCATATATACCTCGATGCTCCCTCACTGGAAGTCCTGTTTGGATGAGGGTTTCTCGACCTTGAAATCGTCCTCAATTGAACAACCCCCGAGAACAGACATTTTCAAGGGGGGCTTGGGAGCTGGTTCGGTGGTAGTCGATTCGGTAGTAGCCATTTCGGGAGCAGCCGTCTCGAGAACAACTATTTTGGGAGTGACCGCGCCTCAGTATCGTCGGCTGATTAGGAAGATGAAGAGGCAGCCTGCTGAGAGACTGACTTGGAAATTTTTGCCATTACTATCTGAAAAAGTTTGAAGATTTAAAGGAAAAGTATAGAGGTTTGAAGGAACAAGTTTGAAGGCTGAAGAACAGAGTAAGAAGATTCGAAGAAAATCTGGGTAAAAACCTAAGAACAACTATGAGGATTTGAAGATCAAAGATGAAGATATGAAGTTTGAAGGAGGTTAGTGATAGCTAAAGAATTTGAAGATAGAGGCTTGATCGGAAAGTGGAGAAAGAACAGGGGATAGAAGCTTTTATACGACGCTTCCCATTCAGAGGCAACCAGCCGATGATTGACGCGTGTCCGAAGTCAGAACGACGCGACTGGTGGGACATTTCGACTTCTTCATCGTAACATATGGAGGAAGAAACCGGAGAGCGTCTATCGTTTCTCATCGTTTCGACAAACCTACTCTCTGAGAAACGAGGGAACTATCTGTATACGGGTAAAACTGAGGCTAATGAGAACCCCGATTTTCTAGTGGGGCAAACAAAGCAAGAACGTAAGTACAAGAAATCGGAATTGAAACCAGGAGCCTCTCGTATCAAGGCCCAAACAAAACATCGCCCTCGGAGCCATCGAGACCATGCCCCCGACATCTGGTTCAAGTTCCAAGACATCGAAAATCATTACCAAACGATCGTGCACGATTAACAAAAGGTCGTGATATCCGTGCCCAACCGGATATCACGGCATGAATCTCAACCCATATCGGTAGCAGATCAGTGATTAGCGAAAAGGAAGATTTTTTCCTTTCTTGAAATTGTACTTAGGGTAAACTCCCCTATTATATAAAGGGAAAGCTGATTATTCAGTAGACACACTGTAACATGCATACCAAAGCAATATACATATGTTTTCTTTGCTCCTAAAAGTGACTCAAAGTCCTTGATGTTGCTCATAGTTCATCACAAGTGTTTGACTCCGAACCGAAGGCAGGCTAATTGTTAAGCTCATAACCGAGCTCGGACTCAATACTACCATTGGTTTGACTGTTTATTCTATCTTTAATTTGCTCATCTAACGTTATTAATCACTTGTATTGAATTAGTCCACACATCCTTAAAACTGCGTATAAATTCAATTGTTATCCATTTTTAAGGGTAAATACCAACAAAAACTAGTACTTCCAAACAATGTACCTCGACGGTAAAATACAATACACCTAAAAAACTATCATAAAAACACTTGTAAAAGCAAGCATATATAAAGTTCATGCTGCTCATTTCATCGATTATTTCTAATATGAGAATTGCAACTTTTCATGTTACCCTAAATGATCATATTTTATTTAACAAATGAAATTACTAGTTATTCCTCTGTACTAATTTATGTAACACTCTTCCTTTTCAATCAGTTTCAAAAAAGAATAATATTGTTTCATATAGTAACATTTTCACTTTAAATTACTATTTTACTCTTAATCTGATGATATATATAGCTACAAAATTTCTTTAGCTTGTTTTAAACCACTTTAAAAGTATTTCTTTCATATGCCCAATCAAACACCAAATAAACTGGAAAGGAGGAAGTAAATAATATTCTTTTTTTGAGGTCTTAAAGTTAATCTAAGAGAATTCGAGATGATTCGAGGTCTTAAAATTAACCTAAGAGAATTCGAGATGATTCGAGGTCTTAAAATTAACCTAAGAGAATTCGAGATGATTCGACGTTCAAAAAAGTTCATTTTCATTTCATTCTTAAGGAAAAATTAGTATGATACAATTTCTTGGAATAACCGGTCAAACTAAACAGCAAAGCTTGTTGTTCTTGTGCCAACAACACGGTAGCATTTATGAAACATCTAAGAGTTGTTAATCATTAGACTATTTTTCATAATATTACGAACTGAGAGAAATTGAAACTGTCGGCCACCACTCCGTTACAACCCTTTAAGATCTTCAATTTAATCTTAGAACCCTAGAGAAGAAATAAACACTAGTTAGAAGGGTTAACATCAAGTACCTTGTTTTATTCTTCTCACAAAGAAAGACCAATATTTAGCTCCTACAATTGAGACCCAATAAGTTGATGCCCTCGGTACCAAGAATGAGTTACAAGTCCATCTAATTCCAATTTAAATCTTTTTATTCAAAAAAAAAAAAAAAAAAAGAAAGAAAAAAGAAGAAGACTTACAAAGTACTAATGCAGTACTAAGAATTCACCAATAATATGCCATGCAGCAGTCACAGTTATTAGCATTAATGCATGATGGTCAAATGTAACACAATGGCTCACTTCCCATTGTGTTGTTTATCAAATATTCTATCCAATATCATGAATTATCCACAACATAACACACAAAACCCACAAGATTGATGATGAATTATCCCAAAAGATGTAACTAAGAAGACAGTGCCAAGCGGCTACAATCTGTCCTGAACCTCTCTGCACGTGATAATCAGGAATTATCACATTCACAGTGAGGGTGTACTGCCAAAAGAACCGTACAATGAGCTTCTTTTTCTACCTTTTTTACATTATATAAATATTATGGCACAACAACCGAGAAAATCAGTAACGTACTTAATAAAGCCAAGAAAGAGTCAAAAAGACATACTCTGCTTTAGTATCTACAACTTTATCTCCCCAGTCTCTATCTCCTGTCTGCGTAGAATCTCCGTTTCTGTTAGCATCTATGTTACAAATTCCCATTCAATCTCTAGACAAGTCGAAAATCAGTCAACAACTTTCACAGGGACAGAGGAGGGAACTCATCTTCATTCTTAAGGCGGAATAAATGACCTGAAGTCCTGAAAGCCCAAATCAGAAAGTGCTTTAGATAGCTTTTCCGGCAACAAAAGTTCAAAGGACCAAACTACAATAACATAACATTGTGATCCTACCTGTCATTTTTACCCAATGCTGGTTTTGAACATGGCACACTGTGCGAGACACTCTGGACCTGGAGCACATCGTCGGAGGAGTGTGTAAGCATATCCTTGGTAAGCTTCCCCAGAGATCCAAATTCTAGTCTACATGATGATCTTGAGAAATCATTGGCATGAGAATTTTCAATAAGGCGATGAGAATGGCCCGATACGGCAAACTCCCCATGACCTTGAACAATAGATTGTACACCTGAACCCTCTTGGGTGCATTTTCCCGAAGAGTTAGTCTCAGAAAAAGTAGGAACCCGATCATTAATGTGATGAGGTAGGCCTGATACAGGAAATTCCCCATGACTTTGAACAGTAGATTGTACACCTGAAACCTCTTGGGTGCATTTTCCCAAAGAGTTAGTGTCAGAAAAAGCAGGAATCCAACCATTAATATGATGAAGTTGGCCCGATACAGCAAACTCCCCATGACTTTGAACAGTAGATTGTACGCCTGAAACCTCTTGGATGCATTTTCCCGAATAGTTAGTGTCAGAAAAAGCAGGAACCCAACCATTAATGTGGTTGCTATTATACATGTGCAACTGAGTATAAGTTCCGGATGCCAGATTCCGGTCCCATCCTTTAGGTATCTCCGGACAAGAATAATTCTGCAAGACATCCAAATAAAATCTTTACAAAAATGGAGCTTCACAAAAATTATTGACGAAAACAAGGCCTTGTTTCATGACACGCCACATCATCATGCCATGTAGGTACCATTTGGCATATATTAATGCCATGTGGAAGCTTACATATGAAATAGACTAGCACATGTGGGAAGGTTCTAGAGAAATATGGAGATTTCTCATGGAAGACCTTAGAATCCTATGGAATTGCTAGGAAAACCCTTAGAAGATTCTAGCTATATAGAATATTCTAGAGAAAGGACTTACTTGTAAATAATAAGGATCTTGTGTATAATTATTATTTACTCACTAGCCCCTATGAAACTAATATATAAATGGATTATTCATTTGTAACTCATCATACAAAATAATCAAGTCTCTACAATAAAAAGCTTCCTTTGGCAAAGTTCTCTTGTCTTTCTTATCTAACGTTCCCTTAGCGATCTGAGTAGTATTTTAGGCTGACTTGGCACAGCAAGATCGTGACCAAATTGTGTAAGATCGTAAGCAAGTTGTCAAGTGCCGCACATGCGTTTAGTTCAAGACAAAGGACGTGACACTTGCATATTTAAATATGCTCAGACATTCCTAAAAGAAAAAAGAGGAGAATCAAATCAAAAAGACCCTGAGCTTTAGAAAGGGAAGACTGGCATACTTAGAGAAACTGAAATAAGTGAAAAATGAGGAAAGAGAAGCCTGCAGAAAAGGGAGGAAACAAATACCGTATTCAGAGAGTAAGTGCCAGTTCCCTGTGCCGATTCTTTCACTTCGGAACTTAACATAGCAGTAGATGGTAGAGAGTAACAAGAAAGTTGAACAGTTGGACACACAAGCATATTATTCATATTCATTTGCGAGAAAGGTTGATGTCTCAGCGGCATTGATTGTTGGACAGTATGCCAGAAGTTTTCACTTTGAAACCAAGATGGTGACGATGGATAATTGGACAGTGCAGGTGCTGACATAGAAAACCCATGGCAACATTGTCCATAAAGCAAACTGCGTATATGGCTATCATAGTCCCCATTTAGGTCGGCTAAAGGATTTATAGCTTCCATATCTCCACCCAAGCTAGCAGAGTCCTTTTCCCGTAAATCGAGAGATAAACTTTCTAAAATGCTGGTCTTTGGACTCGAGATTGCTGAACCACCAGACCAGATGTCCTCGCTATACTCTGTACCTGACTGGTATATGCTGCTGCTCTCCAGAGGGTTATCTCTGGTTTCAACCCAAAACTCAGACCCCAACTTCTCATCAATACAATCAGATAGGTCACTCTGGCACAAACTTCCAGGCCCACAGTTCCCATGCCCAGCACATGGTTCACTGAAGTTACAATAAGTAGTGCTGTATTGCTTCCCAGAAGGAGAACTGATGTTATTTCCTGTACCTGAACACTCAGATGTACCATTCACAACATTCAGATTTGCAGAAATACAAGCTGCAAGATCATTTCCATCTCTAGATAGACCAAGTCCTGATACTGCTTGCCCATCTAAAAAGTAGCCATTTCCTGACACCATACATGACAAAGCCCCATTCATCGAGTTACTCTCTAGTGCAGATCTTGGTATTGAATATTTATAAACCATTTCCAAATTATCATTCTCCAAATCTCCCTCTGAAAATTTGAGCAGAATGTCATCCTCACAATAAAATTCAGCAGGGAACAATGAAGAAAATGCGCCTTCATCATCAAAATTTGGGCAAGAATTCTGTAAATGAGCAAAATGTTTGCATCCATGCCTCTCAAGGGTGTTTGCAAAGAACTTCTTGATCTCATTGGCAACTTTATCAGATGGTGACAAAAGAATGCGCCCAAGCTTGCAGGCCCCATACTTAAAAGCCCTACGTATTCGATGGAAACTACCTGGAGGCAATCAAAGTAATAATCTAGACGTGAGGAATAAAAAGATGGAAACAAATCCACCAATATTACCAACACAAAACACCAAAAACATGCTCTTATATCTAACATTGTTAATACAAATCATATGCTAAAGCTTACAAGTATAAGAACTTCTCGCAAAGCTTATCTGCTCCTACGCAGGTCATGGTGATAGAAATTATATATGCTCCAATATTGACTCCAGTTAGAGAATAGACATTTAAGTAGAAATGCGTGATTGCTCATAAGGTAGTGGCTATAAATGAAAAGGTCTCATCACTACAAGTATTTGTTTATCAGGGACCCAGAAAGAGGTAACAAGTACATCTTTTGCCAGTAATTCAATGAACGAATTTGACCACTTGATGACCTTGAATCCAATCAAATGATAACTTTAGTAATCCTGTTGTGGGAAAATCAGAATGCAAAGAAATATAGGAACTCTTACGAAGAATCCAGAAAAAGATTTCTTTTAAATACTCAATGATCAGAACCACAGCACCAGATCATAAGATTCTTTAAATTCTTTACAACATTCTCCAAGTAAACAAAGTACAAGAAAATGTGAAGGAGGAACCGGTGCGTTTCAATTTATGTAATGTAGTTTGACTTGGAACAAAGTTTAAAAAGAAAAAGAAAACTTTTGAAACTTGTGGTCTTAAACATACCATAATAATTGTGTGGCTTGAAACTTGTGGTTTTAAACATTCCACAACATTTATATGGCAATAAAAGCTTCTCATTAAGGGTAAGATGGGTAAAATTAATATGTTTCCAAATATAGAAATGTGTCAATTATTTTCGGAACGAAATAATAAGGAAGGCATGTCACATAAATTGAAAGGAAGGGAGTAATTTTCTTCTTAGTACAAAGTAGAAAGTAATGATTCAAGTTTACCTATGTGGACACTGCGCCCCAGGTTATTATTTTCTTTCAAGGGGTCAATTATATTTAGATACTTTTGTTGAAATGCTCGTGTGTTCGTCTCAGCATCTCTGGATGGAACTGAGAACATTTCCATACAGTTTCTCAAGAACTCCTCACTAAGCAACACATTGTTCCTTACATTATCTGGCATATCAACTGCTGAGAGAGAAAAGAGATAACCATAAGTAAAGCATTGAAGAAGGATATATCAAATTCTTCCTGCAACTAAACCATAAAAAGATATCCAATCATTTTGTAAGTTCATGCATGACCATAGCCAAAAATTCGTAGAGGGTCATAAACATGTTGGAGATAGTGCAAGCAACCTATAAAGAATGAAAAAATATGCACTGCTTACCCACTATGTCAGGAAGGGATGCTTTGCGAACTGGACCATTCAAACTGACACAATAGATGTCCCAATCAAATTTGCTGTAGTAATCCAAAAATCGGTAGAGAACCTAAAAGAGAGCAAGAAAATGACTATTAAATAGAATCAGGCATGCATACCAACCAATAATGTCCAAAACTGACAAGCATGAAGCAAGCACTTACCTCTAAAGGACCACTTAATGATGAATGGAACATATGAAATATATATAAGACCAGAATTTCCAAAGCATACGTGGAAATCAGCCCGTGGTGTGCACCAAGAATACGGCTTTCATAATAGCACCAAGCCTTTGCCAAAATAATGCTTCGCTTGAAAAGATGATTTTTACCAACAAGACGGTCTATCTGTGCTCAAGGAACAAAGAAATCAAGAAGAATATAGGATCAGATGCTCATAACCACATCTGACATTAAACAGAGTAATATGATTGTGCTTGTGACATATGGCTGTCCAAACTAGCACAGGAAGTAAAAGGGAGATAAAGCAAATGCTCTGCGGAGTTTGAGTCTACAAACTGACCCAAAGTGAAAAGATCACATTTATGACATTTATTATATCTCTTTTCTAAACACCCTCCCCAAACCCCACTTGTGGGAATATAATGGGTATGTTGTTATTGTTGTTGCTTTTTTAAACACAAACTGGAAAGAAAGGTAGGTAAGCACACTGCAGAGAGGAAGTTAAGAGTAGATGTCAACACCATCATACATATAAAACTAACAAAGTTACTAACTGTTGAAAATAAACATTGTCCGTGATTTGGGGACATGGTCAGGAAAGAGAGACAAGATCTGAATACTCATTATCCTACATCATCAAACAGTGAACTGCACCAGTGAATCAATACCTAAACCCAGAAAAGGGTTTAGTCTGTACCATAGATGCTTATAGAACTATTTCACATTGCTCCATAATCGAGATCCTCGCAACAATCTTTCGTAAAGAGTCCCCACAACCAAATTAGCACACAATTGAACTATCACACAAGTTCCAACAAAATTATGTGAATATTGACAATATGCTCTGAACTTTACCTGCTCAAGGAAACAAAGGGAACAGAGTCCTCCTAGCTGATTAAAGGATATGTCAATCACAGTATTCTGGACAAGGCATTTCACGAGCTTTACCTGCCACCAGCAATCCAAATTTCTCAATAATAAAACGATCAGAAGATGAATTAAGCATAGGTGATAAAGCTACTCAATTATTAGACACTATTAATAGGTTCTTCAAGACAACCAAAATGCTAAAGCAAAATTGTCAATCTAAAATCACAATGTAAACCTCCAAATAAATTAAGAATGCTGAAGGTTCCACTTTGCCTATAATCAAATAAACTTCCTTGAGCAGCAGCATATTGAGACAAATATTTGTGAAAACAACTAGAAACTGCAGAGAGCTGCAAAGAACTTAATTCATTCAACTTGTTTCATAGAATCTTGAAAACGAAACACTTCCACCATAAAGAGATAGAGAAAAAACCTCAGCATCAATAAATTGGGCATCCTTGACATCAAACTCAGCATTTTCTCTATTTTCCTCTTCCTGTAGAACAGCAAGAACATCACGGGCCAATGCCTCTTCACCATAATTACTGCTCAGTGCAGTCAAATCGATGTCACCATCAGGAAGGTACGTCTTCAATGGTACAGATCCATATGGGAAAACCTGTACAAGAATCAGCCTCAGCATTATTCAGTTACCGAAAAAGAAAAGCAAAGTTTTGCTATCGACTAATTCAGTTCAAGGATCATCAGTTGGAAAGTAATGTAGTTCTTTGTTTAAGAAAACAAAATCACATAGTTCAATCTGCAGCAAGATCTTCCATATTCAACCAATACCAGAAAAACAACTAGGACCTAATCTGAAGTGAGAATACTTTAACAATTTTTACCCGAAATTCAGATCATAAGCAATAAGATGATTTCTTTTTCATTTCACATCAAACTTCCATTTAAAACTAAATGATACTAATAAGATTAGCACTGTAATATGTCATAGACATGTAAATGCATGCTATAACAACTATGGAGAGCCATTGACAACCACAAAATTACATATAACTCAGAAATATTTTGGTCTACCATCCAGAAATTAGTTAAGTACATATCACGTTTGAGGAGCGCTAATAAAGGTCAAACCATAAATCCTTATAGAGGCCAATTAAACAGATCAGGATCCAGGAAAAGCCCATCCCGCAACCATACTTCAAACTATCAACGTACTATTTATTCTCTAAGACCAAAAATCAGATAACGACACATAACATTCTTTAGAGATTTTCAAGCCCCAATATCTGGAAATGACTTGAATATTTTAACAACGGAAAAGGGTTAGATGTGTCCCTGTACTATCAAAAATTAGTTATTAGTACCCCCATAACATTCTTTAGAGATTTTCAAGCCCCAATATCTGGAAATGACTTGAATATTTTAACAACGGAAAAGGGTCAGATGTGTCCCTGTACTATCAAAAATTAGTTATTAATACCCCCCCCCTCCTTTATACTATCTACCCCTGCCGTTACCCATTTTAATATTTCTGCCCCCACATTTAACGGACTCTTTCTATAAGACACGTGGCACAATCTTAAACAATCTAACCATCTACCCTTTTACCCTACCCGATATCCAATCCCACCCCAAAAGAACCCTAAATTTAATCTATACATATGGTTCTTCTCCTTCGTTTATATGGAGGAAACTGTTTCAGCCCATCTAAGGCTGCTGGATTCAAAAAAAAAAATCAGATAATTCTTTAATTTTGGTATTTAGGGAATCCGTAGTAGAAATTTCAAGTTTGAGTTTTAAGAGTTGGTTGTGTTTCAAATCGGGAGCTGAAAACTTAAACTCAAATTGTGGCTCATTGTTTGGACGATTTGGTATTCGAACATTGAATAACTTTCAAGTTCTTTGTGATGCTGGTAGTTTGAGTTTTGTGCGAAAATTTTAGATGCACCATTGATGAATAAACTTTGAACTTTAGAAGTGGGTTTGATGTTTGACTCGAAAAAGACGAACTGGGTATTTTAATTTCGTTGATGTTTGTTCGAATTGGTGCTTTCTATTGTAATTAGTACTGTTTATCAAGCTTCAGTTGTTAATACACTGTTGAAACTTGGATTGAAGAAGAAGAATCTCATTGCTAAAATTTCGAGAGCTATTCGTTCATAAAAATTAAAAAAAAAGAAAAAGAAATGCCATTGTTGAACCTTGAAGGTCTTGGGATTGAACTAGATTGGAAGGTTATTCGGGACAAATTTGAACTAGATTTGGTCGACATTTGACAGCTCAAAATGCAGCAATTGTTTATCTTTAAGAACTTTGCATAATTCTGAAAATTGCTGCAATTTTACAATTGCACTTTAATGTGTTCTAACTTCATTTCTTTGTTTACTCTTGGTTAGATTAGCTTAGTATTAATACATACTATCTAAAATATAGTTTTTGCGTTCTTAAATTATCTGTGCTAATTTTGTTCGCACTAGATTAGCTTAGGCCAGTGAAAAATATTAGTTTTCAAGGAGAGAGAATTTTGTAAAAGAAAGACCTAATGCAAAGAAAAAGAAGACATGGATATAAGGAAAAGTTATAAATTGCACTAATGATGAAGTTAAGGAGAGTGAAAAAGGTAATGTAAATGGGTCTGGAGTAACGGGTATGGATACTAGGATAAATGGAAAATGGGTCTGGACACTTAAAAAACTGCCACGTGTACGCAGGGCACGACTCCGTTAAATGTGAGGGCAGAAATATTAAAATGAGTAACGGCAAGGGTAGATAGTGAAGAATAATATAACATGGGATACTAATAACTATTTTTCGATAGTACAGGGACATATCTAGCCCTTTTGCGTTTTAACAAATATCATTTCTTAAACCTGTTGTAAGGAACACATGCATTATGACCTATGTTGCGCGGACTCTCCTAAACAACTGCCGCACCCGAGTCAGATCCTCCAAAAACGCACTAATTTTGGAGGATCTGACACGCACCCATCCACATTTTCGGAGTGGCCGAGCAACATAGATTATGACTAAAATTAAGCATCTAATAGCAGTTGGATTAGGCTAAATCTGCAGTAGGATATCTGCTAACCATAGCACTTGGATTAGGCTAAAGCTGTGGTAGGATATGCACAAACACAAAAGTGAAAGAATAAAGTATGATCATGAACTTCAAAAGAAACTGAATTGATTCAGAGGTATATATAGAATCATCTTAAAGGCGCTACTAATGACTTGACAGAAAAAGAAACATCAAATAGCCCGAGAGGAGTGTCACTAGTAAGAAAATGGCTAGCTGCTAGATATTTCTACAACTTTCTAGGTGAATCAAAAGTTCAAACTTGATGCAGTAGGATCACGACCCCATGCTCTTAGCTGAAAAGGCAGTTATACTTCTATTAGTAAAATAAAAAATGCATTAGATAGACCATTCATCTTTCTCTTCTATTGGTGTACTGATGGGCAGATATAAATAGTGGTAAAGGAGTATAACTGCCAGAAGCAAATTCGTGGCTGAACACCACATGAGATTGCAGTAATTCTATCGCAATGATTCGAAAAGGCCCACAATAAATACCAATGAATAGATATAATTTTGGTAGATAAGGATAACTGTCAGAAGCAATTTCCAGGCTTAACACCACAAGATACTGCCAAGATTATAGTAATTCAATCCAATGATGCTAAAAAGCCCAAAACAACTTTGATTCTCTTTTTGTTTCTCCTTCTTTCGCACCGGCACCATCATAATTTAGTAAAAAGAAGCCAAACATTAAATAGAACCTTATCTATACAGAAATCTAAGCTATCACATATAAAAAGCGGGTCAGAGAATAATCTTAACCTCAAATAGCATTTATTTAATATTAAAACAAGTAGTAATCAATTTCCCATTCAGTTAAACGAATGCAGCTTAACAACTGAATTCAGCAACACAACTAACTGTAGAGGGAAAAAAAGGCATGCAAACTGAAAAAGGGAAAACGAACCTCACAACCAAGGGAATAACGAATTAGTCTTTGCACGTAATCAACCACATCTTTTCTCTTTTCCTCACTGTCAAGAGTTGGGTGAATACAATTCACCACTTCCTGAATGGTTTCTTCAGCAAGAAGCCAACGATCCTCGCTAATTGACATAGGATCAGGGCTAGACAACAAGCTCCAACGTTGCTCCATTATCGTAACAGGGCTGTTTGTACCTCCGCAAGAACCCATTACAAATAACAACCAAAATTATATGTTTATATACCTAATTATCCCCAAAACAGAGCCTAGGGTTTTTGAAAAGGCATCTGCGGCGGAGAAATACGACTGGTATTGGACTACATGGAAATTCTAGAGAGAAAGGGGG
>MCJB01010066.1:77149-146160 GCA_002018475.1 Nicotiana obtusifolia | reverse complement strand
GGGGGTTAGAGAGAGAAAAAACGGATTATATGAGAATCTATATGTATATGTGTTGTTAAATCTGGTAGTATTAATATCAAAGAAGAAAAAAATGGGAACGTAAAATTCGGTGAAGGAGACAATTCACAATTGCCCCCACACCTTCTAATTCTAAATTCTAAATTCTAAATAAAAAGGGAAAAAAAAAACCCTCCACTCCTCAGACCTCAAAACCGTGTCTCTATCTGCATGAAATTTGTATCTTTACACTTTGCTATATTTATAGGTAGAGGTGTAATTGTGTTCTTGAATTGCCGCGAGTCGATTTTTGCGACACCACGAAAGGGGAAGCCTGGATATGCCTAGGCCAGTGTGTACGGACTCATTTATGTGTCGTTTTTTGGATATTATATCCATTTTTACGACGTCGTTTATTGGGTCTTTTCTCCCTTCCCTCCAATCCCTTTTTTTATGATTGGGATTCCTGGGACGATGGTGGGCTCCGTTACATGTGCTGGTGTTTTTAAATTATTTGTTTTTTCATGAATAAATAAATATAACTCCAAAAGGCAATAACGATATGAAACTGCTTTCACCGCGTAATTCCATTTCCTGGCTCGGCCTCAACTACCCCCCCAACCACACCGGTCCTGCCAAACCCTCAAATGTAAAAAAGATAACCCCTTATATCAATGGAAAAGGCAATTAGCTACTTATAGAGATTTAATAAATCAATTTACATTATGATGACGGGTACAAATTTGATCTTTTCCAATTTGCAATAAATATTCTTAATAATTGACTTGCTCGAATTTTCGTGAGATGAACAAAAAAGAATTGTTTGTTACCTTAATATGAAAAACCTAGTTCCGATTCCGAAAAGCGATTTGGTCACTTCATTTATGGTAAGTGCAAATAATTTTTTGAGAAATTTATCTTTTCTATCTTATTTGCTTTTTTTAATTTACGTTTTTTTAGATGTTTGAGGAATACAAAGACAAAAGTCGAGCTTTATAGCTAGTAAGTGTATTAGGAAGGAGATTTGACCAAGTCTTTTATGATAAAGAAAAATATGATCTTTTGATAAGTTATTGCATTTAGTTTCTTAATCAAGGATTTCGAATGTTTGTGGAGTACAAACAAGAAAAGATCATGTTGTTAAATATAGTTTATTATAGTATGATAATTTTTAATCATTTAATATATATTATTTGTTCTTTGTACACATAATATATTCGATTCTATCTGTTATAGTACGCATAAATATAATTTTTTGATAATTTTATCGTATTTTGTTTCTTAATTAACATTTTGAATGTTTGCAACGACAAGACAAAATTTGGCCATTAAAAATATTTTACTATAATACGATAAGTTTTATACTATCTATTCTTTTGTACCTAATATAATCCAAATTTAATTCTAGATTTATCTTATCATGGTAAAAAAAGTATAATCTTTTTATAACATTTTTGAATTCTTTTGAAGTGAAGACAAGACAATATTATGCCGCTAAATATATCATACTATAATACGACAACCTTTCTAATCATTAAAGTACGATTATTTATTTTTCGGTATACATATATATCAGATTTTATCTGATTATGTCAAGCATAATGTATGGTTCTTTTCTTTTCTTTTTTTCACTTGAGCAAGTGTCAAATCAATAAATTACTAATGAAAAATCCATTCTTAATAATGATATTTTTGACTTTTGTTCTTATGTAGGTATCTGGTACATAATGTTAAAGTCAAGTATCATGGTTGCTCTCATAAGGAGACAAGTTGTTATTAATAGTCAATAATAGATTATGGAGATCTCATGACATTTATGGTACGTTTATCTACATATGTTCACTTTAAGAGGATAATATTTTTTCGCAAAAATAAGGTAGATTTTTCCTCTAAAAAATAAATGATGATGTTAAGGCTCTAGTACTTTCATATTTCACAAGGTGACTCATGCTTTAAATATCATAAATGAAAATTATTAACAATCACGTAATTGTTAGTCTTTATGAGCTTTTTGTTTTAAAGTTTATATTGAATGTTCCAAATGTTTATAGATAGAGATACTACTAAGCTATCTTTAATGGTCACGTATATTTCATGATCAAACAACAAAATTATATCGTTTATACGTAATATATGACATAAGTATATTATTAGGAATATAAATGGAAATTTTATTGAATATAAATGTTAATTGTAATGATTATCTGAATTCCGCTTGAATAAGACAAATCAAATCATTCCATAATGAAAAATATTATATGGTCATTTTCAACTTGAATCAACGTAATCCTGTGATAAATGTTGTAAATTTCATAAATAAAAATGATTAAAAATCATGTGTAAAGTTTTAGTTAAATGTTCCAAAAGTTTCTAAATAGAGATAAGACTAAGGTATCTTTAATCGCGACGTATATTTCACTACCAATTAAATATAGGTGAGAATTAGTCTTATTTAAATCAGTAATAATTGATATTTAATATTTAGAGTCGACGAATTAAAGATAAGTAAAATCTGTATGCAATTTATCCGAATCTCGCTTGTATACGACAAACATCAATCATTCTAAACTAGAAGATTATCTATTCATCGGTACTTCAGTATATGATTAAACGCAATCCGAATCAAACAAAATCATGTCATTTCTACATAAGATACGATAAGGTTATATTATCAGCAACAATTAATATATTATATTTAGAGTCGGCGAATTAAATATAATAAAATTTTTTTTATAAGATTACGTAAAGCGCTCGTATACGACAAATATAAATTATTACTAAATGGAAAATTATCTATTCATCCGTACATCAGTTCATGATCAACCTAATCCAAATCAAACAAAACATCTCTTTACACAATTCTATGGAGTATAAACAAGTTGCACACATTGTTAACCTGCGAGATCAATTTGAAAATCCATAGAGTTTAGTAAAATTAGTTATTTCTATAGGTAGCATCTTCTTTCATGAGATAAAATAAAAATTCTCGTGTACTCTTCATATCATAGGGGTTTGTTGAGAGATGAAAAAGGAAATAAACATCTCTCCCCGCACCACATGTATACTATAACAGTTGAAGAATTTGAGAAAAAGTAAAATGGGAAGCAAGATCGGAATAGCATAGGCATTGAAAAATTTAAAGCATACAAGTTTCAAAGAATCATCACAAATCGAATAAAAAGAAAAAAAGAAAGAAAGAGAATACAGATTCATAACGGGAAAATGATTACTCTCGTTACCTTAGGAAGTGCAACCTGTTTGTAGCTAGAGGAGCCTTTGAATCAAATTCTCTTCTCGGAAATAGTTTTTTGTGTGTGTGTGTGTGAGTGAGTGAGGGAACAAAAAACTGAGATTGGGAAATTAGAGTAAATACACTATGTATAAATACTAAAAAGAGGGTTCTGACTGTTGGGGGGTGGGGGGTGGGGTGGGGTTGCAAGCATAGCCTTTAACCAGATTAGTTTTAAGTCAAATATACAGAACACACGAGTACTAAAGGTAATTTGTTCAGATATGACCATATTTAAGATCTTTCTACCTCTTCTTTATTTTATGTCAAATAGCAATAAATCAAATCTACAAAAGAGACAAAGACCGAAAACGTATTAGAACTCGGTGCACATATTAAACTATGTATGTTAAATTTATTATCATTAAGAGATATATGGAGGTAAGAATAAATATTAACTGATCATGATTAGTTAATATATAACCTCTTGTATATTGCTTTGATGATGCACTAAATGCAGATAAATATTTTATTTCGTGTCCTTCCTCGTAATTAGATGCTGCTTTTAATACAAATTAAAAAAATTAGGACCTCTTTTTAAAAATAACTGACTAATTGAGTTGTCGATAATTATATTTTGTTCTTTAATCGTATTCGTGTTGTTAGTACAAGTGCAAAGTTTTTCTCTCTAAAAAAAAATTTTTCCAGAGAAATGCCTTTAGTATTGAAATTATTCTCAAGATAATTATGACAACTTGGTTGGTATTAGGATTGTTACTCAAATAGCCGGTCTGATTCAATGCTTACTTTTTTTAGCCAGAATACATAGATTATACGTTAATTATATACAGTTATACATGTATTGCACATGAATTATCCATATATTATATGTATGTTAGCTAGTTTTAGTTTAAGAGATTAGGTGGACGACTATTTGAATTAATTATTCTTATACATACTAATAGTAGAATCTGGGCAATGGTGTGAATAGAACTCCGGTGATGAATCAGGTATTAAAAACTGAAAATAATAGTTATACGTTGGTTGAGCAGGTGACAAGAAGCAAAAGTAAATATAAAGAAACTACATAATGAAATTCTATAATTTAATTAAGGATAAAATTAAATATTGTCTGAAAAACTATCTTATGTCGTGCAAAACACATCTTCTGAAGAACTACATATTCTTGCTATACTTTGGAGTATGTATTATACTCCTACCCAGGGGTGGATTTACCTTTGTCCGGATACCGCTTGGTTGAAATCTTTTGTTAAATACACATATAAATAATATGAAATTTAGGTTATATAAAATAAAATGACATCATTGAATGTACAAAACGTCTTGCTTCATTGGTCGAGCGCTTCTTCTCCTGAGCTCAGGTTGCAAGTTCGAGTCTCAATTTGACATGTAGTTTAGTATATATTTTTTCCGGACTTTTATTTTTTTAAAAGTAATGCCCCGAAGGATTGACCGTAGTCTTTTGTATTTAGGCCCTGCTTCATAATTGGTGCCCTCAGGATTTTGTAACCCTATTTGCCTGGTCTTATTGTCAGACGGCAGTCCCCTGTTTAGGGTGACCCGTAGGCGTAGGGGTCTTTAAATGATTGGGCACAGTCTCGTGGACTTTTACTGCCTTTGGTGTTTTATGCCCTCGGTTAATGATGGCCCACGGGCTTAGAATGTTTTGAACCCAATATTTATTCTAAGTGATATAACGGTAAAATTGCTCATGTAAGCGTGACCCGATGAACTATAGAGGGTGAATTTCTCACTTTATTACTTTGAACGTAGTGTAAATAGTTGCCGTGGCAAGAATAAACTATCTTGGTACGATTCATTTGATCGTTTGAACCTTACAATAAATCCTATTATTCAAGCCTTGGCTTTGAATGTCGAATAAAATTGTCCTCGAAATTCCAAACTCAGATATTCGAATCTTGATTCGGGATGTGATAGTACGCTAGTACTTGAGGCCAAAATTCGAGGGCTCAAGTACTATTGATCCAATGTGGGAGGTCCGCAGACCTGGGTCCTTGACCGGTCTTCAAAACTAAAGTAGCACACTTCATGTTGCCTCGTTAAAAATCTTGCCGTAAAACCCACTTCGGAAAAAATATCGGCCAAAGGGAAAAAGAGTGCAACACGTGTTTCCATACCTAATTCCATGATTCTTGGTCTTGACTTTGATTGAGTACCTGTACGGGTTAGTTTCGAAGGATAATAAACCTTAAAGAAAATTGAATGTTCATAGCTTAGCAGTAGTACCACTTTATGTGTGCCACATTTAAATTGTTCTACAGTTGTCTACCACTTTCGGACTCAAGCTGGTATGAGCCATTTCTGATTATGCCGGTGACTCTGTATGGTCCTTCCCAATTCAGGTCTAATTTTCCGTCATTCGGGCTCTTGGTATGTAGTGTGAATTTTCTCAAGACCAAGTCCTCGACTCGGAAGTGCCGAAGGTTTTCCCTTCGGTTGTAATATCTTCCCATTCGTTGCTTTTGAGATGCTAATCGGACGAAGGCGGCTTCTCGTCGATCGTCCGCTAAATCTAAATTTGTGGCCATGGCCTCGTCGTTTGATGCTTTCTTAGCATATTGGAACCTCAAGCTCGATTTCCTTACTTATACTGGGATAAATGCCTCTACCCCGTAGACTAGAGAAAATGGTGCTTCACCGGTACTTGACCTCGAGGTTGTTCGATATGCCCACAGGACCTCGGGCAAAATTTCTTCCACCTTTGTTTTGAATCGGCCAATCTTTTCCTTAGGTTCTGCAGTATGATCTTATTTGTTGACTCTGCTTAACCATTCGCGCACGGGTGATAAGGGGTCGATTTTGATTTTGTGATCTTCGAAGAACTTATTGACCTTGTTGCCGATGAATTGTCTTCCGTTGTCACATGTAATTTCGGTCAGTATCCCGAACCAGCAGATTATGTGATCCCAGATGAAGTCGATAACCACCTTCTCTTTAACTTTCTCAAACACATGTACTTCAATCCATTTGGGGAAGTAATCAATCATAAACAAAATGTACAGCCTTACCGGGTGCTCATGGTAAAGGACCTATTATATCCATTCCCCACTTCATGAATGGCTAAGGGGAAAAGACCGGATGGAGCAGCTCCCCCCACTGATGGATCATCGGGGCATGCCTCTAACATTCGTCACACTTTTGAACGAAATCTTTTGCATCCTTCTCCATTTCTTTCCAATAATACCCGGCCCTGATCAGCTTCCAGACCAACGATTCTGCTCCCGAATGGTTTCCGCAAGTTCCCTCGTGGACTTCCCTCATCACTTAATCGGTCTCCCCAGGCCCCAAACATCTTGCTAATGGTCTGAAAAATGACCTTCGATGCAGTTGGCCATCAACCAAGCAAAACCTGACAGCTTTAGTTCGAAGGGCCCTTGATTCCTTAGGATCTGATGGTAGTTTCCCCTTCTGAAGGTAGTCCACATATTTGTTTCGCCATCCCAAGTCAAGCTTGTTGAGTTTACTTCGGCATAACTGGCCTCTATTACCAAGCTCATCAATTGCACCACTGTTCCAGAGTTGAATTCTTTGGAGTCTACTAACAATCCTAAATTAGCCAATGCACCGGCCTCACTGTTTTGATCTCGACTGTGCTGTAGCGTCCAATCTTTGAATCGATGTAACACTACTTGCAGTTTATCTAAGTACCTCCACATCTGGTCTTCTTTGACTTTGAATGTTCCATTGACCTGTTTAACAACTAGGTGGGAATCGCACTTGGCTTCAATAACCTCAGCCCCCAAGCTATTAGCCAATTCTAGACTTGCAATCATAAGCTCATACTCGGCTTCATTGTTAGTCAATTTCACAGTTCTAATTGATTGACTTATTATGTCATCGGTGGGGGGTTTTAGTACGACGCCCAAACCGGACCCTTTCGCGTTAGATGCACCATCCGTGAATAGGATCCAGACCCCCAAGCTAGTCCCCGAGGCGAGTAGTAATTCTTTATCGACCTCGGAGATCATGGTCGCTATGAAATCGGCCACGAAATCTGCCAATATCTGAGACTTTATAGCTATTCAGGGTTTGTATTGAATATTGCACCCACTAATCTCTACGTCCCACTTTGCTAACTATCTTGAGAGTTCGGGTTTATGCATAACATTCCTTAACAGGTACGAGGTCACAACACATATAGGATGACATTGAAAATATAGTTTTAGTTTCCTTGATGCACTTAGCAAAGCAAGCGCCAATTTTTCTAGGTGTGGATACCTCGTCTCGACATAACCTAGAGTTCTACTAACATAATATATAGGAAATTGCATATCTTCTTCTTCCCGGACCAGGACACCACTTCTGCTATCTCGGACACTGCCAAGTAAAGGTATAGCTGCTCGTTTGCCTTCGGGTTGTGCAACAAAGGAAGGTTTGACAAGTATTGTTTGATTTCCTCCAAAGCTTTTTGGCACTTGGGGGTCCTGGAAAAATCGCTCTTTTTCTTTAATAACGAGATTGGTGGCTTTTATCCGACGACCTGGAAATGAATCGGACCAATACGGCTATTCGTCCGGCCAGTCTTTGCACTACCTTGTCGTTGTTAACCACAGTGATATCTTCTATGGACTTTATCTTATCCGGGTTAATCTCTATTCCTCAGTTAGATACCATGAAACGGAGGAACTTGCCTGAGCCGACTCTGAAGGCACATTTCTCTAGGTTCAACTTCATATTGTATTTCCTTAGTATGCCGAAGGTTTCCTGCAAATGCCTCAAATGGTCCTCTGTTTGCAGGGACTTAAGTAACAAATCATCAATATAAACCTCCATTGATTTACCTATTTTTAACCCAAAGGGCATTGCATTATAATAATAAGTGTCGAACCTAGTTATAAAAGAAGTTTACTCTTGCCCCTCCAAGTTCACCCGTATTTGGTTGTAACCGGAATAGGCATCGTAAAAGCTCAGCATATCGTGCCCTACCGTTGCATTGATCATTCGGTCGTTGTTAGACAAAGGAAATGAGTCCTTTGGGCATGCTTTATTCAAATCCTTATAATCTACACACATTCCAAATTTATTTCCCTTTTTAGGTATGACCACTACGTTAGCTATCCAATCTGGGTATCTGACTTCCCGAATGGAACCTATTTTTAAAAGTTTAGATACCTCATCCTTAACAAATGTGTGTTTGACCTCGGGCTGTGGCCTCCTCTTCTATTTAACCTTATACCTCATCCTTAACAAATGTGTGTTTGACCTCGGGCTGTGGCCTCCTCTTCTATTTAACCTTATGGAAGCTCGAATCCAAACTCAATTCGTTAGTTGCTATCTCCGGTGGGATTCCTGTCATATCTAAGTGGGACCAGGCAAAACAATCAGCATTAGCTTTAAGAAAATCAATGAGTTTTTTCCTGAGCTCGGGGGTTAGCCCTGTTCCCAGGTATACATTTCTATCCGGAAGATGCACGAATAGTATAACTTGTTCCAGTTCCTCGATTGTTGACTTGGTTGCGTCGGTGTCATCACGTGCCACGAAGGATCTTGGGACCCCGAAGTCGTCTTCCTCATCTGTTGGATGTTCCTCCCATTTTTCTAACTTGGTCGGGGTCGAGACATGTGATTGCTATTTGGTTCCTTTCTCTTTGATTGGTCCTTTATCCTTTGATGTCATGATCGCGGGTACCGGGATCACTTCCTCGACAACGAACATCTTCTTTGTAGCCGGTTGTTTCCCGTGAACCGTTCTGATTCCATCTGTGGTTGGAAACTTCAACACTTGGTGCAAGGTTGATCGGACTGCCCTCATGCTATAAACCCACGGTCTTCCGAATAAGGTGTTGTACCTCATGTCCCCCTCGATCCCATAGAACTTCGCTTGTCGAGTGGTTCTGGTCGTGTTGACCGGTAGGGTGATTTCTCCTTTGTTGTCTCGCATTCCATATTGAATCCATTCAGCACCCGAACTTCTGGCACGATCTAGTCCAATAGCCCAGTTGCTCCACGACTCTTCATCAGTTGATGTTGGCCGAGCTATCTGGATCAATTAACATACGTTTAACTCGAGATTTATTAATAAATACAGATATTACCAGTGCATCATTGTGAGGTTGAATGATTCCCTCAGCATCCTCGTAACTAAATGAGATGGATCTTTCCGGAACATAATCTCGAGTTCGTTTTTCTCTTGTGATGGAGACTTTGGTGCCCCTTGGGGGAATGCCTACTCCTCCAATAATCATATTAATCACATGTTGGGGTTTTTCCTGTTCGACCTGCTTGTTAGCATCCTCATTCCTAAAATGATTTTTGGCCCGCTCGCTTAGAAATTTCCGAAGATGCCCAATATTGAACAAATGAGCTACTTCTTCTCTTAACTATCGACAATCCTCGGTTCTATGCTCGTGAGTACCGGGATACTTGCTATCAAATTGTGATCCCTTCGTGTCGGATCGGAATGAAGCGGCCTCGGCCATTTGGTCTCCTTGATGCGATGATGGCTGACACTACGCTTGCTGCATTTGCGTTGAAGTTATACTTAGACGGCCTCGGGCCATCCCTAACCCGGATAGTCTGTCGGGCCCATTTCTATTCACCAACCCTCGATTTCTCGGACCTTGATTATTTCTTCTATCATTCCTGGTCAAATTGTGACTGCGTCCATTTACCCTTTTATCTGAGTTGTAAGGCTAGTATCGGTCTCGGGGCGGCCTCCTACTACTCTTTTAGACTTGTCGTTCACTTTACCATAAACCAACCTTGAGGGAGCCCCCAATTGGTCGTCCTCGACTATAATCTTTAGCTGATACCTGTTGTGGACATCAGCCCAGGTAACCACTGGATATTCTACCAAATTTTGCTTCAGTTGTTGAGACGCAGCTGAACTTTGGGGGTTAAGCCCCTGAGTAAATGTCTGTGGTAAGTCCGTTCGTTCCATTTGGAACCTTGACACGAATTCCCGTAGCTTTTTATTGTCCCTTTATTTGACTTTGAATAGGTCCGATTTCCTCGTCTCAATTTTAATGGCTCCAGCGTGAGCTTTAACAAATGCATCTACAAACATAGCAAACGAATCAATAGAGTTTTGAGGTAAATTATGATACCATATTATCGCTCCCTTGGACAGGATTTTCCCGAATTTCTTCAACAACACTGACTCGATCTCGTCATCCTCGAGGTCATTGCCTTTTATAACGCATGTGTAAGAACTCACATGCTCGTTTGGATCTGTGGTCCCATTGTATTTAGGAATATCGGGCATTTGGAACCTTTTCGAAATCAGCTTTGGTGCCGCGCTCGGAGGGAAAGGCTTCTGAATGAACTTTTTGAAATCGGGTCCCTTCACTATTGGAGGTTCCCCGGGATCTGACCGACCCTCGAGTTGTAAGTTTCCAATTTCTTATCGTTTCCTCTATCCTCTTTTCACTGGATTCTACCCATTTTGTCAGTGACTTGAGCATTTTCATCCCCTCGAAAGTTTTTCTGGATCTGGATCTGTTGGGCTCTATCCTCGATTTTACCCGTATACAAAAATATAGTTACAGTAATATAATAATAGGATCGCATCGAATGAGTTTTTAAGCAATCTATATTCTTTTTAAATGATGGTTATTTAACCAAAATATTTGCAACGTTATGCAGAGCGCACCTAAGATACTTGGCATGAAAATTTTAGTAAGAAATTTAAGTCAAGATTCAGGAGAGAATAAGCACTCATTTAAATACCTTCCTTCGAGTTTCCTTGCCACAAACTTCTTACCAAAATTAACAACGCAAGGTTTCATCATTTTCAGTAAGATCTTGAATTGTTACAAATTCAAATTGTTAAGCCGGGTCGAAGGTAACAAAGCTTACTATTATACCAAGCTAAGCCAAGATTAAGTTGAGCATGATTGGACTTGCTACAGTACACCGTGCTTATCGTCACCTTTTTTAAAAACTCAACGCAGTTTTCTTGGAACACTTGGGAAACCTAAAGATGGCCTATTAATTGCAACAATTTGGCAATTCAAAAGGATTCAAAAAGTTTGGAGTCTGACACCTAAAAGGAATGGTTTGTATTAATTCAGTGTATTATGTCGCACTACAAACTCATTTGGGATCTTGGATTTATTTGTTGTAAAGCCTTGTTTTCACTATCCCAAACTCCCTCCGTAGGATGTCATGATGGCACCTAGTCTTTAAGACTAGGTAAGCCGATTACTATAACAATTAAGCTAGTTATTAACAATGGTAATTTGAAACAGAGTTTAATATAAATACCCATTACAAGAGCGAAATGAGCCTACGCGGCAATAATCATAATAACCTCCCAAGACTAGTAATACAGAGTCACGAACTCTAGCTGAATAATGGAATGATCTCAAGGATCGAAATACAATACTGTTCAAATGACAAACTGACAGTCCAATGTAAGGAAAGGACTCCAAGTGACTGCGACGACCAAGCAGATCTACCTTAAATCCTCGCAATCAACAAGCTAACTCTGCCTGGGTCCGATATCTCCAATACCTTGTAGTATGAGTACACAACGGTTGGTACCGAGTAAGTATCAAGACTAACCTCGGTAGAGTAATGACGAGGTACAAGTCAAGACACTCACTAGACAAATAACCTGTGCAGTATAGAAGCATAAAGCTAATAATAAAAACAAAAATCAGTAACTGGCAACAAGAATCGACAAGTGATATAAACAGTAAAGCAATAAGAACACCGTGACGTATCGTTAAAGCCAAATAAGGAACACAAAGGACAACCAATTAATCAAGCCGTTCCAACACGAGTTTCATAACGTAATCACTCCGTGATACCTCATCTCATAGTCACAAGTCACGGGTCTCAACCCACCCTCATATACTCACGGCACCCTGTGCCCACATCTCAAATCACAACCGCATGGACAACTCACGTGCCAATACCTCAATCCGCCCAGCATGATCACAGGCTCATATTCAATATCCGTCCGGTGAGGTCACAGGCTCACAATCACAATCCACCCGGCGTGGTCACAGGCTCAATATCACAATCCGCCCGGCGTCACAATCCGCCCGGCGTAGTCACAGGCTCAATAGCAACATGAAAACAGATAATACAAGAACACATGTGCATGTTTAATAAATGTCAAGTTTCATACTCCTGAGCTAGTACAAGTGCATGCTACGGTGTAAGCTTGTCCGAGTGTACTATTGCAGCCCAAGTCAACATGCAATATCAAAGACATCGAATAGTTGATCAAAACAACAAAGCAAGTCACGCAAGGTGCATGACAACCACAAGGAAAAGCACATTATCACACGATAATCACCAACACAATGTCTCCAACCATCACACATCACCCCTGACATTGCTACCCTTATCTCTCCGATAGCCATCCGTATCACTCCGCCCTGACATTATCATTAGCCACCCTTATCTCCTATAGTCACAGGTTCAATAGCAACACGAAAACAGATAATAAAAGAACACATGTGCATGTTTAATAAATGTCAAGTTTCATACTCCTGAGCTAGTACAAGTGCATGCTACGGTGTAAGCTTGTCCAAGTGTACTACTGCAGCCCAAGTCAACACGTAATATCAAAGACATCGAATAGTTCATCAAAACAACAAAGCAAGTTACGCAAGGTGTATGACAACCATAAGGAAAAGCACATCATCACACGATAATCACCAACACAATGTCTCCAACCATCACACATCATCCCTGACATTGCTACCCTTATCTCTCCGATAGCCATCCGTATCACTCCGTCCTGACATTATCATTAGCCACCCTTATCTCTCCTATAGCCACCCGTATCACTCCGTATAATAGCCGCCCGTATCGTTTCGACCTGACATTGTCATTAGCCACCCTTATTTCTTATATAGTCACCCGTATCAGTCCGTATAATAGCCACCCTTATCGCTCCATCCAGATGACAACACAATAGCCACCCATGTCACTCCATACATTCAACAACAATGAGATTCCACCCTTATACCCTGCATAACAACAATGGTGAAATGCCACCCTTATACTCCGTATAACAACAACCAAACCACATAACAATTCACACGTGCTATCATCACAACAACACAACATAACAACTTGTATCACAAGTGCCCATAGGCCTCAACCTTTCCAAAGATCCAACTAAGAGTAACTCCACACTAAAATAAAAACACATAATGATAAAAGTTATAGCAACTTCAAGTAAAGCATATAAGGGCAAACTCGACAAGTAAAGAATGTGACATGTAATAATAACTTCAAATAAGGCATGTGATAGTAGACATGACGAATAAAAGACATAACATGTGCTAACAATTACAGATGAGTACATAAAAGATACCTAAGAGCCTAGACCGATCAATTTCCACATATAAGCCCGAGTACGTACTAGTCACCTCGTGTATACGACTTTCACATGACACAAATAGCACAAACGATTCAATTCCTAAGGGGTAGTTCCCCCACACAAAGTTAGGCAAGATACTTACCTATACTCTAAAATGAACTTCTTGTGTGAAATAATCTCTAGACGGCTCAAATCTAGCCAAAATAACTTAATATCATAAATAAAAACCGTAGGAAAATATTTTCAGATAATAAAGCTTCGATCTTTAATGAAAACTAAAAAGTCAACCTCGGGCCCGCACCTCGGAACCAGACAAAAATTACAAAATCCAATCACTCATTCCGATAAAGTCCAACCATACCAAAATTATCCAATTCCGATATCAAATCAGCCTTCAAATCCTCATTTTATATTTTTGAAGTTTATATAAAAATTCTCATTTTCTTCCATTCAAATCACTAGTTTAATGTTAAAAACAAAGATGGAATCATGAAATATAATCAAATCCATATAAAGAACACTTACCCTAATCCAAAGTGTGAAAATCCCTTTCAAAATCGCTCAAATCCGAGCTCTATAGCTCAAAATATGATAAAATGACCAAGACCTTCGAAATAGAGTACTTTAAACAGTGCTCCAGAGGTACCCTTCACGATCGCGGTCACAAACCTCACGATCAAAATTACAAAATTTTCTAGGACAATTTTTATCCTATGCGGTTGCGGCCATTTCTTCGCAATAGCAATGAACCAACTTCCATACCATTCCCAACTCTTCTCAAATAGTCTGTAGAGTATCAGCCATAAATATTTCTACATAAGTCAAAATGACAAACGATTTGATTTTCTAAAAACTAAACACAAAGATCTACAACATTCATTTTAGATTATCTCCAAATTCCTTATAGATTACAAGATATAAGCTTCCAAAATCAGGTCAGTGACAACAGAATTTTCTTCTTCGCAAATGCGAAGTCTCCTCAGCGAACACGATGCACATGTCTATTTTTTCCATTTTACTCTTCGCGATCACGACCAATTCTATGCGATCACAATGTACACCCTTGTAGCCAAAAATTAGCAGCTAAAAATGGCCTAGAAATGGTCCGAAACCACTCCGGAACTCACCCGAGACCCTCGGGACCCCGTCCGAACATACCAACAAGTCCCATAATATAAAGCAGACCTGCTCGAGGCCTCAAATTGCATCAAACAACATCAAAACTACGAATCGCACCTCAAATCGAACTTAATGAACTTATGAGCTTCCAACTTCTACAGCTCGCGCCGAATCATAATAAATCAATCCGGAATGACGTCAAATTTTGCATGCAAGTCCCAAATGACACAACTGAGCTATATCAACTCCCGGAATGGAAGACAAGTGCACAGAAAAGGGAAATGACAACAAGAGCCCTACCGTGGTACCACGTCATAGTCTCAAATCATAAAATGAATCACAACTTTCCTTATATTACCTCGGGAGCCTTTATATTTAGTTTTGAAAATCATTTTTTTTCTGAAATAGCATCCCGCATTTTAGCCCACCTTATTACAGCACATGGCTTCTAGTAGTTCCCTTACTAGCCACACGTTTCAAACCCACCTTATCTCACCGCATGCGTTTCAACACCCAGACCTAATACCACTGCATGCGTATCAATAAAAACCGCACGGACGAAACCTCGTGCAAACACAATGACAACTGCACGGTAGAAACCTCATGCAAATACAATAACAACCGCCCGGCAGAAACCTCGTGCAAACACAATAACAACCACACGACAGAAACCTCGTGCAAACACAATAACTATTCTCTTAACAACAACACGTGTGCCAAAACATAACATCTCCAATAAATGACTTTCATAATATGTGCCCCTAGGCCACAATATTTTCTCAAAACAATTTCAGTATCACAACCACGCATAACCTTCAGCTCCACAACAGTGAATACAACAACAACAACAACAACAACAACAACAACAATAACAACAACAACAATAACAATAACACGAGAATACGACAAGTAAATCAACACAAGAACTTCAGAACACAAAGAAACGGAAGAACGAACTCACAAAAAAAGACACAACAGAGAATAATAGTCTGAACAAGAATAGTTCAACAAGGGAGAGGTAATCTGTAACAATGATTCCACGAAAGTGCAATTCGATAACAAGAGAGATAGCATGAATCAATGACCCCAAATAAGAATACGTCAACAATGAAAGGGATAACAAACTTCCATTAAAGCTAAGAAATTACGGAAGAGATAATAATGATTTCAATTAAGGTTAAGAAATTAAGAAAGAGATAATAATGATTTCAATTAAGGTTAAGCAATTACAGAAAGATAATAATGATTTCAATTAAGGTTAAGCAATTACGGAAAGGATAGCATGACGAAAAAAGAGGCAACTACTTCAGTTATGGCACATAAGAGTTTAATCGGCAATAAGGGTAGAACATGAAGCAATTTATTCTTATTAAGACATGTAAAGAGTAAATTTAGTAAATGGGGGGATTTAACATGACAAACAACTTCATATCTAATGAACATAAGAACCTAAGAGCTCTAAATGGTCAAATTTAAGAAAATAAGCCCGAGCACGTACTCGTCACCTTGCGTAAACGGCCTTCGCATGACACAGTTAGCACAAATGACTCAAATCCTAAGGGGTAGTTCCCCCACAAGAAGTTAGGCAAGATACTTACCTTAAAGAAGCTAGACCAATTCTCTAAAATGACCTTCTCACGAGAAACAACCTCCGGACGGCTCAAATCTGCCAAAATAATTTCAAATCATAAATAAAACTCATAGGAAACAATTTCGGATAATAAAGCTTCAATTTTTAACAAGAACTAAAAGTCAACCCCCGGGCTCGCATCTCGGAACCCGACCAAAATTATAAAATCCGAACACCCATTCAATAACGAGTCCAACCATACAAGAATTACCAAATTCTGATATCAATTCGTCCTTCAAATCATCATTTCACATTTTAAAAGATTTCTTGAAAACTTACAATTTTTTCTCAACTCAAAATACTAATTTAATGATAAAAATAAAGGTGAAATCATGAAGTATAATCAATTCCGAGTGAAGAACACTTACCCCAATGATTTGCTTGAAAAATTCATGAAAAATCGCTCAAAACCGAGGTCTACAACTCAAGATATGGAGAAAATGGCAAACCCTCGAATATAACCTCTCTGCCCAGCCTTTTCCGCATTTGCGGACAAAGAAGCGCATCTGCGCTCTCGCATTTGCTAGCGAAACTCCGCATCTGCGGTTCACACTGGCTGGACCAAAATGCGCACCTGCGCAAAAGTGGGTTGCAACTGTGCCCAAGTAGAAGCGGTCTTCCTCGCACCTGCAGTCCATAACACGCAGATGCGATGATCACACCTCTGATCCATCAACGTAGAAGCGGAACTCCCGCCCAAGCTCTATTATCGCGGGAGCGACACAAACTCCGCGGAACCGGCTCTTCATTTGCAATCAAACCTCCGCAGATGCGGATACACTAGAACACTGCCCAACACTAGCCTTAACCAAAATTTCCAAAACGATTCGAACCTCGTCCGAAACTCATCCGAGACACTCGGGACCCTGTCCGAATATACCAACAAGTTCCATAAGGAAACGCGGACCTTCTCGAGGCCTCAAACCACATCAAACAACATCGAAACTACGAATCGCACCTCGAATCAAACTTATGAACTTTCAAATCTTCCAACTTTCAAAACTCGTGCCGACATAAATCAAATCAACCCGTAATGACCTCAAATTTTGCATACGAGTCCCAGATGACATTACGGAGCTAATCAAGCTCTCAGAATCGCATTCCGACCCAGATATCACTAAGGTCAACTCTCGGTCAAACCTCTCGACCTTCCAAAACTTCAACTTTCCAATTTTCGCCGAAATGCTTCAATTACCCTACAGATCTCCAAATCCAATTCCGGACGCACGCCTAAGTCCAAAAATCACCATACGAATCTATTGAAATCATCAAAACACCATTTCGGAGTCTTCTACACAAAAGTCAAAACTCTGGTCAACTCCTACCGCTTAAACCTCTAAAACAAGAATCTTTCTTCCAAATTGACCCCGAATCATCTGAAAATCGAACTCGAACACACATGCAAATCATAACGCATAATATGAAGCTTCTCGAGACCTTAAGCCACCAAACAGGATGCTAATTCTCCAAACGACTGGTCGGGTCATTACTGATCAACAAGTCACGGAGCTCACTCTCATCCGACAAGAACCCAAGCCAAATTCTAAGCCGACTTATGACATTATTCTTCCAAACATACTGTAATCAAATCCGATAGTACCCATTCTAGGTCCAATGATATCGTCTCACCAAACACAAATATTCTATTGACATGCCACACCAATACAACCTAAATCCACAAACCGTGCAATCTGCGCACCAATAAACCACAATTCAAATGTACCCAAACATGGAAAATGACTGAAATGAGAGAACAGTCCTGCAAGCTCAACAAGTACCACCACAAACGCAATGCTATGAACCCATCACACATAGTAGAACCAATACATACGAACATATCACAAAGGATCATATCTCAATATAACCCAGTTGCAATGCGTGATCCCATCCAAACACTGGTCCATATGAAATACCTCAAGCCACAATGCTCAAAATCAACAACCACATGCAATAGAACATCAAGTACACGAAGTGCATGACCATAACCATGGAGAAGCGAATAACACCATATACCACATCCTGAAAATATCATAACCAAGGCGCAATCAACCATTCAACACCCCAATAACCATATCGCTCGAATTCTGCTACAAGGCCTAAACAGAGCAGCATCATGTATGCATATAACCAACAAATCACAACCTCTCGTAGCATAGAAGAGTAACACATAGAACATATCAGAACATGAACAAGGTCAACTCTAACCAAATGACACACCCCTCACACTAACAGTTCCGAGTCAACAAAAGCGACCCGCTGTAGAATATACATCTTCATTGGGCCTACCAATGGGCCCCCAAATCAGCTTCAGTCATCCCCAAATAGATAAATAGCCCTCCAAAAGTCCATAATGACCTAACCATAACACGTACCATCATATGGCTAACTTTGGCCCCTTCTTTACAGTTTGCAACCCCGAAACAATCTGCTTATGAGAACTCGCCAGTCTCCAAATCCATAGAACACATGAATCACCATAGCCAATCCCAAATCCACCACTCAAATGACTAACACATCTTTCATACACAATCATCTCGCGAGAAATACTTCTATAATTCACCCGTGCCACATGGCAAAATCTGAATATCAGTTGTCGATCAACCAAGCGAGTACCGCAATCAATCCGAAGTTAGAACATAGGCCTTCTGAAGTGCGCACCCTTCTCAGGCAGTACCAAGTGGTAATAGTATTGATCTAAACATCTAAAACTGTCCATGCTATCCAAAATTCATGACCTTCCCTCCAAAATTGAACCGCCACCTTGTACATGCAAATCTCAATCCCATAGGAAGCACCGCATCTATCATGCCATCATGTGAAAAGCACGAGAATCTCATTATCAACTCTGAGTCACAAGCAGAATACATATTCGATGAGTCAGAAACCTTCCACTTGATCCCGTCCAGGAGAAAATCTTAACACGCAACATACCCCTCATACATGTAGATAATATCCATCTCAAATTGTGGCAGAAATCATCGAGAACACTTTGAAACCCATTTTCACATAACAAAACCATTAGAACTGAATTTCTCTAACACAACCAAGCTACGCAGGTCGCCAAACCCAAGAGTATTGCCACAAAACACCTGTAAAGACTCACCACATCATAAGTACCCAAAGAACCGATCATATCCATTACCGTGCTGATCCAATCTATTACCAAGTTGTCCTATTTCTCTGAGTTCCTTCTGAATTACCCTCAAGTTGACACTTCTCCTTACCAGAACACCACGATCCTTACCCAAAGCTCACCACAAGAGGTCCTAGCATAAAACCACACCTCCATAAGGCTCATAAGCTGTTGTATTCCCTCTTAAGCACACCAAAAGTACCACAACCGAAACAGCCACTCTGCAGAGACCTTCTGTGAATTTAAAGTTGTTATTTTTACCTCTTTGATACTGAAATGTAGAATCATAGTGATACAAAAATAGCGCAAGTCCCGGTACCATCCAATGTAAATCTCAGATCATAGCCATATACAAATTCGGGAAAATCCTCCGAATACCACATATGAATCTTGAACTCCTTAGAACCTTCTCGAGAGTTATCCTCTCTGCTCAAGTCCCAATTGCACCGCCCAAATGGGCCGAACGACCTGTGCCCCATTAGCACAATGACACCTAAACAAGTAATCCACACCCCTAAGCAACTGAGTGAATCTTTCTTCTTAGTACATTACATCCATTACGAACTGCAACCCTAAACCATTCCCAAGACTTCCATATATCCATAAGGTATAATACATCATGCATCCAGAAATTTCCTTGCTTAATTCATCCTCAAAACCAACCTCTAAAAATCATAACCGATCTACAAGTATGCCTCAGACCGAAACTAATACAACACATAACCATGCAGTCAAATCATCGATGGTGAACTCCCCCACTTGGCTCAAAGCCATAGAACAAAACATCTGACAACTCACAATACCCATACTCTATTACTGCCATAATCCCGCAGTGAGATTCAACTAAATTTTTCACAAGCTCATGCAACACTAACCATAAAATACCTCAAATCATCTGCTAAGCTCGAATTCATCCTTGTGACAGTCAGGTCAACTTTCTAAACCAATCCAAACTCAATTCGCAATACATATAACCCACTGGTGGAAACAAACCCTACACACAACATCATAAAGATCACATATCTATAGATTGCCCCGCAGATGATAACCCACCGGCTTATCCTTAAACTAACATCTCTCTATGCCCTTTCACACAACTACTACCCAATCACTTAATCTTCCTGAGTCTGAACTCATCAACAAGACATGAGAATCTACTTCGTTCCACAAATAAACAACATGAAAGATCCCTAAACACGATCATAACTCGAGACTGTACAACACATCAAGACAGAAATTAAGCATCCAAAAGTCCTTTTTACATCCCAAGCAACCCTTCTCGTAACATCAAAGCGATCTGAACACATCCCGCAGTCACATGATACATATCATATATCTATCCAACCACTCACCATGCCATCCGTCCCACTCATATGGACACCAGCGGGCATAGAAGCCCAATACTCATACAACTAAAATCACCGGGCCCAAGCTACGGTCAAAACCCGTCCTCACGTCCTCCAGACTAGCCCATCACCAAAACACAGAAAACACATCACGCATCTCTTCCATGGAATCGCAAGCCGTCAATACACAGCTAATACCGAATGCTCACATACACAGACGAGTGAGTGGAAGGAATTTAAAGAGATACGCTTCAAGCTGAATCAATGCCGCACGATAAGGAAAGAAAGATGGGAAGTTTATCCTAAATGCCCTGTAGCCTCTCGAAGATAGGTATGGACATCATCATACCGATCCCCAAGACTCTACTAGACACTTGGTCATGACTCGTAGAACCTATGAACCTAGAGCTCTGGTACCAACTTGTCGTGACCCGAAATCCAACTAGTCATGATGGCACCTAACCCAACCTGCTAGGTATGCCAATTAACAATAATCCAATTCAAATAAGATTTACTGAGAAATAAATGATGAAATAACTAGACTTTTATAGAACAACCCAAGAACAGGTAGTACAAATCATGAGCTTATAAGACTTAGCGTTTACTAAGCTAGTATGAAATAAATACACCATCTGTTCGAAAAATACATAAACACGTTTATAAATATAAGCTACCAAGAATAAGGGACAGCTATAACCAGAATGCAGGTACATCTTCAATGCCAGCTCCCACCATACACAACAACGTAGCTCCAAAATCTATACGCAGTGCGCAGAAGTGTAGTATGAGTACAACCGATCTCATGTACTCAATAAGTAACAAACCGAACCTTAGGTTGAAAGTAGTGACAAGCTCGAAAAACGGTAAGAGTCCAATACCAATAGCCAAAAAACAACTTGCAACAATATAATGAAAGCAGTTCAAGTTAACTCAAAATATATTATACTCAGCTCGTTCGTAGTTACAAAAAAATAGACATGCTTTTCAGGTATAACAGTAAAACCCAGATCTTTCACAGGAATCATCAAAATATTAGTATATCATAAAACTATGATTTTTCCCAAACTTTCAACAATATATAATATATTTCATTATCAGAAAGCATGAGGAAAGTACATCTCCATGCCTACGTGTCAATGTGCATGAACAATTGAGGCATCAAAAACTAGCTAATCCAGCAATGAAATGATGAAGAAAAATGGTCCGATATCGATTCGGAACACGCCTGAGCCCCTCAGAACCCCGTCCGAACATACCAACAAGTCCCAAAATATCACGCTGACCAACTCAAGGCCTTAAATCACACATAACAACATCCAAATCACGAATCGCACCTCAAATCAAACTTTATGAACTATTAAACTTTCAACTTCCAAAACTTGTGCCGAACCATATCAAATCAACCCGGAATGACCTCAAATTTTGCACACAAGTCTCAAATGACATAACGAAGCTATTCGAATCCCGATATCATCAAAGTCAAGTCTCGGTTAAACTAATGAACATTCAAAACCTTCAAATTTCCAACTTTCGTCAAATAGCATCGAAACCTTCTAGAAACATCCCAATGCAAATCCGAGCATGCGCCCAAGTCTAAAATCACTATCCAGACCTAATAGAACCATCAAAACTGCAATTTGAGGTCAAATACACAAAAGTCAAATTTGGCCTACTCTTCTAACTCAAAGCTTCAAACATGAAATCCAGTCTTCCAAACTAATTTTGAATCACCTGAAAACCAAAATCGATGATTCACACAAGTCATAATACATCATATGAAGCTACTCAAGACTTCAAATAGCTGAACAGAATGCAAATGCTCAAAATAACCGATTGGGTCATTATAAAGTGTCTTGGCTTCAATCCCTTCATTACTCCATTAAAGTTGGTCTTGATACTTATTGGGTACCTACCTTTGTATACTCATACTATACTTCTATACATTTTTGTGCAGATCCAGGTAGTGAGAGTTTCTCGATCATGAGGATTCAAGGTAGAGCTTCTTTTCGTCGCAGTCCATTGGAGTCCTTTCCTTGCATCATTGCTATTTATTCTCTATCCAAACAGTATTGTACTTCGAGTGTTTCCATGTATTCAGTAGATTTCGTGACTCTATACTACCTAGTCTTAGAAATTCATTGTGATTAACACCGTGTTAGCTTGTAACATCTTTATTTTCGCATTTTTATTAGACTCTGCTTCATAATATCATGTTTTAATTGTTTAACTGTTGTAAGTGATCTGCTTACCTAGTTTTAGAAACTAGGTGCCATCACAACCCCGATTCTTAAGGTGGAATTTTTGGTTTACGGTTATACTCATATTACACTCTACACTTTATGTTCAGATTCAAATACTGCGGGGCGTGGTGACTACTAGAGTTCATATCTGATCTAGCTTGTGAAGACTACGAGGTAGCTACTATGTCGTTCGCAGAACTTGAAGTTCTCTTTTGTTTATTTTTGTTATCACTATTCTATATTGAGTATTTGACTATTTATTTTGAGTGTATGTAGCGCTCATGTACTCGTTGACACCAGATCATAGGATGGTTGTAGTTGCATTATTGTTGCTATTTTAGATATCTTATGATTCTTCCGCTATTGAGATTATTAAGTTCTGTTATTTGAGTTTATTTTTTAACATTGTTGGCTTGCCTAGCAAGCGATGTTAGACGCTGCCACGACTCCGGTGGGAGTTTGGGTCGTGACACTCTCCATGGCCGTAGGATTTTCCTTTAATACAACCGTGATATGCGCGATCAGTTACAATAAGAAAATATGGGATTTATCTACATCAAATTCGCTTGATTTGTGCCCAGAATCTCCCTTTCTTTTCTTCCTACCATTAACCATAGCTCTGTATGATAAAAATAGCATCGATTAAGTCGTTATTTTGATACAATAGAAGAAAAAAGTTCAACAAATAATATATTCGAGCAAAAAAATCACGATCAACGTAATACAATTTTGAAGTTCGATATTGAGTTAACTTCTAATTCAAAGCCTGATAGAGATTAAAATGGCGACTACGAGAATCACACTTCAACACTTAGAACAATGGGATATTGCTGGTCGACTTCAATGTCTACGGAGTTGTAATCAACATAGAGGAAAGTTATGACGAGTTAGTTTTAGTCATTTCTAGGCAATTATCTACAGATGCCTCTGTTAAAATAATGGAGATCAAATATAGAGTCAATGACAGGTGCCCTCCATGAAAATTCACAACGATATGGGGCGTACGAGTGTATATAGAGACAAAAAAGAACTATAAGGAGATCAGAATGTATCCAATTATGTATAACACTGAAGGAATTCACATTGGATTGGTGTACGACAGACGAGAATAACATTGCAGAGTCTTCTAAAACTACAAAAAATAGCCTGCTTCAATTACCATACAATGTTGATACATTCAACAGCGTTTCTAAGAAAGTAAAGCTACCTGAGGTAGGTGCATGTGATGACAGACACTGTACCAAAAAGTATTGAGGTAGGTTAGATTTACCAAGACAAAGATACAATTGTCAATGCGATGCAACACTATGCAGTTATGAATAAAATTTCAATTCATGGTAAAAAGGTCATGCGAAAACAGGTAACTACTTTTCACAAATATACAAATATAATATAAGCCTGACTTTTGTATTAGCATGCAAAGGACTGTATGTAATGTCCTGTTGTGTTTCTTATTGTTTTAAGAAATGAATCCTTTATGATAGTTGTATAATATTTGTTTTCTATGTTTAAGCATTTTATGTATGGTAACTGTATGTAATTTTTATATGATAACTGTATCAATTTCGCATGATGGTTAAGCAAGTTTGTTTTTGCCAACTAAGAAGTGAATTAACAAGATTTCACCTTTTGTATTATAATTATATGATTTTTGTATGGTATTTGTATTTCATCAATTTTCTTGTTTGATTTCTTAGCTACTGCCTCGAGTGCCTCAGCGAGCATTGTGCATGGAAGTTTAAGTCTACAAGCCTGAATATATTGACCATGTTCAACATAAGAGAATTCAATAGTGTACACACATGCTCGTTGATGGATAATACTTATACACATCGGCAAACAACTGCCAAGGTTATCGATAGTATTATCATGACCAAATATGCAGATCCTAAAAAAATATACATACGCAAAAACATACAATTCGACATGCTGAGGACCATGGTGTGAACTAAACATACATGCAGGCTTGAAGAGCACAATAAAATGCTTTCTAAATATTGATAGGTGATCCAGGTGAGTCCTACAGCCGGCTACCTAGCTATTTATACATGTTGGAGAAGACTTACCCTGGATCACTTTTGAGGTTGGTAAAAACAGATGAGGGGTGCTTTATGTATGCATTTGCTTCTCTATACACATAGATAAGGGGTTGGGAGTATTGTAGGCCTATTGTAGTTGTGGATAGAAGCTTCCTCAAATATGCATACAGGGGGACTATACTAATTGCAAGCACATTGGACGCAACAGGTAATTTCTGTACATATAATGAATTTATTAAAAGTGTATTTTAACTGTATGTACATACTATCAACACATAATATAAGATTTATTTTACTAGTAATATGTATGTATTAGTATTATATTGTATGTTATGTGTATATTATGTGTGAATGGAAACAAAACATATACTATTTGTGTTAATATATGTGTGTATAATATATAACATATACAAATTATCGAGGTATTTTTTAAATGTCTATCATTTATTGTATATTGTATAAACATACATAAAATGTTTTTAGTTGTTGTTAGCTGTATGTATCTAAATTGATAGTATTTTTTGTGTATATAAATTGTATTTCATTTCATTATAGGATGGTCAATTTCTATATATCATATAATGAAATGAGTTTTGTGTGTCAACATGAAGCACATTACCACTTGCATATGCAGTTGTTAATTCAGAAAATGACGCCTCCTGAAGGTAGTTCTTCGAGAGGTTCAGAGAGGCTTTTGGTGAAAGACCACAAATGTGTCTTGTGTCAGACATGCATGAGGGTATCATTAAGGGTACATCAATAGTGTACGACAATATCCCACATTTTGTGTGTATATGGTATATATAGTACGTAAAGACCAAATACAAAAAGGCTCACAACAAACTGAGGTCGTTGTACTTTGTGTTGGCAAGAGCATACACTTTAGATTAGTTTAATGAACTAATGACAAAGATTGAAGAGATAGACCTATAGGTAAAAATTTACTTCTACCAAATTGGCTATCAAAAGTGGTCTCGTGCATATGCAACGGTGAATAGAACGTGAACGATGATATCAAATGTTGTAGAATCATTGAATGCAGTTAATAAAGAAGCAAGAGATCTACTAGTAACTACATTGTTAGAATTCATGATGGCACTTATTGAAAGGTGGAATAACATTAAGATGATGAATGCTAGGAGGTCATTTACATTCCTCGAGAAACAATACTACAGGATGCTGGAGGATAATGAAGTTTTATCCCAAAGCATACGAGTAAGTATTAGCTTAATTATTTGTATTTTGTATGGTATGGATAATGTATTTGTTTGAAAAGATATACTCTGGATGTGCAGCGTACTAATTTTTCTGACTACACAAGTTTCCAGAAATTTTTGTATGATGAACGTATGTTTATTGTATAAACTGGGCGGGCAGATTAGCCACGACCCACTCTCCCATCAGAGCCGTAACGGTGCCTAACACTGCTTACCAGGAAAGCCAACGATTTTACTATAACAATGAACTCAATAAATAGAACTTAATAATCTCAACAACAGAAATATCATGAAACATTTAAGAAAAATAATGATAATGCAACTACATCCATCCCAATGATCTGGTGTCAACGAATACATGAGCATTATAGAATCTCAAAATACATGGCTGAATCCTCAATACAAAATGTCTGAACAATAGAACAATGATAATAGAAATAAAGGAAAGAGAACTTCAAAGTCTGCGAACGACATAACAGCTACCTCGTAGTCTCCACAAGTTGACACCGGTGCGAGCTCTAGCAATCACCGCACCCAGAAGTACCTGGATCTGTATATGAAGTGCAGAATATAGTATGAGTACAACCGACTCCTTGCACTCAATAAAGTAACAAACCTAACCTTGGGCAGAACGTAGTGACGAGCTTGGAAGAAAAGTCAGTATCCAACACCAATAATCAATAACAACTCAGGATATAATGAAGGCAATAAAAGTAAATAACTCAAAGATACCATGTTCAGTTCACAATTACGGAAAATTTTAGACATACTTTCCAAAATGATAGTCAAGGTTCAATCTTTCTCGAAAATCACTAACACATGAATTTATCAAGAAAAATGTGATTCTTTCAACTTTCGACAACAGATCAGACATTTCATTTACCATCAAGCATGAGAAAAATATATCTCTATGCCTACATGTCAAAGATACATGTTAAGTCAATATCATCACAAAGAAACATCAAGTATAACCACACTCAGCATACTCACGGTTACCGGCACAAGTGCCCATCACCATCACACGTGCAGCCACACTCAATACTATACGCCTGTCTGTCACTAATGCCCCTCATCAAAGCACATATATAACCTTTTGCCTACACTCACTGTGAATATCAGACTCCGGAGGGGTGGATCCTTTCCTAAACGCTAATCAATATCACATAATCCAATCGTGGGCCTGGTGCACGCGTTGCTCCTAATCAGTACCAGTTAGCCCAATATGGGCCTGGCGTACATGTCACCTCAAAATCAATACCAATCGGCTCAATGGCCCCAAGCTCATTCATCAACCGCTCAAGTCTCACTTATCACATCTCACAGTACATAGTTTAACAATGTCACATATATGAGGCATCAACAACATGTGGAAATCAAAATAAGAATGCACTGAGACAGAGATATCATACATGAATATATCATCATGATTTAGAGTATGTTTACAATTAAGGCAAACATCTCAAAGTAGTAAGAATTTCCCTATCATGTCTCAAACAAATAAGAACATAGCCTAGAAATTATTTCTAACATGAATCATAATTCAAATAATCATACAAGTAGAGAAAACAAGGGTATAACGAGGCATGATAGCAAAAAAGTCTCATAGTAGTATAAGATCCACCTGGATCATGAATACCCTGGTGCACGCTCACACGCCTATTACCTAGCATGTGTGTCACCCCCAACACATCTCAAATGTCATAGTTCTCAGGGATATTTATCCTCAAATCCAAGTTTAGATATCTTACTTACCTCAAAACGCGTGAATCTTTACTCCAAAAAGCCCTTACCAAGCGAATAAAACTTCCGAACGGCTCGAATCTAGTCACAAACAACTTAATGTCATCAAATAATACCGTAGGAAACAACGCCAAACAATAAATCTTCGATCTTTATCAAAATAAAAAGTCAACCCGAGCCCGCATCCTAGAACCCGACAAAACTAATAAATTTTGAACACCCATTCAAATACGACTCCTACCATACCAATTTCATCCAATTCCGACTCCAAAACGGGGTTCAAGTCTTCAAATTACATTTAGAAAAGTTTTTTCTGAAATTCCCAATTTCTTCACTTAGATTCATCAATTACATTTTAAAAATAAGGATGTAATCATGGATAGTGAACAAATCTGAGTCAAAAACACTTACCCCATCCAAATCATAAAAATTCCCTCGAAAATCTCCCAATTCCGAGTTCTATATCTCAAAATGAAATAAAATGACTAAAATCCTCTAAATGAAATATTTATGTCTCTGCCTAGGCATATGCATCGTGATTGCGAAGAACAAAAATTCCAGCTTCCTAGAAGACCTTATGCAAATGCGGCGCTAGGCTCGCGATCGTGACTCTCTAGCTGCCAATCCTCCGTGAATGCGAAACAACCCACGCGATCGCGAAGGCTAAATACCCGACGCGCCCAACCATCTTCCCTTTTACGTGAACGTGACTCCCTGTACGAAAGCGCGAAGAATACTGCTCCTCAAGCTTCGCGAACGCGACCTCCCCATCGCGAATCCCTAGAGAAAAACTCACCTGCCACTAAATACTCTGCGCAATCCGGACCAACCTTCTGCGATTGTGATGAACAACAGAATACCAGAAGACAGCTAATGCAAAACAAGGGTAAATGGCCCGAAACTCCCCCGAAACACACCTGAGGCCCCGTCCAATCACACTAACCAATCCCGAAACATTACACGGACCTGATCGAGGCCTTAAATCACATAAAACAGTATCAAAACCACTAATCGTATTATGGTTCAAGCCCAAGGAACTAATGAACTATCAACTTTCAAAACTCATGTTAAACCATATAAAATCAACTCGGAATGACCTCAAAATTTGCATACAAGTCCCAAATGACACAAACGACCCATTCAAACTCCTGGAACTACAATCCGATCCCGATATCATCAAAGTCAACTCCTGGTCAAACCTATGAACCTTCCAAACCTTCAACTTTCCAACTTTCGCCAAAAATTACCAAATCAACCTACGAACCTACAAATCCAAATCATGACACATGCCTAAGTCCAAAATAACCATAAAAACCTATTGGAACCATCAAAATATTATCTCCGGAGTCGTCTACACAAATGTCAAACTCCGGTCAACCTTTACAACTTAAGCCTCCAACCAAGGGACTAAGTGTCCCAATTCACTCCAAAACCTCCTCGAACCCAAACCAACCAACCCCGCAAGTCACATGACATCAAATATACATATGTAAAGCATCAAGTAGGGGAACGAGGCTCGAATATACAAAACAACCGGCCGGGGTGTTACATTCTCCCCTTCTTAAACAAATATTTGTCCTCGAACAAGTCTAGAATCATTCGCGGGGTCTAAAAAAGTTGAGGATATCTGCACCACATATCATGCTCAGTATCCCATGTAGCCTCCTCAACTAGCTGACATCTCCAATGAACCTTCACCGATGCTATATTCTTCAACCTCAACTTTCAGACTTGCCGGTCCAAAATTGACACCGGCTCCACATCATAAGTCAAATCCCTGTCCAGCCACACCGTGCTGTAGTCTAATATATGTGAAGGATCCCCATAATACTTCTGAAGCATAGAAACATGGAGGACTGGGTGAAATCCCAATATACTAGATGGTAAGGCAAGTCTGTAGGCCACCTCTCCAACTCTCTCAATGTGGCGACCCAATAGGTCGTTTTGAGCGCTAGCCTTTATTTTTATGTTCCGAGACCTATATTAGCTTTATTTGATGTCTCTTAATTTTCTTACATAGTCTGATTCATCTTCCGAAAATTTTTTACGTAAACATTTGAAGAAAAAGTAATTTTTGGCTTAAAATGGCATTTGAGTTGACCACGGTCAATATTCTTGTTAAACAACCTCGGACCAGTGTTTTTAGACAATTTCGGTAGGTTCGTATGATGTTTTTTGACTTGTAAGCACTTTTAGTTAGGGTCCTTGGTGACCAGAGCGCATTTCAGTGCGTTATGTGGAAAATTGTGAAAATGAATTTTCAAGTTGAAAATTATGAGTTTTGATGATTGATTCTTGTAATTTGATGTTATTTTTATGATTTGAGGTAGCAGTAAAGTATATATGATGTTATCACACTTGTGTGGATGTTTAGTTTGGAGTCCGTGGGGCTCAAGTGAGTTTCAGATGTGTTGCGGAAGAGTTTGGTTGATAATTGGACTTCTGGTGTCTTTCCAGTTATGGTGTCTATTGCAGATCTCGAAATTGTGAGGTCTGGCTAGCAATTGCGAGTCCCACTTTTGAGAGAAAGTGTTGGAATTTGCGATGCTGGGCTGGTGGGCTGGAACTTCGCTTTTTCAAAGAAAGGTTCGCATTTCCGAACTAAGCTGAGACCGTATTTGCGATCTCAAAGTCGCATTCGCGATACAGTGTCCTGGGGGGTGAGCTTCGCATTTGTGATGTGCTTGTCCATATTTGCGAATAAAATGTCGCATTTGCGACTTAGCTGGCCTGTTGCACTAATCGCATTTGTGATCAGTGTGTCGCATTTGCGGGCATCACATTTGCGAACATGAGTTCGCAAATGTGACACCTGCAACTGGGTAAAAGATGGAAAAAATGGGACTTGGATCATTTTACACCATTTATCAACGCTAAACACTCTAGTGGTAATTTATCAAGAATTTGTTCTTCCCAAAATCATTGGTAAATAACTCTAATCCACTTTCTTTGAAATACCCATTACTTTTCATGAGTGTTTAACATCAAATCAAGGATTTTTATGGTAAAACTTATGGATTTGTGTAGAATTTAGGAATTTTGCAAAATTGAGATTTAAACCTCAAATTAAGGTCGGATTTCGAAACAAAACACATAACCAGGCTCAGGGTGAATGGGTAATAAGATTTTGACCAAGCGGGCTCGAGGTTGACTTTTATTGACTTTTTTAAATTCATCAAACATTGAACCTTTTTCATTAATGGGTAGTTTCTAAAGCTTATTTTGAATTGTTTGAATGGTAATTGACTAGATTCGGTTAGTTTGGAGGCTTGTTCGAAAGGCAAGGCTGTAGTTGGTTGATTGGTTTGGTTGCAGTGCAAGGTAAGTGTCGTGTCTAACTTTGAATTGAGGGAATTAGGACTTGTTGGTCTATTTATTATGTGAATTATGTTGGAAAACGACGTATATGCGAGGTGAAGAGTGTATATGCGCCGTCATGGGGTTAAAGCATGGGGGATTTGGGCTATTTACTTCTATGTCTTCATTTATTCTATGTTATCTCTTTTTACATTCTTTAGTTGCTATATGTTCTTACTTGTTTTCCGTGCTTACTTGTTATTTATTTGTTATTTGTTTCGATTTATTCTTTTCTCACTCAATATCTGCTTACCTGCAACATTTCTAACTGCATTATTTGTATATTTTCATGGTTTCAAGTTTTACTTGCTTTTATTGTCCTTATATTACTTGAAGCACCTTATTATGTCATTCCGTTTATGTGAACCATTTAGCTATTTTGATATTAATGTTTTGCCAAGGTTTGGAATTACAAAGTATTGGCTATTCTCCGTTTCTACTGGTAGTTCCTTATTATTCCACACGTTTCATTCCCATGTTGTGTTGATATTTCATAAATAGTTGTGTTGAGTTGTTTATGTTAATGAATTGATCTGGAGATCAGGTTGCGCACTGAAATAGAGTAGAAATAAATGGATATTGGGGGATTTGGTTGCACGCTGCAATAGATAATGAAATTATATGATATTGGGAACAGATTGTATGGTATAACAAATATTGTGTTGAATGTTAGGATTGGGTTGCATGCCGCAATATTGTATGGTGTTAAATGGTGGGATTGAGTTGTGGTTGTTTGTAGTTGTAAAGATTTATCTCGGTGTTGTGATATGAGATTTGAGATCATGTTATTCTGGGGCCCTCTGGTAGTTGACCTTCGGGTCCGTTTATATGAGTTTTCCATTTTATCCATATTTCTCTATTCCGTTATTATTGTTCGTACAAGTTTATTGTGACTGTCTTGTCATAGCCTCGTCACTACTACGTCAAGGTTAGACTCGATACTTACAGAGTACATGGGGTTGGTTGTACTCATACTACACTTTGGCACTTCTTGTGCAGATCCCAGTGTTGGTCCTAGCAGCGAGTAGAGGAGTTTGCCTTGATCGACATGCTACAGGAGACTTGAGGTAGAGCTATCGGCGTCTGCAGTCCCTAAAGTCCCCTTTATTCTGCCTTTGCTGTTTACTTTTGATTCAAACAGTTGTATTTCGTTTAAACTTTATTTGTAGTACTCTAGTTGCTCATGTATTCGTGACTCCAGATTTTTGGGATATGTTTAGACTGTGCTACTGTTGTGTTTATCTCATCCAATTTAGTTTATTTCAATTTCACATTAATATTGTTCTGCTTCTAAATTACTAAAAATGGTTGAGTAGTTTGCTAATATTGGCTTTCCTAGCAAGTGGATGTGAGGCGCCATCATGACCCCACGGTTGGGATTTCAAGCCGTGACAGTCAAGTACCTCAAAAAGGCCAATATACCTAGGGCTCAACTTGCCCTTCTTCCCGAACCTCATCACACCCTTCATGGGCGAAACTCTGAGTAGAACCTTCTCAACCACCATATATGCAACATCACGAGCCTTCCTGTCAGCATAACTCTTCTTCCCGGACTATGCTATACGAAGCCGCTCTTGAATCAACTTCACCTTCTCCAAAGCATCACAGACCAAATCAGTGCCCGACAACCTAGTCTCCCTTGGCTCAAACCAACCAACCGGAGAATGACATTGTCTCATATATAAGGCCTTATATGGAGCCATCTGGATACTCGACTGATAGCTGTTGTTGTAGGTGAACTCTCATAGCAGTAGAAACTGATCCCATGAGCCCCCGAAATCAATGACATAGGCATGTAACATGTCCTCCAAGATATGAATAGTGTGCTCGGACTGTCCGCTTGTTTATGGATGAAATTTCGAACTCAGCTCTCCCTTTGTGACCAACTCACGCTACACCGCTCTCTAAAAATGCGATGTGAACTACGTGCCTTAATCCAAGATAATATACACGGGCACAACATAAAAACAAACAATCTCACAAAGATAAATCTGAGCCAGCTACTCTAAAGAGTAGGTAGTCATGATTGGAATGAAGCGTGCAGACTTGGTCAGTCTGTCCACAATGAACCACACTACATCGAATATCCTCAAGGTCGTGGAAGTTCAACTACGAAATCTATGGAGATACTCTCCCACTTCCACTCCGAAATATCAAGCCTCTGAAGCAAACCACCGGGTCTCTGATGCTTGTACTTCAACTGCTGACAACTCAAACACCGAGGAACATACTCAACAATATCCTTCTTCATCCTCCCCCACTAATAATGATGCCTCAAGTCCTAGTACATCTTTCCGCCCCCGGATGAATAGAATACCACGAACTATGGGCCTTCTCGAGAATCAACTCTTGCCACCCATCTACATTTTGAACACAGATCCGACCCTGAAGCCTTAATACCCCATCATTACCAATAGTAACCTCCTTAGCATCACCATGCTGCACCCTGTCCCTCAGGACAAGCAAGTGGGGATCATCATACTGACACGCCTTGATGCGCTCAAACAAGGATGACCATGATACAACTCACGTAAGAACCCTACTAGGCTCTAAAGTATCCAACCTCACGAACCGATTGGCCAAAGCCTGAATAACTAATGCTAACAGTCTCTCCGCAACTGGAATGCAAGCAAGACTCCCCATGCTCCCAGCATTCCTACTCAAAGAATCAGCCACCACATTGGTCTTCCCTGGATGATAAACAACGGTGATGTCTTAGTCCTTTAGTAGGTCTAACCACCTCCGTTGCCTCAACTTCAGTTCTTTTTTCTTTAATAAGTGCTGGGGACTCCTGTGATCTGTGAACACCTCACAAGACACGCCGTAAAGATAATGCCTCCAAATCTTGAGTGTATGAACAATGGATGCCAACTCCAAATCATGTACTGGGTAGTTCTTCTCATGGGGCTTCAACTGACGCGAAGCATAAGCAATCACTCTACCCTCCTGCATCAACACACACCCAATGCCAATCCCCAAAGCATCACAATAAACTGTATAAGAACCTGATGCTGTAGGCAAAACCAGAACTGGGGTTGTAGTTAAGGCAGTCTCGAGCTTTTGAAAGCTTTCCTCACACTTGTCCGACCACCTGAATGGGGCACCCATCTGGGTCAATCTAGTCAAAGGAGCTGCGATAGATGGAAAGCCCTCCACAAAACGGCGATAGTACCCGGCCAAGCCTTGGAAACTCCGATTCTCAGTAGCGGTAGAAGGTTTGGGCATACTCTGAACTGCCTCCACCTTCTTTGAATCCACCTTAATCCCCTCACTAGACACCACGTGGCCGAAGAATGCCACTGAATCAAGCCAAAACACGCACTTGAAAATTTAGCATATAACTTCTTCTCCCTCAAAGTCTGGAGCATGATCCTCAAGTGCTGCTCATGATTCTCCCAGCTCCGAGATACACCAATATATCATCAATGAACACGATGATGAAGGAATCAAGATAGGGCTGGAGCATGCTGTTCATCAAGTGCATGAAGGCCACTGGGGCTTTGGTCAGCCGAAAAGACATCACCAGAAACTTATAGTGACCAATAGCGAGTCCTAAAAGCGGTCTTGAAATATCTGAAGGCCGGATCTTCAACTGATGGTACCTAATTTTAAGTCAATCTTCATGAATACCCGAGCACCCTGAAGCTGATTGAACAAATCATCAATATACGGTAGTGGATACTTGTTCTTGACTGTAACCTTGTTCAGCTGCCTATGACTAATACACATACTCATAGAGCTATCTTTCTTCTTATCAAATAGAAATGAGCACCCCAAAGCGAGACATTCGGTCGGATGAAACCCTTATCAAACAGCTCCTGAAGCTGTTCATTTAATTCATTCAACTACATTGTTGCCATGCGATATGGTGGAAAAGATATGGGATGAGTGCTCGGCACCAAGTCAATACCAAAATCGATATCCCTAATGGGCGGCATGCCCAGCAGGTCTTCTTGAAACACGTACGGAAACTCTATCACTCGAAACCGACTCAACGGTAGATGTATCAGCACTGGCATCCCTCACAAAGGCTAAATATGCCAAGAACCCTTTCTTAACTATCCGCCGTGCCTCAAGAAAGAACACTACCCTACTAGGAACGTGACCAAATGTACTTCTCCACTCCAGCCTCGGCAACCCTGTCATAGCCAATGTCATAGTATTGACGTTACAATCCAGAATAGCGTTATAGCGCGACAACTAATCCATGCCCAAAATCACGTCAACGTTCACCATATTGAGTAGTAGAAGGTCAACCCTGTTCTCAAAATCCCCTATAGTGACCAAACATGACCGATATACACGATCCACCACAATATAATCCCCACTAGGCGTAGACACATAAACTAGGGTATCCAAAGAATCACGAGACATATACAAATATAAAGTAAAATAGAATGACACATACGAATAAGTAGAACCCAGATCAAATAAAGCTGATGCATTCTTTTGATAGACCGAAATAATACATGTGATACCAGCATCTGATGCAACATCCTCGATCCTACCAGGAAAAGCATAGCAACAGGTCTAGCCTCCCTCTCTTGGACAACCTCTACATGCCTGACCTCCAGCCCTAGCTGGCTGTGCAGGTGGAGAAGCAACTAGAGCAGCAACCATGGCATATGTCCCCTGTGGAGGTACACCCCTCCTAAGTCTGGGACAGTTGCTCACTATATGTTTAGTACACCACACTCGAAACAAACTCTCTGCGGGCGTGGCTGTTGGAACTAAGTCTAACCTGGTCAGCTTGAATAGCCACTGTAATCACCCAGTGTAGAAGGTACACTTGAAAGTGGATGTGCAAAATGGGTGCTCTGAGATCCCTGAATAGTTGGAGCATTGGGGAGTAGCTTGAAGCGCATAATGAACTGGTCGACTGACATAACCTCTGCCATGATAAGTTGAAACTACAGAGCGGGAACCACAAAATCCTCCAGAATCTCGAGGCCTCTTGGCCTCCCAATCCTCTCTCTCCTGGTCACAGATACGCTCCAACCTCTGAACGATCTCCACAACCTGCTGGAATGGAGTAGCAGTCTCCAACACATAAGCCATCCAAAATTTGAGACCATAATTGAGTCCCTCAATATGTGAACTATCTCTCCAACAGTAAAAACCAAAGCCGATGCATGACCCTATAGCCCACTAAACCTCATAGTGTACTCATACACCGCCATAGTTTTCACACCCCTTTTTACCCCAAAAGATATATTATTCGATAGTTGTGGGTTAAAGAATGTTTTCAATTAAAATGACAATTTGAAATAGGGATTATTTTATTGTTCAGAGTGTCCACTTGGAATTGATTTCTGGGTGTTCCAAGTCACCTTTTATTTGAATCCCTAGACAAAGAAAGATTAACTTTATTTTATATTGGTTTGCGAAAGGAGACTGGATAAGGAATTCTGTTGAGCAGGGAGAAGGTGTGAGGCACTCCCCGAATCCCGTGGTTCTAGCTCGGTTTCTTTATTGATTACAACTTGGCTTGAATTAATTTTAGACAAACTGTGTTTTATATGATTTTCATGTTTCGCCAATATACGCTTTTATTGCTTGATTATTATTAAAGGATTACGTTGTAATAACCACGCCACGGAAGCGAATGCATGATTAAAACAAAATTTATAAATTTATCACAATCGTGCCTCGCAAGCAAATCCAAAATCATGAAAATCAATTTATATGTAGAGCTTTTGAGAAATTGCTACATTTGGGCTTGAGGAAATTACTAAATGTCACTACCGCACTACGCAAGCGAATCCGTAATTATGGAAAAACGATTAACTAAAATTAGGAAATTATTACAGCTATTGTATATGGTATGAGATTATTGAATTAATTTATCGTTTAAACATCACGCTACGCAAGCGAGTGCGTGAATGAAGAAGTTAAAGCGCGCCTACTAGTATCCTAGTGTTTAAATTAATTAAAAATAATTAAGCTATTAAAAAAGATTATTATTAAAAGAGGCAACCATTTTTATTGGATCTATTGGAATAATCTTGATTTTTAATCGTTTGGGCTAACTTATGGTTATCTTAGAAAATGGGCCACCAACATATTTTTTAAAGAAGAGAGGAATGAGCCAACTAGTTTAGTTGGCATTGGGCCTGCAGATAATGAGCTTTTGGCCCGTATCTTATTCTTGAGATAACCCCCATGGCCCAACTACATTTGCAAAAGGATAATGGTCCAAAATAATTATTTCTCATTTTAGTTATTACCATGGATCACTAATAATAATGCAATAAAGTCATTGTTAAGGTTTAAAATTTCTAATTACTCGCAACTCTCGCATAACTCTAATTTTTGAGCAACTCACCCGCGACCCATTTGTTTTTCTAAAAATAAAATTAACAGATCATGCTCCAACCTTAAACCAACATATTTTAACATACAAATTTAAGATAAAAATGACATAAGCACATAACTAATATAATTAAATTAAAGTCAGCATGCTTATCTTGAATAAAATTACATTCAAGATCAAAACTCGAACTGTTTAAGAAACCTAACGTGTTCTTTTTTTATTACTAAGACCGAAAGCTCAAAACAAATTTACTTTCAATTAACTCACTTCTTGAAGCAAGTCACAAGTCCTAAAAATAGAGATCCACCAAATACTACATCAAGTGGCCAACAACCAGACTGATTCTAGTTTAACCTTAAGAAAAGAATTTTATCTTTTTCTATAGTAACTTCCTAACCAATCTAAACTTAACTAGCATGATTCTCGCACCAGAATTTGTAGGTTCAGTAAAGAGGATCTTCTTTTAACTTCTTTCTCATGACTGACCCAAGTTTCTAATGACTTTTAAATAGAGGATTCGTCCAGCTTTAAACTAGATCAAATTAGAGCATTAGACCTTCAACAAAAAATTAACATTAACCTGTTTTCTTATACTGATACATACATGACAGTTCATACATGCTACTTTCAAAGAAGAACATGGTAGATCAAATCTAAGATGCTTAAACAAACTCAGAGATTTCATCCTCATTCAAAGATTACAATAAATAGTCTATATTACAAGGTAATGGGGTTACCTAAATGCTAATACAAACCAAACAAATCAACAATGAAGACTTTGATTTCACAAGCTAAATATCAAAACCGGAATGCAACTAGTAACAACAACCGAGCAGCAGGTTATACCTAGTGCAAACCAGTGAAAAATCCAGAGAACAAACTCAATAAAACAGAAGATTTTGGAGGAACTAAACCCAGAAAAGAAAAATCTTAAAGTCTTTGGTATTCTCTGGTATTTTCTCTCAAAATATGTTCTTTAGAGTGTGCCAGATTTGTAGAATGTGTGTAAAGAGAACCTCTCAAGTAGGAAGAGAAAGTAAGTTTTGGACAACTTTTGGTTCACCAAAAATCTTTCCAAAAAGGACTGACTTTGTGTGCCAAACACTGTTCAAGGACAGTCCTAAAGGGGAAAGGACATCCCTCTTTTCAATAGATTCTGACACAAAGAAAAGTAGTGACAAGAAAAGACTAATTTGTGTGCCAAATACCATTTAAGAGTTGTCCTATTTTCTAGGCTGCTTAAAGCAGTAGAGACTACTGACTTTGTACCCTAAATCATGACCAACTTATCTAACTTTCAGATTTACACCAAATAATAATACCACCCTACTTGCTCACACAAAAATCAAACTCAAACAACTATAGATTGTCAAAGCAGAAACAATACATTTGATTGTATCTAAATTGAGCACTTAATCTAACTAGATTAAAATTAGTTTGATTTCTGCTGCTAACAGTGAATAAGAATCATGCCAAATAGAAATTATAGGACTGTGAGCCATCAAACAACGATTGAAACAAGCTCTAATGCTATGAAATAACTAACAATTCAAAACTATTACTACCCTATTTCAATTGCACAAATAAGCAAAATCATGAATGAAACTTGAACCTTAAACCTAGTACTAATTACAAAAAAAAAAAAAAAAATCAGCAGAAGGAAAGAGGAAATAGAATTTTACCATACGAGGGTATGCAATGCCTATTCGAGCAACGAGGAGATGCTAGAAATGTGGATGGTGGAAGTCCGACCCCGAGGCACATGTTTCTTTTTGGAAGACGCTAAGACAATGGATTCTGATGTTTTTCCAAGAAGAAACAAGTGCCTTTGGGCCGAAAAAAGCTAAGATAGAGAAGCAGTGGTGGTTTTGGTTCGTCGCTGCAGTGATCGGTCGCCGGAAAAGTTCATCGGAAGATGACTATCCGAAATTCGGCTCCAAGAACAATGCCAAATGGTAGATCGGCTCAAGTTTTAAACGTAAATATAAGTAGTATGGGGTGAAGTGGCCTAAAATCTAACAAATTTGGCAAAATATAAAGGGTTAGTGTTTCAAATTTTTTCCTATTCGTGGAGATTGGTGAGGTTTTGGGGGATTTGAGTTGAAGATATGGAGAGAGGAGGAGGAGAGGAGAATATTGGTTGTAATTTGGTGGTGTGTGGCCTATGGTGGATGGCGGTAGGCGGTGGTGCCGCATGTAGAGGGGCGGCGGTAGAGGAGGAGGAGTGGGAGAGAAGAGAGGGGTCTTAGGGTTTGGTATTTTATGCAAAAGTGGCAAAAATATGATTTTTAAAGCTTTATATACCTCAAATGAGATCGTTTTGCACTGTTGGATCAGAGGAAGTCGGTGGCCAGAATTTGATCTTGAACACTTAGCCAAAACAACGTAGTTTCAATCTAAACCTATGTCGTTAAGACCCTCTTCTGTCAGCCCCATTTGGACCGGATCTGTGGGCTTTCGTGCTTCTGATTTTGGGCCAATTTTGGCTCAATTTCAATTAAAATACACTAGCCCAATGCCTTAACCCTAATTATACTATAATCTTATTTAGTTTTAAAAAAAATATACAAGTAGAAAGAAAAACCCGTTTGGTATATATAATTTAGAGATGCAAACTAAAATATACAAATAAAAGGTAAAAATTTTATTAGGTACTTTTTAATTAAGGAATTCACATAAAAATTCACAAATAAGTTCAAAGAAATACAACTAAAATAGCTAAAACCATCCAAAAGTTAGTCTTTGTCGGAGAATTAAAAGCGTGCAAAAATTAGGTATTCACATTTGTCCCTCTTTGTTTGAGAACATAAAGAGTTTTCGTGCAAAGAAAAGTGAATGCCATGGCTAATTGTTTCTCACATCATACTCCTATAAAAGTATTTTTTTGAAAAAGGGTGATCGAATCTTGCTTCTGAGGTTGCCTACATATCCTTGATTATAAAGGAATCAGGTCAGTAAAGTTCTAAAAATATTTGGTAGCTGGGACTACTAGATACTGGAGTTAAGGCTATTACTATTGCTGTTAATGTTTACTTGCATTTATTGCTACTTGCTTCTTACATCAAAAGAAAAAGAGAAGAGAACTACATATGTCTGCAAACTAAGAGTTACAGAATTCATATCTATATGTATTCTCGAGTCAAATCTTGATTCTTGACTTGCTCACTTGTGTTGACCTTAGATTGGATCTTGATTCTCTTTGAAGAAAATATTATGACTCAATGTCAGTCTCTTACTTTCTTGATCAGGAATTGATAAACTGAATCTTGAGCAGCTGGGTTGCTACTGCACCATGAGTGCTGTCTTCGACTATTTCTCAGAATTTATTAGGCTTCCTTCCTCTGATTAGATTTGATCTTTGTTCTTTCGATCATCTAATCCATGCTTTATGGCGAAAGCCTGAAAAGTTATCAAAGACAAACAAACAAACAAAATTTTCTACCCCAGCAAAAATTTCTGTGAGTTATTGGGTAAAGCTGCAGATCGGCTTGTTTTATTTGAAAGATGCAAAAATGAAACTAAAGGCTCCAAATAGGATATACTTATCTTAGGTGTAAAACTGATAAAATTTAGACTTAGGAGGTGCATCTCTGATTGGTAGCATTGGAATGACTATGAGATTGAAGGACTCTAAACTAGGAATTGTGTCTCCTAGGATTAGTGATTCTTATTAGGAAGTGTGTCTCCTATTAGAATGAACATGGTTGACTCAAGCTAGCAAGTGCGTATCCTATGAGTAAGGTTGAAGGACTCGAACTAGGAAGTGAGTCTCATAGGAATAAAGGTTTAGATTAGGAAGTGCATCTCCTATTAGAATGAATCAAACTAGGAAGTGTGTCTCCTACGAATGAGGTTGAAAGACTTGGACTAGGAAGCGCGTCTCCTAGGATTGGTAGTTTGGATTAGGAAGTGCATCTCCTATTGGAATGACTCAAACTAGGAAGTGCATCTCCTACGAGTGATGTTGAAGGACTTGACTAAGAAGTGAGTTTCCTAGGGCTAAGGGTTTAGATTAGGAAGTGTGTCTCCTATTGGAATAACCCAAACTAGGAAGCACGTCTCCTATGAGTGAGGTTGAAGGACTTGACTAGGAAGTGCGTCTCCTAGGATGAAGGGGTAGATTAGGAAGTGTGTCGTATATTGGAATAACTCAAACTAGGAAGTGCGTCTCCTACGAATGAGGTTGAAAGACTTGGACTAGGAAGTGTGTCTCCTAGGATTAATGGTTCAGCTTAGGAAGTGCGTCTCTTATTAGGATAACTCAAACTAGGAAGTGTGTCTCCTATGAATGAGGCCGAAGGACTTGACTAGGAAGTGTCTCTTAAGATTAATAGTTCAGCTTAGGAAGTGCTTCTCCTATTAGAATAACTCAAACTAGGAAGTGTGTCTCCTACGAATGAGGTTGAAGGATTTGACTAGGAAGTGCGTCTCCTAGGATTAATGGTTCAGCCTAGGAAGTATGCCTCCTATTGGAATAACTCAAACTAGGAAGTGTGTCTCCTATGAATGAGGTTGAAAGGATTGGACTAGGAAGTGCGTCTCCTATTAAAATGACTCAAACTATGAAGTGCGTCTCGTACGAGTGAGGTCGAAGGTCTTGGACTAGGAGATGCATCTCTTAGAATTGATGGTTCAGATTAAGAAGTGCGTTTCCTATTGGAATAACTCAAACCAGGAAGTGCACCTTCTACGAGTGAGGTTGAAGAAATGAGAGGGAATTTAACCAGGGGTTGGCGCCTGTATTGCTGAGCGGGAATGTAACGAGAGGTTGGTGCCCTGTATCACTTAGAGAGAATATAACCAGGGATTGGCACCCTGTATCGCTAAGAGAATGTAACCAAGGGGTGGTGCCTTGTATCACATAGAGAGAAAGTAACCAGGGTATAAGATACCTTGTATTAAATTTAACCTCACTAAGGATTAGTGTATCTTATATTGGAAAATACAGCTAGGGATTGGTTTACCATATACTAAACATGCGACTAGGGAGTGATGTGCCCTATCTCAAAATGGAACCTCAACTAAGGACTGGTGTATCTTATCTTAGAAAATGCAGTGGCTGACGATGTGATTATGGGCATGTCTAGAAAGAAAAAGCAGAGACTTGAAGAACTTACCTTTGGTGACATTCGTCCTTTGAGAACGATTTGTGAGTTTAACAGTGGTGGTCAGTTTGTGGCCTTGAATGCCTTGAGTAGTTGGGATCTGCGGCCACCTTGTTGTTAGAGAATTGATTTTGTCAGCGTAATATCAAACGGCGTGGACGCTCTATACCATGTTCTGGAAACATTGGCTTTCTAATGTCGCCCCTAATTGGTTCGTACCCAAATATTCGTGGTGTCGCTGACCTTTGTCTACAAAGCAAAGACTTCTTTTTGGTGGCTTTTCCTCCAGGATTAAACTTGATAGCCTCATACCCAGTACTAGTATTTGGGTCTGTAAAGCTATCATCTTTTATCCCTGAAGCAAGTTTTTCTTAGGTGACTTTTTCTGATTTCTTTGAAACATTTTGTTTAGGCTTTTCAAGCGTTTTTACCAAAAGAAGATCACATATAGATTCATACCTTCGTCCTTGTTTTGCATGCCCACATCCTTTGTATTGCACTTCCGGAAAAAGGTGACCAATTTTGTGCCCCTTTCTTTGTTGGCTTCTAAACAAATAGACCAGCAAACAACTCTCTTTGGAACTTTTGTTTGCATGAACCCTCAGATTTTGTTTAAATTCTACAACTTATTGTGCATGTTGCTTCTTGGGTATGTCCTCTTTGGCATGCTAGAATAAAACTCGCTTAGTACGGTTAGAAAGCTGGTAACAGATTTTGAAATTATTTCTTGTTTGTTTTAACAAGGACTAACTCAAAATAATAATATGAATGGACACAATGACGCAATGTAAAAGTGAGGAGTATTTAACCCAAAATACCACTTTAGGGGGAAAGAAAAAAAGAAGGAGATCTTTTGAATGTGGTAGCCAACTTTAATGATCATGACATGCATTTTGGACTGAGCGGCCAAATCTATCCAACTAATCTACCCTTTCTTCTTGTGGTTTCCTTTCGTCTTTGAAGTTGGCATCTTTGTGCCAATCATTTGCATCAAATCACAACTCACTTTTGACCAGTAGTGCCCCGAACAGTTTTCACCAATCGGTCTCTCTCATGTATTTATCTCTACTTACCATCACCTTACAGTGCCCATGAGGGTTTCAACCAATAAGACTCTCTCATTTTCATTCATTATATTTTTTTCTCTTTTGCCATATTTCCGCGAGCAACTTGACATCATTCTATGTCGGGTGACAACTGTTGCTTATTGCGTGCTTTCCTTGGCATTCTTAAAGACTAATTAGGAGGCCTTTATTTGGAAGGCTTTTGGATAGGGCTAGAAAGAAATGATTGCATGAAGGCTCAAAATAGATTCAAGATGACGGGTTGTATACTTACAACTCGTGGAATCAAATCTTCATAAAAAAAAAACATAAAAACTTTGCCGTAGTTTGAGATACTAGAGAATTTTTATTTTTGAGTTGGTTGGACCGAACCCTAGTGTAGAGCTGCCTACGTATCCAATAAAGGAATCAGGTCAAACGTAGTTCAAACTAACACGAAAGATCTCGTTGTTGTTTTTCCCCAGCATTTTCTTTCTTTCTTTTTCTTTTCTTTTTCTTCTCTTTTTTAACCAATTTCCCTAGCTCCTATTTTTTGGTGGCATGGATCTTCGACTCTCTCTCTCTCTCTCTCTCTCTCTCTATCTCTATTTTTGTTTCTTTTGGAACTTGACTCAATACTTGATTCTAAAAGAAGGGGGTAAAAAAAAAAAGGCTTAAATGGGGTGACGATAGGTATAAAGTGTTTGGGTAGTAGAAAAATGGCCTCTCAGCCTCAAGAATGCCAAACAAACTATTTTTTCGTAACCTCGACATTGATGAGCATTCTTGCCTTCTTTGTCTTGCCAAGTTTAAGGCTTCATGGGCAATACCTTCTTCACAATGAATGCCCCTTGTCGAAAATGGTGCCGCCTTTTCATGGGCTTTATCTTGATGTGAAGGATGCTTTCAACATTAGTTGATCTATTTCAAATTAACTCGAATACTCAGATTTGAACCATCCTTCTTGACATGTTTCGATCATCACAATATCGTGGCAAAACAAAAAAAAAACAATTTTATCAGCCAGGGATGAAAGCTCAACCCAGTTTTAATCAACTCAATATCCTTAAACCCGATATTACAACGAACTGGAGATAAGATCCTTAACTTTTACGAGTATGAATGCTTTGGTCTATGTGAACTTGGATCAGGCTTATCATCAAAGTGTTTCAACTTTTTTCTTTATCCTTCAAGTACTTTTCCTCGATTCAATTCAAGATTGGACAAGCTTTCTAAAATGTAGCCAAACTCTGCATGCATGTCATGTCACTAAAACTGGCGTGAAAAGAAATATATATGCAAGAAGAACTAAACACAATGGATTAAAATGACACAAAGCAAAAATTTGCATTTCATTGATTAAGGAATAAAGAGGTTTGATGACAACACAAACAAACAACATCTAGATCACAACCTCAAAATAATCCATATGACATAAATTATGACGAAATAGGTTACCAAGACTCCTTCCCGGCAAGGAGGGGAGTGGATTTCTAATTATCAAGCTTGACATCTTAGCTACGAGTATGCATATCAGCGTCAAACAGGACCTTCAACAATTTTGATTGCCTTGCATTCAGTGGACACGTTCTTGACTTTTCACCAAACCATTCCCATATTATTTTTCATTGTAAATCATCCGAACAATGTGTGCTTTGTCATGACGTTTAGAGTGCCATTATCTTGGACCACGATCATCCCTTCTTGAATTATTATTTCTTTTTCCTTTTCCAAAGCCCGACATTCCTTAGTGCTATGCCCTTGGACATTTGAATGGTATACGCACCGTATAGCAGGGTCAAAATCTTTTGCATATGGATCAGAAACATACCCTTGAAGTGACTCAATCATGCCATAACGTTTCAACCTTTTAATAAACTTGTGTAGGATTCTACGATTGGCGTGAAATTGTCGCTCTGCTTCGATTCCCTTTCCTACTCCTGTTTTAGATGAGGGTTGTAAGGTGATTGAAAGTTCTGCTGTCGCGGACGAAGGCCTCTTGAAGCTGGGGCCCACATCTTTTGGCAATTGGATGGTTTGGCATAAGACTGAGCATTGAATGTTGCATGCTACGGAGCTACTAAATATTGAGGATCCAGGGGTGGATATGAGTGATGTGGGGAACCATTGGAAATCTGATGAGACTGCCTATATTGTTGAGATGCTCCCCTTTGGTCTCTTTTCTCCCTTAACGCCATCATGGCTTCTTCATCTTTCTTTTTTCGGTTAGCAAGGTTGTCCGACCTATTCTGGCTGGCTTGGGTGGCTGCTTGGCTTATAATTTGGCTTGTCTTGAGGCCATTCTCGATCATTTCTCCTATCTTGATTGCTTCAGCAAAAGGTCTGTCCATTGCGGACATCATATTTTGAAAATAATTAGGCTCCTAAGCCTTAAGAAGGACAGTGATCAACTCATGGTCATCCATGGGTGGCTTAACTCTAGATGCTTGCTCTCTCTACTAAATGGCATACTCCCTGAAGCTTTTAGTCAGTTTCTTCTTCAGATTCGAGAGAGAATTGCGGTCTGGCACAATATCAAACATTCCAGTGAGACATCTTGGTCAATGAACCATTCAGAGGCTACCCCCACTAGACTCTCCCCAAAATAAGCCATCAGTAACTCTTCTTTTCCACCCGCACCCCTTAGTTGGTTGCAATACTTTTTCTAGTGGGCGATAGGGTCACCGTGTCGGTCATACTCCTCAAGTTTTCAGGTTTTGAACCCTGGTGGCAAATGGATGTGAGGAAACTAGCACAAAGCACTGAATGATACACTTTTGTGATCACCTAGTCCTTGTATGTTCTTTATGTTCTGCTCAAGATTTTTCATTTTTCTGGCCATCTAATCTGGCTCTCCCATTTTGATTGACTTTTTATTTTCTACAGGTGACTCATATGGTAGAGTCTGATTATGTTGAGCTGAGACCTTGAAAGCCATATCTGGAGAGTGGTATTGGCCATCATAAGCATAAGATGGTGGCTTGGTGTTCAGCCTCATCACATAATTTTGTGGCGGGATTGTATACACTGGCGCGCCAGACACGACAAGAGAGGTTTAACTGGTGTGGCTAAAGGTCACACGTTAGAGGTACCAGGGGAAAGCAGGGAAGTTGTAGTTTGGCACATACCTCGGAGGTAAAATGTGATCACTTGTTGTGAGGAGTGGTGGTTGAGTCGCCAAAGGTACGGTGTACATTCCCTCCGAGGGAATCTGAGGCAGAGGCTGACCGGAGACCCTAGCCTGATACATATTGCAGAGTTGGTGTTTCAACCTTCTTACTTCCTCTGACTCTTGCTCAATTAACTGACCTTATGGGTCGTCACTAACCAACTCGATTCCATCATTATTAATCATTTGTACCTTTCCTTATGACTGATGAAGTAATGATGTGTTGCTACTTTCACCACAAACTACCTTAAACTTACTAAATAAGAGACAACAAACATGTAAGGGTTAAGCACTTCATAGATATGAATCACACGTATTACGCCACGCTCCTAACATTATTAACTCCTCTAACATGCTTTTGGAAGGTGTCATGCTTCATCCCGGCTTGTCAGGTTGACTCTTGTTTTCTCTCTTTTTTTTAATCCCTATTTTCGCCTTTCTTTACGCTATTTTTTTTTATCTTCATCCCTTATTTTTGAATTATTGAGAAATATTTTGATCGAATCCTTTGGGGTTTGCCTACGTATCTTGTCGCTGCATGAATCAAATCATTACATAGTTCAGGGCGATGACCATTTGTTTTTTTTCATTTACAATAACAAAAAAAGTTGAATTTTTTAAAATATAAATTAATGAAAAATCTTTTTGGTTCATTTTCAACTTTCCTAAAAACAAAATCTATTTAATGGATTTTCAATTGTTTTTGATACAGGACTCAAAAACAAAAATTACATAAAGATACAACTTGAAAAGACAAATATTTAAACAAGATCAGACTCGACTCAAATAGGCAAAACAACAAGATTCAAAATTCCAAAAGATTTTTACAGACTCAAAGACAACAAAGGAACAATCAAAGTGGACTACCAACTAAAAGAAGACTCATATCTCTGCAAGAGAATCCACCAGCATTACTGTAGTCAAGGTGCTTCTTCCTGCGACTGATCTCCCATATGATAGTGTATGCACTTCAAGTCTGTGGCAATATGACGTGCGAAGTTTGGTGCTACCTTAGCAAATTGCTCTCGAGTCAAACCCTGGAAAGTCACACACCCTTGGGCGGTATAAGTTAGCCACTTTATAGACCCTCCTTCTAACATGCTCCTGGCTCTGACTTAAGAACTGGATCTTCCACTCATGATTATTGGCTATGTCCGATATATCTGCCTCGTGTTGTAATGCTACATTCACCTAGTTCTAGACCCTTGATAGCTCATTCTCTAGCTGGTTCTTATTTGATTTTGAAGCCCTAGATCGAGCCCTTAGATCGAGGATGATAACATTATAATGCATTTCTTCGCGCTTTGGAATGGCTGCACGTTGCCGAATAAGGGCCCCTATTCTCGCTTGTTGAAGATGTGCTTGAAGCGCTTGAATCTCATGTTTAATATGATTTTCCCCTCTTCAAAGTTGGTGTATTGCAAATCCCTATTCACGTTGATGATACTTATATCCCTACTAGCGCCCGGATGATGGACTCATAGTCTCTTGCTCTTTCCTCCTTGGCTTGCCCTACTCTTAATCTGATATCAGTCTCCCAATCTGGCATGCTCTTCAGAACTATCTCTTGCTTGTATCCAAAAGCATCTTGGTCATAGAACCACTCAACATATGCAGGTTCTAACTCTAAGAACCCGATCTTCTATCATAGTGTGAAATTCGAGCACCTTATTTTCATCCCAAACCCGCTGAGCATAAGCCTCGATAATAGGATCCTCCGATGTTACTTTTCATATGAAGCTCTACATGTGCTACACTATGAGCACTACCTATTTTCGACCTAATTGTCATAGGGCTCTCATAGGCACATACGGCTAAAAACCCCAAAGACCCATTAAAATAAAAAATCAATGGTGGTAAGACTTGTATATGACCTCTTTTGGTGAGAACCAATGGTATTTCCATGTGATTTCAGAAGCGATTAACTTCTGAAGATGCCCCCTCCATGCTTCGATGCCCTTGGGGAAGCTACTATCTTTGATTACATCTTTAAACCTATCTTCAAGCTCATTGTTGCACCAATAGACGCTAAAATTTACCCGTACGAGGTGATGGAGAAAGTGCTCTAAAACCATATTTGGAGTATGATGTTACAGCCCTTAAAGAAATCTTTTCCTTCCTGACATTTGGTCAGGAAACAGTAAATATCTGACAATACCATAGGAATGATAGTGACACACTTTCCATGTAATAAGGCGATGAATATGCTAGATAATCGAATATCAATACTTTTGTCATGCCTCGGGTAAACCAATGTCCCTAGAAATGCCACTAGGAATACTCTCCGCCCATGGCTTTGCCAAGCTTTGCATCCAACTTTATTATCAAGATCTTTCCCGTGCTTTGAAAATACATTTGGACACCCATACCTGTCGTACAAGAAATCCAATTGAACGTGCCCTCGTTCCACACTTGCTATTTTATTTTGGGGGATTGTCATCTGCTCAAGGAACTTATTGCCAGTGACATCCCTTGGGGCCAAGGGTGCCACGACCCCAATTTCCCACCTTAGGATGTCATGATAGCACTAGTCTCTAAGACCAGGTAAACCCTAACACATGCTGATTTAATAACAGAATTGGACAATTGAATCATTTATCATAAACCATTAAATGATATACATAGCCACAAGCGGCCAATAGTTATACATTTCGCAAAACTTGTAGTACGGAGTCATAAGCACTACTAAAACACACTATAATTTTTAAACACAACACTGTTTTAAATTACAATTTAACAGTAGCATAATGAAGTAAGATGCTGACTCCGAAGCCTGTGAATGTCAAGCATGTATACCTTGAAGTCTCTCGCCGTGCAAAAGCAACTCTCAGTAACACAATCAAAATACCTGGATCTGCACAAAGATATTCAAAAACGTAGCATGAGTACATCACAACGGTACCCATTAAGTATGAAGCCTAACCTCGGTAGAGTAGTGACGAGGCCCGGTCAAGACACCTACTATACATAGGAACATATTCAAGATATACATAAGCTAAAAAGGAAAAGAACATCAATGTAAGACCAACGATGGAAAAATTAATGATTTACAACTAACAATAAAGTAATAGAAACATAAATGGCAGCAAGTACTAAATGAGTAGTAAAGAAAACAACATAAAAAGAATACCGATAAGATGTAAATGAACTCAAATAAGGAAAAAATGGATGATAAATCAAATAATCAAATCGCTTCCAACGCATGGACTTACAACAAAAATTACCTCGAGGCACCACACCTCATAAACCACAAGTCATGAACCACATCTTACACATATTGCACCTCGTGCCCACGATAACGATCACCTTCGCACGGCAAAGCCCACGTGCTACCATGTACTTTGCAACCATGATAAATATTAATTTAGATGAACAAAAGATATATTTAGACACCATAAAACATAATAACAATCTTGAATAAGGTAAGGTGTCAAATGAAATAATGAGTTTACTTTAGAAAACAAGTAAAGAAAAATAATATACAATTTGTATGAAACAAAATATAAGATGGGTTTAGTTTAGAAATCAATAAAAAATTGAGTAAAAGTATCATTTTTAAACAAAGCAAAATATAAGTTAAATTAACTTATTAAATATAAAATTTGTTAAAGAAAAACATGATAACAATTTTAAGTAAGGTAAACATGTAACAGAGTAATGAGGATAATTTGAGAACCCAATTATAGTGAAAGTGTGATAATCATTTAGAATAATAAGTCACCAAGTGAGATAATGAGTTCTATCTTAAGAGACACATAAAATAAAGCATGTTAATAATTATTTTATTTAAACCATTATGTTACCAACAACTCAACAAAATATGATATAGTGACTCCACGCAATTAAATTACATTGATAATCAATTCACCAATTTATAACGGAGGCACATATTGGCATGTTAAAGCAACACAACAAATCACGTAGAATACATGAGTCACATAAGAAACCACAATCGTTCCAATACCAAGATAACAACAAAACACCAAACACAATCAAAATGCGGATGAATGATTGGAGGAAGAACGATGACCGTTCAAATCAGCAAGTTGTTCCAACATGGAATGTACAATGAAAATCACAACCGAGGTACCGCCTCGTATTCACATTTTACAATTTCACTCACAGTCTTTCTTTATATCACCCTTCAGCCTTACATTTATTTTGAAAATAATTTTTTTTCCGAAATAACTACACGCATTTTAGCCTACCTTATCTCACCGCGTGGCTTCAAGTAGTTTCCCTACTAGCAACACGCATTTCAAGCCCACCTTATCTCACCGCATGCGTATCAACCCCTAGCCTTCTACCACCGCACGCGTATCAATATCATAACACAATCACAACTCGCACCACAAGTGCAAATATGCCACAACTTGCCACAAAGTCAACAACGCCAGTATTTCCACAAAAAGTAACCCATGGATCAACCGCAATATGTACAAGAATTTCAACAATAACAAAATGAATGATAATGCTCAACAAGGAAAGGTATCTCAACAATTAAAAATTTCGCCTCAATGTGATAACGACTATTATAACTTCAATACCAATAACTCAACAAGATGATATTCCACGAAATAACAACTTCAATTAAAAATGATTCAACAATTAAGAGGTAACAAGACAATAAGGAAGGCAATAACTTCAACTAAAGCAAATAAGAGCAAAATAACATGTAAGAGGTAGAACAAGTGCTAACAACGTCAAATAAAACATGTAAGAGTAGATTAACAATGAGAGATATAACATGTTATGACAATTTAATTAAAGACATGGAAATATTCTAGATAATCTAAACCGGTCAAATACCACATATAGCCCGTGTACCCACCCGTCACCTTGCGTACACGACTTTCACATAACACAAATAGCATAATCAACCCAAATCCTAAGGGGTAGTTTCCCCCACACAAAGTTAGGCAAGATACATACCTTAACTAGGCTAACTCAATCCTCCGAAATAGCTTTTTCCCTAAAATTCACCTCCACACGGCTCAAATCTTACCAAAACTGACTTAATAACATCAAACAATGCAAGATAAACCAATTACAATAAATAAAGTTATGATCTTTACATTGTCCCTAAAAAGTCAACAAAAATCAATGCCGGACTTTCCTTGGATTTCGAATCCAAACTTACCCGAGCGAAGCCCAAACCAATACAGGCTCAAACAAATGAAAACCGACTCAATTGGAGTCAGATAACTCAACCAATTCGCCAAAACATCGCTCTTGGGTGTTCATAACCCAAGAGTCCAACCCATACTAGTTGGGTCCCATATCTCCTGAAATACTTCTTCAAAACTCGCCAATTTCGAGTATGTTGTTCTCCTAACAAAATCCCAAAAGGAATCGGGAAATAAATGCCTCTAACTCATTTTCAATTTTTAAAATTTAGGGCATAACCCTAGGTCTTGATTTAAAGAATAAATGGGTTTTCAATTAAAATCATGGATTAAAGCTTAAACCAAGGGAATGAAGCAAAGAGAAATGCTTAGGTTATGGTTTAGACCTTACCTCATGGAAGAAACTTGAAGAACATCCTTGAGTTTTCCCAATCCCAAACTTTCAAGATGAGAATAACTCCAACAACATTAACAATAAAAAACGCAAACAACTGTTCTGCTTTGTTTCTTGTGTCAAATAATCCATAAACTCACTTTTGATGCCTCCAATGGATTCCTCGTGAAATTGCAGTCAAGTTAGGATTTTGAATCACCCCATTTGACCTTATAATAAAGGAGATATGTTGGTTTCAATATTTGAAAAATCTGGCAATCAATTGTTAGTAAAATGACCATAAATTCCTCATACGATGTCGAAACTTGATGATTTCAGTTGCTATGGTTTCAAAATTACGATACTGATATAATGGTTTAGTCAAAACACGAATCAAAGGCCGTTTGCTCAATATGGTGACCTTTATGCTCAAATCAACGTCGAAACCGAAAATAATCACCATACAACCCAAATTTATCCAAAACTCATCGGAATTTAACTAAAATTTGTGTACAGGTCCAAAATTATCATACAAACTTATTGGAATAATTAAAACCTTATTCCGAATTCATTTACCCAAAAGTCAAACCTTGATCAACTCTTCCAACTTCAAGCTTCTAAAATGAGAATCATTCTTCCAAATCAATCCTGAACCACTCAAAAATCAAAACCAACCATACATGCAAGTCATAATACATTATATGAAGCTACTCAAAGTGTCAAACCACCGAATAGAACGCTAAAGCTAAAAACGACCGGTCGGGTCGTTACAAAGGGTCTCTTCTTCCGAAGCTCATCGGCTTAACCTTGTGTATCCATCTAACTCATCTAAAGTGGGAGTCATTTAGAAACCATTAGAACAGAATTCGTTGTTATTAGGATCCCATAAATGCACCAACGCCTCGATTAAGTCCTTCCCTTGGGTTGATCTCTATAATGTTCACAAAGTGAGCCAGATGGTCGTTTATCTTTTCCTACTCACAAACGCCCATATTTTTCCACCATTGCCTCAACAACTGGGGTGTTTTATGCACAAGCAAATTTGTGGGGCTCATTATTTTTTGGCTTTATGTCAGCTCTTCATCTCATTGTATCCATATCACACCTAAGTGGCAGAATGTGAGGTTAGGACCTATGCAAACTTGGATAATACAAAAAATCTCCGATACCCTAAGGTTTGACTCATGAAAGTTAGAAATGGCAATGTGGGACTTAAATAACCGACCCTAATCATGTGAGGGTTTATTGAAATAGAGCAGACACCCTCGTTGGAGGATGATACAATTTCGAAAGATCAATCAATTGTGACCCAAATGGTAAGACTTGACCGATTTGTTCGATTTGGACGGGGCACCGGAGGGTTGCCTGGGTATCTTGCATAGGGTCAAGAATCAAGTGTGCGTAGTTCATACAAGAGACAAAACTTGACTACAAGGCCATTCTTTCAAAAATAATCCTTTGGCACTTCCAAAGAAGGTTTTGGGGCAGTCCCGACAAAATAGCCGAACATAGGGACAAAATAATAAAAAGTAGACAAAATAGATAAAATTGTTATTTTACGAAAATAGCCCTTCGATACTCCCGAGAGAGGATTAAAGGTTGTCTCGGCAAATACGACTAGACACAAGATAAAAGTGGACAAAACTAGATGAGATGGCTATTTTTGAGAAAATAGCCCTTCGGTACTTCCGTAGAAGGTTTAAAGGCTGTCTCGACAAGAATAGCCGAATATAGGGACAAAATGGTACAAGATAAATAAAAATAGACAAGATGACTATTTGTTTTTACAAAAACAACCTTTCAGCTCTTCCGAGGAAGGTTTAAGGTTGTTTAGGCAAAAATGGCCGGACATAAGGGCAAAATGGTAAAAAAATAATAAAAATGGACAAAGTAGCTATTTTACAAAAAGGGCCCTTTAGCACTTTTGAGGAAGATTTTAAGGTTGTCGCGGCAAAAACAGTCGAATACGAGGGTAAAACAGTAAAGGTGAACAAAAATAGCTATATTTTTATTTTATTTTTCGAAATATTTTATGCACACAAGTAACTTTTGATATATTTATTTTTTGAAAAATGAGGGCTGAACCCGATGGAGGTTGCCTATGTATCTCACCGGGTAGTGAGAATCAGACTCGTGTAGTTCGATATAAAATTTTTAATGAAACTCACTATATTTTCTCTTTTTATTTTCTTTTTGTGAAAAATTAATCATGGACACCATACGCACCAGACAACATCAGTTTTTTTTTTTTAATTTTTAATTTATAAAAGAACGAACATTTTATAGAAATCGGGAGCATGTTCTTTTCTTTCTCTCTGTTCATTAGACTGATCTGCCCTAAAGCCAGTCAACATACAAGACTCCCAAATAATATAACATGTAGCACATAATATGAACATAATGGTCTCAACAAGGTACTTGTCCTAAAACAGAACCCGACCCCTGTGCCGAGTCCTGCTAACTCATATACACATGATGCAAATAACGTGAACCTACTAGGGATATCCGACATGGGGTTTTATTTTTCTAAGATTAATTCTTGGTGGAGAAGGTATCTAGACTGGCTTACCCGAGCGGACAACTCAAGTTGAAGAGGGTCAGCGTACATGTAGCATTACTTTCCAATTTAGCTGGTAGTGCTCCCTGCCTAAAAATATGTGACTAAAAATCCTTTACTGGGTGGCAAACACCTCGGCTATCTCAAAGAAAGCGGGCTATGTCAAGCAAAAGCCCAATTTTTAATTTCAAGAAGACTCAGAGGGGTGCGTGAGAAGATAATTTATATGTACAGTTCAACCATATCAAAGCGGTAGAAAGCGGACAAGTAGCACATTAAGCCCAAATCATAGTATACACAAATTTAAGAAAGCCAAATAAAGTCAATGTACAAGTTCAAATTTTGATTGTCCCCAGTAGAGTCGCCAAAGAGTTGTCACACCCCATTTTACCCCAAAAGATATATTATTGGATAGTTGTGGGTTAAAGAGTTTTCCAATTAAAGTGGCAATTTAAAATATGGATTATTTTATTGTTCAGGGTCGCCACTTGAAATTGATTTTTGGGTGTTTCAAATCATTATTTTTTGAATTCATAGTCAAAGGAAGGTTGACACTATTTATTATTGGTCTGTAAAAACAGGAGACTGGTAAAGAATTCCGTTGACCAGGGAGAAGGTGTGAGGCACTCCTCGAATCCCGTGGTTCTAGCACGGTTGCTTTATTAACTACAACTTGGCTTTAATTAATTTTGGACAAACTGTATTTTATATGAGTTTCATGTTTCGCCTATATCCACTTTTATTTCTTGATTATTATTGAAGGATTATGTTGTAATAACCACGCTACGCAAGCGAATACGTGGTCGAAACAAAATTTATTAATTTATCATAATCGGGCCTCGCAAGCGAATTTAAAATCATGAAAATCAATATTTTTGTAGTGCTTTTGAGAAATTGCTATATTTGGGCTTGAGAAATTAATTTAGGAAATTATTAAATGTCAGTACCGTGCTATGTACGCGAATCCGCGATTATAACAAAAAGATTAACTATAATAGGAAATTATTAAAGTTGTTGGATATGGTGTGAGATTATTTAATTAATTTATCGAATGTTAAACTTCACGCTACGCAAGTGCGTCCGTGAATGGAAAAGTTAAAGCGCGCCTACTAGTTGCCTAGCGTTTAAATTAATTAAAAATAATTAATCTATTAAGAAAAATTATTATTAAAAGAGGCAACCACTTTTATTGGATCTATTAGAAGAAACTTGATTTTTAATCGTTTGGGCTAGCTTATGGTTATCCTAGGAAATTGGCCAGCTACTTATTTTTTAAAGAAGAGAGGAATGTGCCAACTAGCTTAGTTGGCATTGGGCCCGCAGAAATTGAGCTTTTGGCCCGTATCTTATTCTTAAGATAATCCCCATGGCCTAACTGGATTTGCAAAAGGATAATGGTCTAACATAATTATTTCTCATTTTAGTTATTACCATGGATCACTAATAATAATGCAATAAAGTCATTGTTAAGGTTCATAATTCCAAAATTACTCGCAACTCTCGCCCAACTCTTATTTTCGAGCAACTCACCCACGACCCATTTGTTTTTCAAAAAAAAAAAAAAACAAAAACTTAATAGATCATGCTCCAAGCTTAAACCAACATTTATTAACATAAAAATTTAAGATAAAAATGACTTAAGCACATAACTAAGGCAATTAAATTAAAGTTAGCATGCTTATCATGAATAAAATTACATTCAAGGTCAAAACTCGAACTGTTTAAGAAACCTAACGTGTTCTCTTTTTACTACTAAGACCGAAAGCTCAAAATAAATTTACTTCTAGTTAACTCACTTCTTGAAGAAAGTCACAAGTCCTAGAAGATGAGAACCACCAAATACTACATCAAGTGGCCAACAAACATACTGATTCTAGCTTAACATTAAGAAAAAAAATTATCTTTTTCTATAATAACTTCCTAGCAAATGTAAGGTTAGCCAGCATGATTCTCGCACCAGAATTTGTAGGTTCAGTAAAGAGGATATTCTTTTAACTTCTTTCTCATGACTGACCCAAGAATAATTTATAATGAGTTTTAAACGGAGGACTCGTCCAGCTTTAAACTAGATCATAATAGAGCATTAGACCTTGAACAAAAAAATAATATTAACATGTTTTCTTATACTGGTACATACATGACAGTTCATACATGCAATTCAAAGAAGATTATGGTAGATCAAATCTAAGATGCTTAAACAAACATAGAGATTTTAACTTGGTTCAAGAGAGTCTATATTACAAGATAAATGGGTTACCTAAATGCTGAAACAAACCAAACAAATCAACAGTGAAGACTTTGATACCACAAGCTAAAGATCAAAACCAGAATACAGCTAGTAACAAAGACCGAGCAGCAGCTTATACCCAATGAAAGCCAGTGAAAAATCTAGAGACAGATCTGTAGAATGTGTGTGAAGAGGGCCTCTTAAGATGGAAGAGAAAGCAACTTTTTGGACAGCTTTTGGTTCACCAAATTTTTTTTTCAAAAAGGACTGACTTTGTGTGCCAAATTCTGTTAAGGGGTAGACCAAAAGGGGAAAGGACATCCCTCTTTTCAATAAATTTCGACACAAAGAAAAGTAATGACAACAAAGACTAACTTTGTGTGCCATACACTGTTTAAGGGCTGTCCTATTTTCTAGCCTGCTTAAAACAGTAGACATTATTGACTTTGTACCCTAAATCATGATCAAATTATCTAACTTTCAGCTTTACACCAAATAACAGTACCACCCTACTTGCTCACACACAAATCAAACTCAAACAGCTATGGATAGTCAAAGCAGAAATAATACTTTTGATTGTAACTAAATTGAGCACTTAAACTAACTAGACTAAAATCAGTTTCATTTCTGTCGCGAATAATGAATAAGAATCATGCAAGATATAAATTAAAGGAACATTTCTGAGCCATCAAATAATGATTGAAACAAGCTCTTGTGCAATAAAATAACTAAAAATTCAAAACTAATATTACCCTAGTTCAATTGCACAAATAATCAAAATCATGAATGAAATTTGAACCTTAAACTTATTACTAATTACAGAAAACCAAAACAAATAAGCAAAAGGAAATAGGAAATAGAATTTGACATACGAGGGTATTCAATGCCTATTCGACCAAGGAGGAGATGCCGGGAATGTCGGCTAGTGGTAGTCCGATCCCGAGGCGCATGTTTGTTTTTGGAAGATGCTAAGACAATAGATTCCGACATCTTTCCAAGAAGAAACAAGTGTCTTTGGGTAAAAAAAAAAGCTAAGACGGAGAGCAGTGGCGGTTTTGGTTGGCGCGACAGTGATTGGTCGCCGGAAAAGTTCATCGGAAAATGACTATCGAAATTTGGCTCCATGACCAATGCCAAATGGTAGATCGAGTCGAGTTATAAACAAACATGTAAGTAGTATGGGGGTAAAGTGACCTCAAAACTCACAAATTTGGGAAAATATAAAGGGTTAGGGTTTCGGATTTTTTCCCTATTCGTGGAAATTGATGAGGTTTTGGGGGGATTTAAGTTGAAGATATGGAGAGAGAAGGATGAGAGGAGAAGATTGGAGGTAATTTGGTGGCGATTGACCAATGGTGGGTGGCAGTAGGCAGTGGTGCCGCCATGTAGAGGGGCGGCGGTAGAGGAGGAAGAGGGGGAGAAAAAAGACGGGTCTTAGGTTTTGGTAGTTTAGGCAAAAGTGGCAAAAATCTGATTTTGTAGCTTTATATACCTCAAATGAGATCGATTTTGCACTGTTGGATCAGAGGATGTAGGTGGCCAGGATTTGATCATGAACACTTTACCAAAACGATGTAGTTTCAATCTAAAAATACGTCGTTTGGACCCTCCTCTGGTAGCCTCATTTGGACCGAATCTGTGGGTTCGTTGGGCTTCTGATTTTGGGCCAATTTTGGCTCAACTTCAATTAAAATACACTATCCCAATGCCTTAACTCCAATATTTAGTCCCAAAGAAAATGTACAAGTAGAAAAAAAAAAAATCTTTTTGGTATATATAATTTAAAGATGCAAACTAAAATATACAAATCAAAGGTAAAAAATATTTTTGGTACTTGTTAAATATAGAATTCACATAAAAATGTACAAATAAGTTCAAAGAAAAATAACTAAAATAATCCCCTAGTGCAGCTGCTCAAACTCTATGCACAACGCATCCCTGAGGGTCTGTGGGACGAACTCCATCAAAAATAGATCAGAAAACTGAGCCCAAGTAAGTGGCGCTGCATCAACGGCCGACTCTTCTCATATGCCTACCACCACCTATATATACCAATCCTGTTAGCTGGAAAGTAGTGAGGGCGACCCCGCTTACCTCCACTATGGCCATAGTGCATAGAACATGATGATACTGGTCCAAAAAACCCAGTGCTTCTTTAGAAGCTGCACCACTAAAAGTAGGAGGAAAATACTTCTTGAACCTCTCAAGCCTCTTCTGCTACTCCTCTGATGCCACTAGCATGACCTTAGGCTGAACCGCTATAACGGGCTGTACCAGCATAACACCCAAAATCTGATCGACATGGACCCGCTGCTCTGAAGTACGGACAGCGGGAGTCTGAGCTCTTCCACCAGTTTGAGAAGTAGCTGGTGCAACTGGGCTCAACCCGCCTGGGCCAATATGCCGAACATGCTCAGAAAATGTGCCAAGGTCTCTTGAAGTTCTAGGGTAGCAACAAGCGCCTCAGGTGCCTGGCCCCCAATCGGAGCTACTGGTGGCTCCTCAGTCGTTGCTCTAACAGGTGCTTTAGCTGTATCACGTGCCCTTCCTCGGCCTCTACCACAGTCCCGGCCTCTTGCGGCTCTAGTAGGGGGCGTAGGTGTCTGCTCAATTGATCCTGTAATGCATGTCCTTACCATATGTGAGAGAATAGAAAGACAAAGTCTCAGATCCCGAAATCAACAATTCGCACGATAAGAAATGAAAGAAGTGGAATTTCCTAATAGTTCCGTAGCCTCTCAAAGATAAGTACAGACATCTCCGTACCGATCCGCAAGACTCTACTAAACTTGCTTATGATTCTTAGCCATTATCGCATTTGCGAAGTCAGTGTTGAGTTGGGTCAGTTCGCATTTGCGACATCTGAACCTACCTTGCCCTCTTTGCAATTGCAATGCTGGTGCTCGCAATAGCGATAACTGCAGCACCGGTACACTAGCAACCTGAAACAACTTCAAACCAATCTGAAACACGTATGAAACTCACTCAAGCCCTCGAGACTCCACACCAACCATCCACACAAGTATAAGAATATCATACAAACTCGCTTGCGTGATCAAAACAAAATAACAACATCTGGAACCATGAATCAGACACCTAAACACATATAAATTTCAATGAACTTAAGAATCTCTAGAAACACAACCATGCGTCCAATTCATATCAACCAACTCGGAATGACACCAAATTTTGCAGACAAGTTTGAAATGACAAACAGACCTACTCTAAGTCCAGAAACCACAATCTGAACCCGATAGCTATAAAATCAATCTAAGGTCAAACTTAGGATACTTCTAAACCTTCAAATTGCCAACTTTTGGCAAAACAAGCTAAATCAACCTAAGAACCTCCAAAGCATATGCCTAAGTCCAAAATCGCCATGCGAACCTACTGGAACCATCAGAATACCATTCCAGGGTCGTTTTCACAAAAGTCAAACCTCAGCCAATATTTCCAACTTAAGCTTCTAAACCAAGAACCAAAGGATCTAAATCATTCCAAAACTTCCCCGAAATGAAACCAACCATCCCCAAAAGTCATAGAACAACAAACACACATGCGGGAAGATTCATAGGGGAGACAGGGTTCAAACACAAAATGACCGGTCGGGTCGTTACATTCTCCCCCTCTTAAACAAATGTTCATCCTTGAACGAGTATAGCGACATACCTGGAGAGCCAAAAAGATGAGAATAACGGATTCGCATATCATACTTGGTCTCCCAAGTCGCCTCCTCGATTGGTTGACCTCTCCACTGAATCTTCACCAGAGCAATGTTTTTCGACCTCAACTTCCGGACCTGCCTATCCAAAACAGCCATCGGCTCCTCAACATAAGACAAATCCTTATCCAATTGCACTGAGCTGAAATCTAACACGTGAGAAGGATCTCTAAAATACTTCCAGATCATGAAAACATGGAACACCGAGTGAACTCCCGATAAGCTGGGTGGAAATACAAGTTTGTACACCACCTCACCCAATCTCTCAAGAATCTCGAAAGAGCCATTATACCAAGGGCTCAGCTTGCCATTCTTCACAAACCTCATCAGACCCTTCATGGGTGAAACTCTAAGCAAAACCTTCTCGCCCACCATGAATGCCACATCACGAGCCCTCCGATTAGCATAATTCTTCTGCCTGGACTGTGTTGTATGAAGCCGATCTTGAATCAACTTTACCTTCTCCAAAGCATCCGAACCAAATTAGTGCCCAATAACCTAGCCACCCCAGGCTCAAACCATCCAACTGGAGAACGACATCGCCTCCCATATAAGGCATCGTATGAAGCCTTCTGGATACTTGACTGATAACTGTTGTTGTAGGAGAAATCTGTGAGTCGTAGGAACTGATCCCATGAGCTCCCAAAATCAATAACACAGGCACGTAACATGTCCTCCAAGATCTGAATAGTGCGCTTGGACTGCCCGTCCATTTGTGGATGAAATGCCGTACTTAGCTCGACTTCTGTTCCCAACTCGCATTGCACAGTCCTCCAAAAATGCGATGTGAATTGTGTGCCTCAATCGAAGATAATAGGCACTGGCACACCATGAAGGCGAAAAATCTCCTGAATATAACTCCGAGCTAGTTGCTCTGAAGAGTAGGTAGTCATGACTGTAATGAAGTGTGCATACTTGGTCAGCCTATCCACAATGACCCACACTGCATAGAATCTCTTAAAGGTCCGTGGAAGTCCAACTACAAAATCTATAGTGATACGCTCACAGTTCTAGTCCGGAATATCAAGCCTCTGAAGCAAACCACCCAATTTCAGATGCTCGTACTTCACTTGCTGAGAGTTCAAACACCAAGCCACATACTCCGCTACATGTTTCAACAGTCTTCTCCACTGGTAGTGCTGCCTCAAGTCCTAATACATCTTTGCGGCACCCGAATGAATGGAATACCGCGAGCTATGGGCCTCCTAAAGAATCAACTCCCGCAACCCATCTATATTGGGCATGCAAATCCGCCAAGCATCAGCGACACCCCATCATCTCCAATAGTAATCTCCTTGGCATCGCCGTGCTGCACCATGTCCCTAAGGACAAGCAAGTGGAGATCATCATACTGACATGCCTTGATGCGCTCAAACAAAGAAGACCAAGAAATTACGCAAGCAAGAACCGTGCTAGGCTCTGAAAAATCCAACCTTACGAACCTGTCAGCCAACACTTGAACATCAAAAGCTAATGGTATCTTCCCAAACAGGAATATAAGTAAGATGCCCCATGCTCTCAGCTTTCCTACTCAAAGCATCGACCACCACATTGGCCTTCTGGGGATGATAAAGAATGGTGATATCATAGTCCTTTAGTAGCTCTAACGACCTCCGTTGCCTCAAGCGCAGATCCCTTTTCTTGAATAAGTGTTGTAGACTTTTGTGATCTGTGAACACCTCACAAGACACACTGTAGAGACAATGCCTCCAAATCTTCAGCGCGTGAACAATAAATGCCAACTCCAAATCGAGCATTGGGTAGTTCTTCTCATGGGGCTTCAACTGATGTGAAGCATAAGTAATCACTCTACCCTTATGCATCAACACACACCCAATGCCAATCCACGAAGCATCACAATAAACTATAAAAGAACCTGATGTTGAAGGCAAAACTAGAACTGTAGTTTTAGCCAAGGAAGTCTTGAGCTTCTGAAAGCTGTACTCACACTCGTCCGGCTACCTAAAGGGGCACCTTTCAAGATCAATCTAGTCAAGGGAGCTGCGATAGATGAAAAACCATTCACAAAATGTTGATAATACCCAGTCAAGCCCAGAAAACTCCGCATCTTAGTAGCGGTAGAAGGTTTGGGCCAACTCTGAAATGCCTCCACCTTCTTCGAATCCACCTTAATCCCCTCAGTGGACACCACGTGGCCCAAGAATGCCACCGAATCAAGCGAAAACTCGCACTTGGAGTATTTAGCATATAGCTTCTTCTCTCTCAAAGTTTGGAGCATGATCCTCAAGTGCTACTCGTGATCCTCCCGATTGTGAGAATACACCAATATATATCGTAAATGAACACGATGAAGACAGAATCAAGATATGATTAGAACACATTTTTCATCAAGTGCATGAAGGCTGCTGGGGCATTGGTCAGCCCAAAAGACATCACCAAAAACTCATAGTGACCATAGCGGGTCCTGAAAGCCATCTTCAGAATATAAAAAGTCCGGATCTTCAACTGATGGTACCCCGATCTCAAGTAAATCTTCGAGAATACTAAGCACTCAGAAGTTGATCGAACAAATCATTAATACACGATCGTGGGTACTTCTTCTTGACTATAACCTTTGTTCAGCTGCTTGTAATCAATACACATCCTCATGGAGCCGACTTTCTTCTTCACAAATAGAACTGGAGCACCCTAAGCGAGACAGTTAAACGGATGAAACCTTATCAAGCAGCTCCTGAAGTTGTTCCTTTAATTCCTTCAACTCCATTGATGCCATGCAATATGGTGGAACAGCGACGGGCCGAGTGCCCGACACCAAGTCAATACCAAAATCGATATCCTTATCAGGCGACATGCCCGGTAGATTTGCTGGAAACACGTCTGGAAACTCTTTTACTACCGGTACTGACTCAACAGTAGGAGTATCAAAACTTACATCCCTCACAAAGGCTAAATATGCCAAGCACCCCTTCTCAACCAGCCGCTGTGCCTTCAGAAATTACACCATTCTACTAGGAACATGACCCAGTGTACCTCTCCACTCCAACCTCAGCAACCGTGGCATAGCCAATGTCACAGTCTTAGGGTGGCAATCTAGAATAGCGTGATAGGGAGACAACCAATCCATGCCCAAAATCATGTTAAAATCAACCATATTGAGTAGTAAAAGGTCAACCCTGGTCTCATAACCGCTAATAGTGACCAAAAATGACCGATAGACATGGTCTACCATAATAGAATCCCCAACAAGTGTAGACATATAAAAAGAGGTATCCAAAGAATCACGAGACATATCCAAATATGAAGCAAAATAGAATGACACATACGAATAAGTGGAACCTGGATCAAACAAAATTGATGCATCTTTACGATAGAACAGAAGAATACATGTGATGACAGCATCTGATGCAATAGCCTCGGTCCTACAAGGAAAAGCATAGGAACGGGCCTCGCCTCCCCCTCTAGGACGACCTCTACCCGCCTGACCTCCTCCCTTAGCTGGCTGTGCAAGTGGAGTAGCAACTGGAGCTGCAACTATGGCTTGTGTATCCTGTGGAGGTACACCCCTCCTAGGTCTGGGACAGTCCCTCACCATATGCCTAGTATCACCACACTTGAAACAACCTCTCTGTGGGCATGGCTGCTGGAACTGAGTTTGGCCCGGTCAGCTATAATGGCCATTATAGGCACCCCGTGCACGAGGTACACTGGAAAGTGGCTGCGCAAAATAGATGTTCTGAGGTCCCTAAATAGCTAGAGCATTGCGAGTAGCCTGAAGCATAGAATAAACTAGTCGATTGACATAACCTCTCGCATGACGAGCTGAAACTGCAGAGTGGGAACCACTAAATCCTGCAGAATCTCGAGGCCTCTTGGCTTCCCTATTCTCTCTCTCCTGGTCATGGATACACTCCAACCTCCGAGCGATCTCCACAACCTGCTCGAATGGAGTTTTGACGAGCGCAAAACACAACACAAAATTATCGCTCGCTAGTCAAAGATAGTATAGTTTAATTACCGTCTCCACATAGATTGGATTTAAACAGTGTTCGAATAATCTTCAGTTGATTACTATCCAAGAAAATTAATACTTGATTTGATGACTATTACACTGATTAACTACTAAAAATTAAGCAATTAACAGTTGATCACAAAAGACAGCAGATGAGCAAGGAAGAAATATCAATGAGAGAAATAAGGGTATTTGACTTGATAGGTGCAAGATAATTGACTCGGGATCCAATTCTTGAGTTAATTCACTCTGTAATACTGTTGATTCTCACGAATTCAACATATAGTCAGATTACATTTGAAGTTAATGTTCCTCTTTTGATTAAATGTCAGTTTCATTAATTTATCCAATTAAAGCACGGTAAACAATTGCAACAATAAAATGATGGTTATTATCTAAAGGGTAACTTCTCACGAATATTTCTCTATTTTCTAGTTCGATTAACAATTCAAGAGGCTCTTTCGGTTACCTATTTGAATCACGAATTTAAACTAGATCATAAGATGTAAAGCAATTCAATATAAAGCTCTTCTTTCGATTATGCAAAATAAGAAATAACTCCACAATACGAATTAAAACTCCATCAATTAATTCTAACAATTATCAAGAATCAAATCCCTAATCAAGTTATCAAAACACTGTATCTGTCAACACCCTAATGGAATTAACTCCACAGCTATGAAATAAGTCATCTCAATAGGGTTCAAAAACAAAGAAAACATCAATACTAATGATTCGATACAAACTCCCGTATTGCATCGATTGTAGGTTGAAATCTTAATGAATTCTTGTGTCTTCTTGCCTTGGTTTCTTCTCCAATATTTTGTAGGCCAAAAGTCCTCTAAAAATCATATTTTTGGTGTATTTATACCATGTAAAAACAAGCCCGGATGAAACTACCCTTTCTTTGCCGAACTAGGAAATCACTCTGACAATTTTGCACACCCGCGCCGCGCCATGCGGCGCACTTGTGAGGAAATCCAGAGAACTCGCAAAAGCCCGTTAGACAAAATTTGCACTGCGGCGCCTCGCGACGCCCCATGCAGCACGACTGTATCTTTTTGTCAAAGTAAATTCTCTCATCAACTTTTTGACATCCAGACTTGGTGCTCAACCCCCGAACGTTATTCCGGCTTAATTTCTTGGGATTCTACTCAAACTTCAAAGCTCCAACTTGTTCGATTTATCTCCAAATTACCTCAATAGCTCGGGATTATTTCCTGCGAGGCAAAAAATACGTAATAAATGTAATTCACTATCATTTGATCTCAAACACATGTAAAATGTAGTAATTAGAGTGCAACACAACGGCTAAAACATGAGTTTCTAGCCTACCATCAACACCCCACACTTATACCATTGCTCGTCCTCGAGCAATCTAATTACACTTCACATAGGGATGACCTTTTCATCAAACAACTTCCCTAACACATTATGCCAAGAATATTTAAAATAGACTAAGAACCATATCATAACATCCTAGCCTAAGACTCAACTCAAAACCACCACACATTTTTCACAACCTACTCATTTACTCTAATTAGAGGTCAAAGACTTTACCTTAACTTCACAAGTCATGTGCCCTCACACGAACAATAGAGAGTAGTTCCATCCACAATAAAATTTAAGAACAAATAGGAACTCAAGATAGAAATTCACTCACTCTTAGAAATAAGATTCATGCACCACAGAGAATGCATCATAGGCTTGCCCGTAGTGTAATACTCTACTAATTGAGCTTATCCAGTCAAGGATCAAGTAGGACTTAATTTTGGTTGTAATTTAGGTTGCGGGACGGGTAGGATACATATGGATATGGTGGCTACACCTCCCTGAGCACTTTAATACTTAGAATTTCACAATTTAAACCCCACACTTGTGTTGAACCAAACCCCAACCTTCACATCATATTACCAAGCTCCCAATTTCTTTAAGCATAGACAAAGCAATATTTACCACTAGCAAGGAATAATTTCTTTATAATATATACAAACACCAATAGTTTTTTGTATTTCTCTTTTTTTTTTCAACTCCCTACAATTGGCTCTCATAATAATTTCAAACAGTGCACCTTTCTCCTTTTCTACAGTTCTACTCAAAAACCCGACCATACCTCCACTTAGCTTTTACCAAGCTCATAAAAATATCAATTGCTCAAAAGAGGTAAATGGTTCAAACAGATAGTCAATTCAAACAAAGGGGGCAACTTGTAGTGTAATTGCCAAAGAAACTAGGATTACATACTCAAAATGGCTAACTAGGATATACAATAACTAGGCGAGTCACAGACATATAATTGGGTCACAAAGAAATGCCTATAGACTGAACAAGAATACTATTTCACTTTGCAAACACACGGGACAAGTTCTAGACATCATCTTTGTGGAACTCATTAGCATCCTGCGTCCATGTGGCAGTCGAACCAGCACCACACAGCTGGTGCCTAATATTAGGATAAGGGGGCCAATGCAGTAACCTCCGGAACAACTTAAGAGAGTGCTCCGTAAACCCCGTGATTCGATTTTATTACCCGTAAGGAGAAGGGAGTCATCTTGCTTCTTACATCCACTTCATACACCGTATCTAAACTGGCCTCAGGTTTCCAGTTGCCATAGAACTTCTTGACCATGTTCACGTTCACCGACTCACCGGGACGGAACAATGTTTCAAAACCCAGCTATCTGATGTTGTTGTAAATCCCCGAGTACTTCCTGGCTAGCTTGCCAACATCAATACTAACTTCTGGGTCAGGACTCACCGCCGAAACAAAGGTCCGGTACCACATCCTAGCATGAGCTGGCACAGCCAGAATGCCATACTTGTAGCCCCGTACTACATCCTCATAAGGATTAATGCGCTCCTCTTCCTCCTCCACTGGGGCGGGGGGAGGTGCCCGCCTACCTCCTCGACGGCTACTAGAGGCAACCTCGGAAGAACTTATGTTAGAATGTTTGTTAGGACGTCGAGACATTGTGCCTGCATAAGATGAACAACATTAGCTACAACACTTAAAACAAAAACAAGACCAAACAGGGTAACCACCCCACACTTATGTTATTGGCATGTTCACAAGTACAATGTATATCGGGGACTCAGACTAACTCATTGAAAGCACGTCACAAGTAATCAACAGCCCACCCAACCACCTACACAATATTACAACAACATAACCATGGACTATACTAATGCAAAATACAAAATCAAGAAGCTAAACTAGTAACTATAAAAAGAAAAATAAGAAGTTATACTAATTCACTATTAACAAAATTAAGAAGTTACCATACAATACTACCTAAGTACTTAGCATGAATCGGACACCCCAATTAGCACCTAACAACACATTTGCATGGGGTGGTCAATCAATTAGCACTCAGGGCTAACACATTAAAGTTTCACAACATACGAACATGACCTTCCACCCACACATATCATCTAGCATCACATTATCGCATAATAAATATCCTCTAATTATGCACCACTTCACCTTCTATGTCATTGAGGCATTTTATCAAACACATTGTATTCATCAAGTTCAACTCATAATTTCAACTTCAATTGGTCTAGGACCACAACACAACAACACCAATCAAACACCCAACTACACCCAAAACACCACCAAATAGTAGCAATTGCACAAAGTGCTCCAATTTCAATATAAAACACATCAATTTTCGGCCATATTGGCATCCCCCACCAAAATCCATCACAAAATAACTCCAATCCCACCAAAACATGCTAAAAGTTCACCATAATAATAAGAACAATGAAAACCCCACAAGTTTAAGCAAGAATTTCGGCCAAAAGATTAATATTAACCAAAAAATTGAAAAACTACCTAGGGTTAGAGATATTAACTAAATTTCCTAAAATTACTACTAAAAGAAAAGAGATGAGAGAAAAGCACTTACCTTGGTGAGTGATGGAGGTAGGAGAATTTGAGGGGAAGAAATTTGAAGAAGAAGAAGAATGGGGGGATTTGAGGGTGAGTTAGAGAGGAAAGATTTGAAGGAGAGAATGAGAGGTGGGGGGGGGGGGG
>MCJB01010066.1:56288-77129 GCA_002018475.1 Nicotiana obtusifolia | reverse complement strand
GGACGGGGGGTTAGAGTAAAAGTGGGGTTTGTTTTACTCCAGTTTTTTCCAAATTAATTTTTTTAATAATTAATGGCCGTCATTTTGCATTGCCGCATCGCTGGGTGCGGCGCCCCATGCAGCATGGTAGTGGAGATATTGAGAGAGCTGAGTTCTGACAGATTTGCTCGTTTGGCTTGGTGCGGCGCCTCACGCGACACCCCACGCGGTCCGCTAGGCCACTTTTCTCAGATTTTTTATTTTTTTCCACTTTTTTAGCCCATGGGTCACACCCCAATTCCATTATTTACTTTTTTTGTGTCCGGTTCATGCCCATACCTATTCAAATAATTATCAGAACCCCTAAAGTCTAATCATCCTACACTATCTAACTATTCTACTAAAGCAAGAAAAATAGTTAGAAGTAGTTCTGAGTTATAGTCGTCAACTTGACTCAGTCACTTAGGCTCATTTGATCAGATGCTAGTGGATTGCTTGTCAAGTACTCCAACAAGATATGGTTTCAACCTATGCCCATTAACCTTAAAGCTTTCATTCCCTTCCTCACCCTGGATCTCAATGGCGCTATACGGTGAGACATGTTCACCACATACCGACTTGTCCATCTTAATTTGAATTTTTCGGGGAACAACCTAAGTCTACTATTGTATAGTAAGACTTTGTCCCCTTCATGAAACTCCTTTGGCTTAATCAGATGATCATGCCACCTCTTTGTCTTCTCCTAAAAGATTCGCGCATTTTCATACACATCCAGTCTAAACTCCTCCAATTCGTTCATCTGCGCCAACCTGTGTTCACCTGCAAGACTAAGATCAAGATTAAGCATCTTTTTGTCCAATTAGCTTTATGTTCTATCTCAATAGGTAAGTGACATGATTTTCCATACACTAGTTTGAATGGTAAAGTCCCTATGGTTGTTTTGAACGCAGTTCTGTACGCCCATAGAGCTTCATCTAACTTTATAGACCAATTCTTACGAGAAGCACTTACTGTATTTTCAACAATTCGTTAAAGATCACGGTTAGCAACTTCAACTTCCCCACTAGTTTGGGCACGGTACGGGTTTCCTGTTTTGTGTGTGACCCCATACTTAGACAACATTACAGCGAATTGCTTGTTCAGAAATTGCGACCCATTGTCACTGATAATCACTTGAGGTGTCCCAAAGCGGGTAAAGATGTTCTTCTGTAAGAACTCACACACCACCCGAGCATCATTGGTCTTAATAGGGATTGCTTCGACCCATTTAAAGACGTATTCAACGGCTACTATGATATGCTCATAAGAATGAGACGATGGGAACGGGCCCATGAAGTCAATGCCCCAAACATAAAAAATTTCACATACTAGAATGGAGTTTAGTGGCATCTCATCCTTCTTGCTAATGTTACCTGCTCTCTGACACTTGTCACGTTCAGCTACATACGCCCATACGTCTTTGTACAACGTAGGCCATTAGAAACCAGCTTTCATGACCTTTGATGCAGTGCTATTTCCACTATAATGTCCTCCAGCTACTCCATCATGGCAATGAGAAAGAATGCTTGCCATCTCTTCTTCAGGAACACACCATCGAATTACACCATCTGCACATAGTTTAAATAAGAAAGGGTCATTCGAAAAATAAATTTTAAGCTTCCTTCTTTGACCACGTCACGAGGAAACCATCCACTAGCAAAAAGTTGGCTACATCAGCATAACAAGGAGGCCTATCGGAGATCGCATCAATGGAAAAAATCCGCTCATCAGGGAACTCTTCCCTTATTTCAACTATTTCAACCGGAGGTCTCTCAAGTCGAGATAGATGATCTGTGACTTGATTTTTTGTGTCCTTCCTATCCTTGATCTCCAAGTCAATCTCTTGGAGCAACAACACCCACCGCATCAGACGCGGCTTGGACTCCTTCTTACTCAAAAAGTATTTCAGGGCTGAGTGATCAGTGTGCACAATCATCTTACTCCCCACCAGATATGATCTAAACTTGTCAAAAGAAAATACCACATTAAAGAACTCTTTCTCCGTTGTGGCATAGTTGACTTGAGCATCATTCAATGTCCTGCTTGCATAGTAGATGGGCCTAAATATCTTATCTTTTCTTTGCCCAGAACTGGCATCATACATTATCTCAAATGGTTGACTCTAATCGGGTGTCACAATAATAGGAGCACTCACAAGCTTTTCCTTTATCAATTCGAATGCTCTTAAGCACTCTACAGTGAAAACAAACTTGACATCCTTCGCTAGCAATGCAATCTGCAGCTTGGTAATGCTGGAAAGGTTTTTAATGAACCTCCTATAGAACCCAACATGTCCCAAGAAACTTCTTATGCATTTTACAGAAGTCGGTGGAGGGAGCCTAGCAATTACATCAACTTTAGCTCTATCGACTTCAATGCCATGTGCAGTCACTTTGTGGCCCAGGACAATTCCCTCTTTCACCATGAAGTGGCACTTCTCCCAGTGAAGAACCAAGTGAGTGGCTTCACAAAGTTCTAGCACAAGCTCCAAATTCCTCAAGCAATCCTCAAAGTCATCACCAAAGAGGGTGAAATCATCCATGAATACCTCTAGATACTTCCCATTTAGATCGGAAAATATAGACATCATGCACCTCTAAAAAGTGCCAGGAGCATTACACAACCCAAATGACATCCTCCTGTAAGCAAAAATACCTGACGGGCAAGTGAATGTGGTCTTCTCAACATCTTCTGGACTAATGGGTATCTTATTATAGCTTGAGTACCCATCGAAGAAGCAATAGCATCCATGTACAGCCACTTTCTTGAGCATTTAATCAATAAAGGGAAGTGGGAAGTGGTATTTCCTTATTGCATCATTCAACCTTCTAAAATCAATGCACATTCTACACCCCGTGACTGCTCTTATGGGGATCAATTCATTGTCTTCATTCTTCACCACTTTCATGCCCTCCTTCTTAGGTACAACTTGCACTGGACTAATCCACTGGCTATCAGATATGGGAAAAGTCACTCACGCATCTAGCAATTTGATGATCTCCTTGTGCACTACCTCCTCTAAATTTTTGTTCAACTTGCGTTGGGGCTACACCACTGGCTTGCTATTTTCTTCCAACAGAATTATGTTCATGCAAATAGTTGGACTGATTTCTTGAATATCAGCTATACTCCAGCCAATGGCCTTCTTGTGCCTTTTTAGCAGCTCCACCAGCTTTTACTCATGTGTACCTGCCAAGTCAGTAGAAATAATCACAGGAAAATTATTAGTTTCAAGAAAAACATATTTTAGGTGAGTGGGGAGGACTTTCAATTCCACAATATGCTTAGAAGCCTCCTCTTTTAGTTCCTCCTCATTAACCACTTGATCCTCAGTTTCAAGAGCTTCAGCCTCTTTCTTTATTTCAGGATCTTCATCCTCCATTGTGCTAGATTGAGTAATAAACCTCTCTAGAGTATCCCCGACAAGCTTGTCAAACTTGTATTTTTCAGCCAATTCCCCAACAAAATCTAGCTTGAATACGAGTAGGCATTAGATTTGATCAGGCAAAATGGTGGTCTGGTCAGCCAGTTGTAGGGACACTGGTATTGATTAGATCACTCTAAGCTCACCTTCCAGTTTCTTGAATACAGAGAGAGGCTTTAGATTAATAGACGCACTTGAATCACAGAGGGCCTTGTCGAATTTCTCACTCCCTAACGAGCATGGTATGGTGAAGCTTCCTGGGTCCCTACAACTTTGGGGGAATTTATTTTGAAATATGGAACTGTAGTGGGCATTAAGCTTGACCACTATTGTCTCCTACAATTTTCTTTAGCTAGACAGGATTTCCTTCAAGAACTTTGCATAAGCAGGCATCTGAGTGAGTACCTCTGTGAAGGGAATGTTTACATAAATTTGCTTGAGCATCTCCAAGAACCGCCCAAAATATTTGTCAAGTTTTTCCCGCTTCTTCTTTTGAGAGAATGGTAGAGCCGGCATATGTCTACTTTTTTCAATCTCCTTTTGTACCCCGCCACTCTGGCCCTTCTGCTTTTCACTCTGTTTCTCTTCCAGTGTCTCAGTCTGCTTGTTCACCACCTCGGGTCTAGCCTTCACCACTGGGTCAGCCAATGTTTTGCCACTTCTCAAAGATACAACTTTGATTTTTTCTTTTGGGTTCTTTTTACTGTCAGAGGGAAGAGTCTCAGAAGCCCTCTCAGATAACAAATTTGCAATTTGTTCCATTTGCCTTTCTAAATTCTGGATAGTCGTGCCCCGAGTCTCGAATTTTTCATCTGTTTTGTTGATGAATGCCTTTATAAGATCTTCCATGCTGGACTAATTTGGCTATTGTGGCTGGTATTGTTATTTCTGCTGGTTCTGAAAATTTGGTAGTCCTTGACCCTGGGGTCTAGGATTATTTTGCTTCCATGAGTTCAAATTCCCACTAGGTGAAATCCACGAAATCCTGGATGTCTTTGCCCCACAACATTATAGTTGTTTCTACCTTGGTAGTTTCCTCTATTAAAGTTCCCTACAACATTGATTTCCTCATTTGATGCTTGAAACTCATGTGTAGGGTGTCCCATTCCACAAAAGCCACATGCTGCTTGTGGATCACTCTGCAACTTGGCCATTGTCAGCTTTCTTATCTTTATCTCCTTGGCCATAGTGTCTAGCTGGGCTTGGATTGATGTGTTAGAGCCCACCTGGTGAACCCCAATTGATTTTCTTCTGTCATTACTCTCAGCAGGCCACTGGTTAGCATCCTCAGATAATTCATCAAGGATTAAGACAACCTCTTTCGGAGTTTTCTTCATTAGTGGACCTCCACATGCAATATCTAGAGTTCATCGAGAGGAAGGCGTTAGTCCACCCCAAAAATTCCAGAGTTGCATCCACAAATCAATTCCATTATGCTGACACTTTCTAACTATCTCCTTGAATCTTTCCCAAGCTTCGAAAACTGTTTCTATCTCCTTCTGGCAAAAATTGTTGATTTCCCTTCTGAATTTACCTATTTTTGCAGCTGAGAAGTACTTGTCAAGAAACTTTTTGGTCATCTCTTCCCATGTCCTGGTCGACCCTGTGGTCAAGCTGCGGAGCCAGTGCTTTGCATCATCTTTCAATGAAAAGTGGAATGCCCTCAAGTATATCGCATCTTTTGATACTCCATTGTACTAAAAGGTGTTCATGATTTCTTCAAAGTCCATCAAGTGAGTGTTTGGATCTTCATTCACCTTCTCTCTAAAGATGCAGTTGTTTTGGATGGTTTGAAGCAAGCCTTGATTCAACTCGAAGTTGTTTGCTACTATGGGTGGAGGTCTGACATTTGACTGTCTTTGATTGTAGATTGGTCTGGCATAGTCATCCAATAATCTTCCAAGCCTAGGTGTTGCATTCTCGAACTGGCCTTCAACCAAAGGTCGGTTTAGATTGAATCTTCGACCCCCATTATCTTCGATAATCTAGTCAGCAACTCTCCGAGTTGCTTTAGCTGCTAACCATGCAGCTTCTTGTTGTGCTTCCTCTCTTGCAGCTAAGTCTACTCCATCATTCTCTTCGTTTGCCATGTTATCTTGAGTCGAAGTATAACCCAAGAAATTTTCTGTTAATTCTCTTTCTTTCTCAGTTGTCGCAGGTGTTTCTCCAACTCTGGTTCTTAGGGTATCACTTCCTTTGAAGAAGATCGAGTCATACACCAGAGAAATCAAACTTGTATCCTACACACAAGTGAGAAAACGTGAATACACTAAAGTAAAAATTGGTTCCTGAATTAGTACTAAAAATTATTTTAAACACTATTGATCGCCAATCCCCGGCAATTGTGTCAAAATTTGACAAGCGCAAAACACAACACAAAATTATTGCTTGCTAGTCAAAGATAGTATATTTTAATTATCGTTTCCAAAGAGATTGGATTTAAACAGTGTTCGAATAATCTTCAGTTGATTACTATCCAAGAAAATTAACACTTGATTTAATGACTATTAATTCGATTAACTACTAAATATTAAGCAATTAATAGTTGATCACAAAAGGAGGCAAATGAGCAACGAAGAAATATCAATGAGAGAAATAAGGGTATTTGACTAGATAGGTGCAAGATAATTGACTCGGGATCAAATTCTTAAGTTAATTCACTCTGTAATATTGTTGATTCTCACTAATTCAACAGATAATCAGATTACACTTGAAGTTAATGTTCCTCTTTCGATTAAATATTAATTTCAGTAATTAATCCAATTGAAGCACGGTAAAAAATTACAACAATAAAATGATGTTTATGATCTAAAGGGTAACTTCTCACGAATATTTTCCTATTTTCTAGTTCGATTAACAATTCAAGAGGCTCTTTCGATTACCTATTTGTATCACAAATTTAAACTGGAGCATAAGATGTAAAGCAATTCAATATAAAGCTCCTCTTTCGATTAAGCAAAATAAGAAATAACTCCACAATACGAATTAAAACTCCATCGCTTAATTCTAACAATTATCAAGAATCGAATCCCTAATCAAGTTATCAAAACACCATATTTGTCAACACCCTAATGGAATTTACTCCATAGTTATTGAATAAGTTATCTCGATAAGGTTCAAAAACAAAGAAAATATCAATACTAATGATTCGATACAAACTCCGGTATTACAACGATTGTAGGTTGCAATCATGATGAATTATTGTGTCTTCTTCCCTTGGTTGCTTCTCCAATCTTTCATAGGTCAAAAGTCCTCTAAAAATTGTATTTTTGGTGTATTTATACCATGTAGAAACAATCCCAGATGAAACTACCCTTTCCTAGCCGAACTAGGAAATCACTTTAACAATTTTGCACACCCGCGCCGCGTGTCTCTCTATGCCATACGTCGCGCTTGTGAGGAAATCCAGAGAGCTCGCAAAAAGCCCGTTAAACCAAATTTGCACTACCGCGCCGCGCCTCGTTGGGCCTCATGCGTGCGATTTCTTTTTCTCAGAGTAAATTCTCTCATCCACTTTTTGGCATCCAGACTTGGTGCTCGACTCCCGAACATGATCTCTGCTTAATTTCTTGGGCTTCTGCTCAAACTTCAAAGCTCCAACGTGTTCGATTTATCTCCAAATTACCTCAATAGCTCGGGATCATTTCCTGCAAAGCATTAAACATGTAACGTATCTGCTCAAACTCTGTGCGCAACGCATCCTTGAGGGTCTGTGGGACGAACTCTCTCAAAAATAGATTAGAAAATTGATCCCAAGTAAGTGGCGCTGCATCTATTGGCCGACTCTCCTCATATGCCTGCCATCACCTATATATTAACCCCGTCAGCTGGAAAGTTGTGAGGGTGACCCCGCTCACATCCACTATGACCATAATGTGTAGAATACGGTGACACTGGTCCAGAAAACCCTGTGCGTCCTCAGAAACTGCACCATTGAAAGTAGGAGGAAAATACTTCTTGAACCTCTTAAACCTCTTTTGTTACTCCTCTAATGACACTACCTTGACCTTAAGTTGAACCGCAATAACATGTTGTACCGACATAACACCCGAAACCTGATCGACATGGACCCACCGCTCTAGAGTACAGGTGGCGGGAGTTGAGCTTCTCCCCTAGCCTAAGAAGTAGCTGGTGCAATTGGGATCAATCCTGCTTGGGCTAATGTGCCGAACATTCTCAGAAAATATGCCAGGTCCGCTGAAGTCCTGGGGGTAGCAATAGGCGCCTCGGGTGCCTGCCCCCCAATCGGAGCTACTGGTGGCTCCTTAGTCGTCGCTTTGACAGGTGCTCTCGCTATATCACGTGCTCCTTCTTGGCCTCCACCTCGGCCCCGGCTTCTTGCGGCTTTAGTAGGGAGAGCGGGTGTCTGCTAAGCTGATCCAAGAGTACGTGTCCTCACCATCTGTGAGAGAATAGGAAGACAGATGCTAATTAAATCATCAATCAAACACTAAAATCGAGGTTAGAATCATAAAAGATAAGAAAATCCGAGTTCAAAATACTTACCCCAATCCAAGTAGTGAAAATACCCTCCAAAATCGCCCAAATCGAGCTCCAAAACCTTGTGAGGAAAAGTAACTAAATTCCGAAATAAGTAAAAATACAGCAGTTATCCCAGTCTGAATTAGATCCTAGATGATCCCAAAACTCATGGTTGATGTGCCCAACAAGATCCTTGCGCGATTACACCCAAGATAGCCTTTTGAATCACCAAATTCGGCATTAAAATGAGGGAGATGTGATGCTTTGAAGCTTTAAAGGAAATCTAAAAATTTCAAAGGACATAAACGGCATTTTCGTAATTATATACACCATGAAAAAAACCAGTAAAGAGAAAATCTTTATTTTAGCACCCAAATTTCATTGGGAACATCCCCGGCACAAACCATATATGCATTTCAATAATAGAACATGCTACGAACCGGCTCGTGCACTCAAAGCACCGAAAAGAGGTCATCTTAATCCGATATTGACCGTGGTCAAACTCCAAATCTTTAACTAGTTTCTCAACAATTGATTCAGCACACACCCGAGCCCCTCGGGACCCCATACAATCATATCATCGAGTACAAATAAATTATCCAAACTTATCCAAAACCTCAAAACACCCACGAGAACATCACAACAAAGAATCAAGGCCCAAACCGAATATAATTTCTCTTAATTTGTTAAAATCTTCATTCTTTCAAAAAAGTGTCTAAATCACACTTAAACACTTCAGATTACTTCCAAACTTTGCACACAAGTTCAATTCAACAATATAGACCTATCCAACGTCTCTGAACACCAATTGGAGTCCAATAACATCAAAGTCAACTCTTGATCAAACTTATGAACTCTTAAGTTCTTCAAATTGCCAACTTTCAACAAATAGTGTTGAATTCTTCTATGAACCCACGAAACCAAATCCAAACATACGTACAACTCCAAAACCATCATACTAACCTATCGGATCAATCAAAAACCCGATTGCAAGTCCATTAACCCAAAAGTCAAACTTTGGTCAATTCTTCCAACTTAAAGCTCCCAAATCAAGAGTCATTCTTCCAAGTCAATCCCGAGCCACTCAAAAACCAAAATCGATCATACACTCAAGTCATAATACATCATATGAAGCTACTCAAAGTCGCAGACCACCGAATGGAATGCTAAAGCTCAAAACGACAGGTTGAGTCATTACATTCTCCACCCACTTAAGCATACCTTCGTCCTGGAACGTGCTAAGAGTCGTTCCAAAGCCATCAAATCACTGTATACACTTTCCATACACATACCCATGAGTGATCTCACATCACCTCAACCTATATAAGCCCGTCAACACAATCTAACTGAAGATTCTTTCTTCAACCTTAATATATCAACCACAGGCCTAAATTCCAACATTTGAAATTCTCAATACGATCTGATTCTCGCATATACATAGTATATCAGTCCCAACAAGCCATAGCAAATCATAAGTATATATCTCGGGATATAACCACATGACGTAATACATCGCTCATATGCTCGCAACAATATCTCTGACCATAATAGCTGCCCATTACCAAATCTGGTACTAGTAACATACCTCATATCAAATATAACCTTGTTCCAAACTTTCACAACACTGCTAATGATGTAAGAAACATGTAGAAACTCATAACCACTAACTCAGTGGAAGCTATTCGATAGACGAGCCACATCGAATGCCACCTCAAGCCACACACCATAAACAAACAACAACTCGAATGTACCCAATGATGGGAAGAGAATCAAATGACAGAACCATCCCGCAAGCTCAACAGTCTCACAACTCACCGTAGCATAGGAGAGTAACTCATGGAACATAAGAAAACGAATAGGATCAGCTTTAATCGATGACACTACCCTTAATAATAGTTGTGCTGAGTAAACAAATCCGACTCGATGTAGAATACACATACTCATTAGGCCTACTCGTGGCCTCCAAATCAATTAGGACCCCCCCCCTCGCGAAATAGGTAGATAACCTCCAAAAATTCCACAGTAACCTACCCATAACATGTACAATCTACCATCAAGTCCTAACATACCTTCACCATCCGCTACCAAGGGACAATCTGCCTCTGAGAACCCTCCTAGTCTTCAAACCCCTAGCATACAAGAATCCTCATGTCCGATCCCAACTCCATCACTCAAATGACTAAAACACCCTGTATAAACAATCACCTCACGAGAAATAATTTCATAATTATTCCATGCCACATAAAACAATCTGACCATCAGCAGTCGATCAACTAGGCGATTACCGTAATACCAGTCAAGAATCGGAAAGTCAAAACATAGCGCGTCTTCTAAAATGCGCACCCTTATCAGGTGATACCAGATAGTGCCAGCATTCTTCTAAAGATCTGAAATTGTCTATCCTATCTTGAAATCATGACCCTATCCAGGAGAAAAATTACAGCACACAACAAACTCCCATGCCTATCGAGTACATCAACCGCAAATCATGGCCGAACCATCACAACTCTCCGGAACCTATTGGAACCACTTTGAAAGTCGTGCTCCTTGCTCTAAATCACCCTCGACGAAATCTTTCGTAAGTCGTAGTCAATCCATAAGCACATCCTAGCTCGAAAGCTAATATAACAAATGACCATACTTTCTTATCGTCGATAGAAGGCTTCCCCCACTTGGCTCCAAGCCCTATAACATGCCGTCTGTAACCCCTAGCATTCTTCCTTCGTAGTTGTTTGAATCTCGCACTGTTAACTAGCTAAATACTTCATAAACTCATGTGACTCTAGTCATAAAACACTCCGAAGACTCTTCCAAGTTCATCCTCACCCTGGTGACAGTCAAACTAACTTCCTCAAGTGCCCTGAATGATAATATATACATTCCACTGAATAGAATCCCCATACAATACACACAACCTCAAATCCACTTGGCTAGCTCAAATCAACATCCCCCATGACCCTACCACGATCACAATAACTAGGAAATCAATTAAATCCTCCCGAGTCCGTATTCACCAATCAGATAAGAAAACCCACTGCATCTTATACGTGAACAACTCACATTTGCACCCTCAGTCTGGACAACACATCGAGACAGTAGTTGGGCATCCATAGCCCCTCGTAGCACCTCCACGGTATCACAAGCTGTCGATGCATCGCTGATACTGAGTACACAACGTCATATACGAGTGGATGTAAGGGAATACAAGATATACGCTTCAAGATGAATCGATGTTGCATGATAAGGAATGAAAGAAATGGAATTTACTAATAGTTCCGTAGCCTCTCGAAGACAAGTACAAACATCTCCGTACCGATCAGCAAGACTCTACTAAACTTGCTTATAACTTGTAGAACCTATAAACCTAGAGCTCTGATACCAACTTGTTACGACCCCAAAATCCCATATTTAGGATCGTGATGGACCCTAGTCTCTAAGACTAGGTAAGAGTAACACATAATGAGATTTAGTAGAAATAACCAGCTTAACTATTAAATTAAACTGATAAACAACTTAATGAAGCTGAAACTGATCAATAGTTATACATTCCCAAAACCGGCAGTACGTAGTCATAAGCTCTACTGAAAAGCCACTAGAAATATCTAAATACAACACTGTTCTGGAATTCAAATGAAAGTATTAATGAAAAATAACAGAAGGTGAATCTGAGGCCTGCGAGCGCGATACCTTGAAGTCTCCGCAACTCGACTCTCTACAGTCCGGCACGATCTGATGTATCTGGATCTGCAAAAAAATATGCAGAAGCGTAGTATGAGTACACCATAATCGGTACCTAATAAGTATCAAGACTAACCTCAATGGAATAGTGATGAGGTATAAGTCAAGACACTCACTAGATATGAAAACCTGTGCAAAATATAAGTATAAAGTTAACAACGGAAACAAAATTAATATATGGAAACAAAGATTAAATATGTGATAAAAACAACAATATAATCAAAATATAGTTAAAATACAAGTGAATTAAATTAAGGAAAACAATAGCAGTTCATATCATCAAGTCGTTCCAACACAAAATTTACAACAAGAATCACCCCAAGGTACCACACCTCATAATCACAATTCACAAGTCACAAATCATAAATCTTCTTTATAACATCGCACGAGCCCCACATTTTAAAAATATTTTTTCCGAAATAGCTTCACGCGCATAAGCCCCAGTCACGACCTAAATCAGAGAGCCGTGACGGGCACCCGGTGCCTTACTAAATCGAGTACCAAGGTAACATATCTTCTTATCATACCATCATGGATAAATGGGACAGAAGGATCGTCATGAGATAACCAGAATAAAACATAAGAGAATACTCGACATAGGACGACGAAACATGATATACAAACTTATACATGTGACATACGGGTCTATAATGACGACATGATTATTTGTACACTCAAAACATAGGCCGACAAGGCCATACAAGTATCCATATACATGACATTTGTCTACAAGTCTCTAAGAGTACATAAACATCATAAAATCTAGGATAGGGCCCCTCCAAACCAATCAGTACATGTACAAAGTATACTGACCAAATAGGCAACTCCGGAACAAGTGGAGTGCACCAGCACCTTCTGCTGAGCTGATAGTGCACTAGGAGGACCGTCAACCTATCTATCGAGACCTGCGGCCATGAAATGCAGCGTCCCCAGGTAAAAGGGATGTCAGTACGAATAAAGTACTGAGTACGTAAGGCAGGAAAGCATAAATAAGAACAATAATGTAAAGAGTGATAGAGAAGATACAACCTGTAACATCCGGGTGCCTCTGAGGGCAAGTGACACGAAATGCATGGGATATATATATATATATACACACACAAATACATACGCCTCTATGGGCATCATCATCATCATATTATACGCGACCATTATCAGGCTGAGTGGAATCGTTCCCGGCCATGTGGATCTCAGCAAAACCCAACTGATCTGTGGTTGCACAATAGGTGTCATACCCGGCCGACTACAGCACGGCTCGATAAAGTAAAGCATGTACATATATATTATGCATGCTTGACTCATGGAATCACATTCTCAATTCGGAGTGACGTAAGGTCATTGCACCTTCGATTAACATTATGGACATCCATACCATCAATATGAACCTCAATAGGAATGAAGCATCATACACATATGCTTAGAATAACTTTATCATGAAAGAACAACATGGACAGCCTTAGTTGCTAGGAGTAGATCCATTATGAAATAGCGTATCATTTACGTTCACTTTAGATCGTGCCAAAAGAAAAAAGGAAGTACCTTAACATACCTGTATGATCTCTTCCTTATTCCTCAACCAAGCTCAACACAACTTCTTGCGTCTATAACAAGCGAAACAATATTGTCGTCAACATATAATGTCGTACCATCATATTTGGCTAGTCGTATAACTTACAAAAACTCGGGCAGCAACTCCCCTATTTTTACCACACCCAAAAGAACACTAAGGGTCATTAACAGCCCAACAACAACAACAATAACCAACAATAGCAACAACAACGATATAATCCAATATGAGCTTCTCTGATTATCTTAACAATCATATTAAGTGGCAAGCTCATTTTTACTAATAACAAAACATAAATTGAATCCAACTCTTATTCCATTAATTAGCTTATAACCTTAAGAACATCATACTTATATGTACTATATGATACCTAGTTCAAAACATCCACAAAATGCCTTCCAAAACAGCCCTATATGCCTAGCACCTTAACTTTTATCGTCAACCACTTATTTTTTATGTTTTTTTATTCAATCAACTTAATTAATACCTAGAAAAGCTTAACAACAGCAGCCACAACATTATCAAATTATTTATCATAATTTCCAGCCACCACAAACCTTATATGTAGCCACAAAACAGTCCAACCAAAAAGATAATCATATCCCATGTTCTTTCAAGTGCTATCTTATGATTTTTCACTCAAACAACACAAGATTAACCTTAGGCACCATAAAGAAGATGTTATACACACCTTGAAAAGAAGCTACAGCTCGAAACCCCATCTCAACTAAGCTCACAATAGCCCTCAATCAAACCACAACATCATAGAAGCATTCTCTTGTAGTCTTTAACACTTTTGATGATGATTTGAGCTGATTTCCCTTGTGTTTGGTCCTTGGACCTTGGGGATATGATAGAGGGGGTTTTGGAGAGCTTGTGGACGAATTTTGGGTGAGAAATGACCAGAAACGAGGCTGCAACATCTTTTAAAAGAAGTAAAGTCGGTGGTCGTCTCAAGTGGGTCCCAACAGGAGCTGCTTGCGCAGTCCCGCAAGAATGTGAATATCTCTCTACTCCAATGTCGTATCGCTGAACGGTTTAATGAATTGGAAAGTATACTCGTGGATCTTCAATTTGGTTGGTGGATAACCCCTTAACTCCAAGTATATTGGGAGAAAATCTTAGTGACATTACACCTAAATTTTCAGTAAAATTATGAACGTAACTTGTCACAACTTTTGTCGACTTTTGTTTCATAACTCACTTGGCTTCAAAACTTAACACACGAACCCCATAACATTGCCTTATTATCATCTTAAGAACACTAGTCTTACCACACAAGTACGGGTTATAACATTCCCAACTTGCCGACTTTCAATGAAACTTATTTTCTTCAACTCTTCGGCTCCTATTGATTCACTTAAGATGAATTCTAACACGAAAGTACGGGGTGTAACATCCCCCCTTATTTTACCGCATGTGCTTCAAAATGAGTAATTTCACTTACTAGCAACACGTGCATAAACATCCATTATCTCGCCGCATGCGCATCAATAACACCATCCTTATGCCGCCGCATGCGCATCTTATCATAACGCAATAATCAACTCGTACCACACGTGCCCATATTCCACAATATTGCCAGAAAAATAATACTAATATCACAACAATACATAGCCCACCCCTCAACAATAATGTGTACAAGAATTTCAGCAACAACAAAATAAAACTGGAAATAACTCGACAGTAAAAGATTTCCATATAACAACAACATCAATTAAAGGCATATTAATCGCCAAGGGTTGATTTCGACTACCCATAACCCCACGAGTCCATATATGTATTTTGTTTTCAAATTTGAGTCCAATTTGACTCTCAAATCTCAAATTTTTATTTCTCAAAATATAGTCAAAATTTTCCAAAATTTCTCTTCAAATTCCATGTAGTAGATGTTAAATTTCAAAAGAAATCATGTTATGTAATCAAACATTAATCAAAATCACTTACACAATAGTTATGTATGATTCTCTTCAAAATCGCCTCGCACGGAGTCTAGGGCTCAAAAATATGATAAATGAAGCTAAGTCCCAAAATTCCAACCTTTTGTTCAGCTGCGGATATCGCAAATACAACCTGGGGTTCGCAATGCGGCACAGGAATCGCAAAAGCAAACCCTGACAACCCACTAAGATGTCGCAATTGCGATTGCTGCCTACTTTGCAAAAGCAACCAAGTGGTCGCAAATGCGACCGGACGCAACTCAACATTGACTTCGCAAATGCGATAAGGGCTTCACATTTGTGACATCTTAACCTCCCCTGCCCTCTTTACAATTGCAATGCTAGTGTTCGTAATTGCGAGAACTGTAGCACCAGCACACCAGCAACCTAAAACAACTTCAAACCAATTCGAGGCATGTCAGAAACTCACTCGATGTCACGACTCAATATCCAACTAGTCGTGATGGCACCTAACCCCTAACTGCTAGGTAAGCCAATTAGAAACCAAATTAAAATGAGATTTACTAAGAAAAGTAATGATAATACAACTGAACTTTTATACAAAAATCCTAAGGACTGGTAGTAATCATGAGATTCTAAGATTAGAGTTTACAAAGCTGGTATGAAATAAATAAATCATCTGTTTGAAATGTTCATAAACATATTTTTATAAATATAAAGCTACCATGAACAAGAGGCAGCTACCATCGGAAACGTAGGTTCATTTTTCACAGCCAGCTTCCGCTATAAACAGAAATATCAGCTCTAAAATCTGCAACCAAGGTACAGAAGTGTAGTATGTGTACAACCGACCCCATGTACTAATAACTAACAAACCTAACCTTAGGTTGAAAGCAATGACGAGCTTGGACAACAGTAAGAATCCAACTCCAATAGCCAAGAACAAATCGTAACAATATAAATAAACAAGTACAAGTAAAAACTCAAAGATATAATGCTCCGCTCGTTTACAGTTACAGAAAATAGGCATGCTTTTCAGGTATAACAGTAAGAAAACCCAAATCTTTCACCCAAATCACCAAATGTGAGTATATCAGAAAACTGTGATTTTTCCAAAAAAAACTTTTGATGACATATAAGATATTTCATTATCGGATGGCATGAGGAAAGTACATCTCTATGCCTACATGTCCATGTTCATGTGAAGTCATGAATGTTACAGTGTCCTACAGCATGAGGAAAATGCATCTCAATGCCTACATGCCAAGTATGCATGCCAACTGTAATGCAACACAGTGATAAAATCATATGCATACTCCCGGAGTATCAATTTGCTTAGTCCTCCCAGTCACTCAGTCCTCACAGTCACTCAGTCCTCACAGTTACTCAGTCCTTACAGTCACTCAGTCTTCACAATCACTCTGTATTCACAATCGCTCGGCACTCATGCTCGGCACTCGCACTCTGTAGGTACCTGTGCTCACCGTTGGTAAGTCAGACTCCAGAGGGGCAAATCCTTTGCAAGCGCTAATATAAGCCAATCATGGCATGAATCAATAAAGTCTGTTGCGACGTGCAGCCCGATACCTCGGCCTCACTCGGTCATCAATCTCTCCAATCTCTCAGCCTCACAAATCTCATGTTAATCAGCCCAAACAATGACAATATGATGTGCAAATGATAACAGAGACTGAGATATGATATGCAATGAATGAGTATGATTGAGTATGTAATTGCAACTTAAGCAAATAACTCAACAGCAGAAATGACCTAAGTGGGTCCCAATAGGATAAGCATATAGCCTAAACATAGTTTCTAACATAGATCATAGTTCAATTACTCTAGCAAGAAGAAATTTCATGGATAGAAACAAGATTAGATAACTACGCCGTACCACAAAATTAATTGAGTCATAATTCACACGGTGCATGCCCGTCACCTAGCATGTATGTCACCTCAACAAAGGGGTTCATACCCTCAGCACCAAGTTTTGAAGTGTTACTTACCTCGAACAAGCCGAATCCAATACCGAGCATGCCGAACAATACTCTAGAAATGCCATCCCGCGCGTACTGACCTCCGAATGGCTCAAAACTAGCCAAAAGTAACTCAAGAACATCAAATAATGCCAAAAGAAACAAACCCAATCAATAAAAGTTGAATCTTTAATAAAAAGCCCAAAGTTAACCAAAAAGTCAAACCCGGGCCTATACCTCAGAACCCAACAAAACTCACAAAATCTGACAACCCATTCAATTATGAGTCCAACCATACTAGTTTCCCTCAAAGCCGACTCCATTTAGATATTTAAAACTCAAAAATTCACTTTATGAAATTTTAGACAAAAACCCCCAAATTTCACTTTTGAAATCATCAACCAAATGCGAAAAAACGAAGATAGATTCACGAAATATATAATCAAAACCGAGTGTAGAATACTTATCCCAATCCATGTGATGAAAATCGCCTCCAAAATCACCCAAATCCGAGCTCCCCAACTCAAAATATGACCAAATGAACAAACTCTCGATATTATATGTTTCTGCCTAACTGTTCTGCCTTGTTTCTCATGCCAAACGATACCAAAACTCGCTTTTGATGCTTCCAATGGATTCGTTGTAAAATTCTATTCAAGTTAGGCTTTTGAATTACTCCATTTGATCTTCTAATTATGGAAATATGTTGGCTTCAATATTTGAAAATAGTGCTGGTTTTAAATACGAATTCAGTGGTAATTTCGTAATTAATCTGGAAAAAATCTGGCAACCCAATTCTTAGTAAAATGACCATGAATCCCTCATATGATGACCAAATTCAATGATTCCTTTTGATGTGGCTCCATAATTACGATACAGATCTAATGCTTTAATAAAAACAGAAATTGGAGCTCATTTGCTTAATGTGGTACCATTTATGCATGAAGAAACGACGTCGAAACATAAAAAAAAACGAGCGCAACACAACACAAACCTATCCGAAACTCACCTGAGCCCCTTGGGACCCCTTCCAAACATACCAACAAGTCCCATAACATAACAGAGACTTACTCGAGGTCTCAAATCACGCATAACAACATCAAAATCACGAATTGCACCTCAAATCGAACTTAATGAACTTTTGAGCTTTCAACTTCTAACACTTGTGCCGAAACATATCAAATCAACTTGGAATGAACTCAACTTTTGCATACAAGTACCAAAATGACATAACGAACCTATTCCCAAAATAATAATTCGAATCGGATATCATCAAAGTCAACTCTCTGTCAAACTTATGAACATTTCAAACCTTCAAATTCCAACATTCGCCAATTAGTGCCGAAACCTTCGAGAATTATTCAAATGCAAATACGAGCATAAGCCCATGTCCGAAATCACCATCTGGACCTAACAGAACCATCAAAACTCCATTCCGAGGTCAAATACTAAAAAGTCAAACTTGGTAAACTTTTCCAACTTAAAGCTTCAAGAAATTCATTCTTCCAAACTAATTCCGAAATTCCTGAAAACCAAAACCAACGATACACATAAGTCATAATACATCATACAAAGCTAATCAAGACTCCAAATAGTTGAACATAATGCTAATTCTCAAAACGAACGATCCGGTCGTTACACTCGAGCCCTCGGGGCTTCACACCAACCATCCACATAAGTCTAAAAATATCATACAAACTAGCACGTGTGATCAAAACACCAAAATAATATCTGGAACCATAAATCGGACACCAAAACACAGAAAAATTACAATGAACTTAAGAATCGCTAGAAACACAACTATGCGTCTAATTCCGATCAAACCAACATGAAATGACACCAACTTTGCACTCAAGTTCCAAATGATAAAATGGACCTACTCTAAGTCCCGAAACCACAATCCCAATCCGATAGCTATAAAGTCAACCTACGGTCAAACTTAGAATATTCCAAAACCTTCAAATTGCCAACTTTTGTCAAAACAAGCTAAATCAACCTAGGAACCTCCGAATTCAACTTCGAGCATACGCCTAAGTCCAAAATTACCATATGAACCTAATGGAACCATCAAAACACTGTTTCAGGGCCATTTTCATAAACTTCAAACCTTGATAAATATTTTCAACTTAAGCTTCTAAACCAAGAACGAAAGGATCTAAATCATTTCAAAAATTCTCCGAAACGAAACCAACCATCCCGCTAGTCATAAAACCATAAAAACACATACGTAAAGCTCCTAAAGGGGAAACATGGCTCAAATAAACAAAATGACTGGTCGAGTCCTTACAACCCTCCTTAACAAAGAACTATTGTCTCTAAATTAACCAACCAAATAGTAAATGTAAATCTTAAAAAATGACATGCACCAACGAACATGTCAAAGTACAAAATACAAGTACATACAAAAAGGTGTATTTTTAAACGGTAGCATTAAAAGTAAATTTGTATAAACATATGAACTTGATAAAATAAATTTATTTGTAATATATTAAACATACAAAATATGTACAATTCCTATAATAAAAAATAAAATAAAATAAATACATCTGACTAGGCACATACAATCAGTATACAAAAAACATACAAAAAAAAAATAAATTATCTAATATAAACATATTAAAAACAATATAAGAATATTCAATAAACATATAATAATATATAATGTATCATTATCAAAAAAACAATAGCACTACTCTATAAAGGCAGATACATTCAAAATACAGCCTACACACAGAAAACATACAACAACAATTACAAAAATTATAACAAAATTCATCTATGTCAAATAATCTCTATCATACATAGTCAAATACATATGTATATATGCTACATAGTCAAATACATTCAATATATAAAAATATTACATCGGAAAGAAGAAGAATAGTAACAATCTCATATGAAATATTTTTAAATAAATAGAGTACCTTGTGATCAGATTCATCTTTACTAGAACCGAGTTACGGATCAACCTTATTATACTTTTTTGATTTAGTATCGTCATTGACTTTACTCCTCTTTCTTGCTTTGAGTACCAATTCTTCTTCTTCAAAATCATCATCTCGAAGTGCCTACCATTCCTCTTAGAAACTGAATCTTCACAATCACTACATCATGCTAAAATTTAGACCTGATTTGTGGCCCGAATTCGCGAGGGGGGAAGGGGCGAATGCAACCTTTTCTCGTTTGCAACATGTGTTGCGTGCCTAGAATTTGACTTTTTGATGTCTTCTTCTTGCGTAAATACACCTAAGTCAAAGCTAGGTGTGTCACCTACAACTTTATCAGTATCTTTCCGGGGAGATCTTCAAACTGTTGTGTTACATATTGGTGTATCACCAACAGACTTTTCGCTATATTTTCTCGAAGATTCATGATTTTTTTCTTACCCATTGTTAATTCAAAAAAGGTCAAAGCCAAAAAGACTTACTGCGTGACTCTACGATATTAAAAAGACATTGTTTAAATAAATAGAAAGCATGAAAAAGAGCAAATACAGAGAAATTGGTAAAACGCCATTGTTAATGCGGAGAAAGCTTGAAAAGTTAGAAAAATTAAAGAAAAAACTAGATTCAAAACTTGATTCTACAACAATATAGCGAATTTTGTACGTATTGTGACAAAAAGAAAGAGAGATTTTGTGTCATTAGTAAGAAGGAGAGAGATTGAGTTTGAAATCCTTTGGAAAAGGAAAATAACCGGAAATGTAAGGGGGGTTATTGGAAATGGGGGGGGGGG
>MCJB01010066.1:17385-56268 GCA_002018475.1 Nicotiana obtusifolia | reverse complement strand
GGGGGGGTATCGTGGATAGTAACTGATAATGGCTAAATTTAAGGGATCTTCAACTCTCTCTCTCTCTCTCTCTCTCTCTGTCTCTTTTAATGATTTTGTACATAAATTATAAATATAGATATACATTGTTGTCACGACCCAAAATCTCACTTTAAGGATCGTGATGGCACATATTCTCAAAAACTAGGTAAGCCAATCACTTACAACAGTTAAACTAATTAAACATGATAGGCAGAATTTAATATAAATGGGAAATTTAAAGGTGATACACGCCAACACAGCGATAATCACTACAAATTCCCAAGACTAGGTTGTACAGAGTCACAAATTCTATCTGAATAGAATTATCTCAAAAACAAAATTACAATACTGTTCGAATAGAGTACTGATAGTATAATTAAAAGGAAAGTACTCCAAGGGATTATGACGATCGAGTAGCTCTAGCTTGAATCCTCGCAATCAAAGAAGCTAACACTGCCTAGGACCATTGTCTCCAACACAAGTATCTGCACAAAAATATACAAAAATATAGTATGTACACCATGACTGGTACCCAATAAGTATCAAGACTAACCTCGATGGAGTAGTGATGAGGTTCAAGTCAAGACACTCACTAATCAAGTAACATGTGCAAAATATCAAAATAAAGCTAGCAACGAAAAGCAAAATAAATAAATGGCACAAAGAGAAATCATGTGATAAAATAACAAAATAATCAAAGCACAGATAAAATACAAGAGAAAGCAATTAAGGAAAAAACAATGACAATTCTAATTAACAAACTGTTCTGACATAGGATTTACAACAAAAATCACCCCAAGGCACCACACCTCATAATCTCAAATCTCAAGTCAGAAATCATGAATCTAATACACATGGTAGCTCGTACCCACATTATCTACCATCCCGTAAGGCCAAGACCTCGTGCCACAATATAAGTCACAAGCGCACGGACAACTCACGTGCCAATATCACAATCTGCTCGGCGTGGTGACATGCTCAATATCACAATCTGCCCGGCATAATCACAGGCTCAATTACATAATCTTCCCGGCGTGGTCACGGGCTACCAGTCCGAACCATATCGCAGAGAAATCAGATATACAAGAATACATGTACATGATCAATGAAAATCAAGTTTCATCCTGCTGGACTGGTATAAATGACATGTTACGGTGTATGCATGTGCAAGTGTACAATCACAGCTCAAACCATCAAGTAATATCAGAGACACCGAGTAGCACAATTGGAACAACACAACAAATCACGTAATATGCACGACACACACAAGGAAGTCAAAAGCAATAACCAAAATACTCCTCTTTCATCAACAACACGCCCTTAGGCCATCACATAACATCCCTATATAGTCACCCTTATCTTGCTGCGTTGACAATATCATAATAGCCACCCGTATCGCTCCGCCCAGACAATACCTCTATCGCTCGACTCTAACAAAAACATAATAGCCACTTGTATCGCTCCACCCAGACAATATATCAATAGCCACTCGTATCGATCCATCTAGAAAATATATCAATAGCTACCCGTATCATTCCGCCTAGACAATATATAAATAGCCACTTGTATCTATAACGACCGGATCGATTGTTTTGTGTAATTTTGCCTTGTTATCCTTTTTTATACTTCACACATGTGCGTTTATGATTTCATGACTTGCAGGGTCGTTAGTTTCATTTCGGGAAGCTTTTTGGGTTGATTCGGACACCTTGATTCTTGACTTAGAAGTTTAAATTAGAAAATATTGACCAAACTTTGACTTTTGAGAAAACGACCCTGGAACAGTATTTTTATGGCTCCGATAGCTTCGTATCGTGATTTTGGACGTGTGTCCTGAAATTGATTTTGGAAGTCCGCAGGTTGATTTATGTTGATTTGTCGAAATTTGGCGATTTGAAGTTAAAAGGTTTGACCGTAAGATGACTTTTAGTTATCGAGCTCGAAATTTAATTTTGGGACTTAGAATAGTTCCATTATGGTATTTAGAACTTGTCTGCAAAATTAGGTGTTGTTTGGAATTTATTTGATAGGATTCAACGTATAGTTGTTACATTAGAAATTGTTAAACTTTATTTTGAAATTCATGTGTTTTAGTGTTCGATTCGTAGTTTTAGATGTTATTTCTGTGTTTTGATTGCTCAAGCGAGTTTGTATGATGTTTTTAGACTTGTGTGGAGGTTTGGTTTGATTTCCCGAGGGATCGGATGAGTTTCGAACATGTTTCGGAATGGTTTGCACTGAAATTAGACTGTTGGTGCTGCTGGTGCTCAGGTGTCACAATTGCGAGCACTAGCACCGCCATTGCGAAGGTGATAGTGGGGGCTCAGATATCGCAATTGCGAAGACTACCAAATTTTACCTTAGTTCGCATTTGCAAACAATTGTTCGCTTTTGCGATGCCCTCTAGTTCGCAATTGCGATGAATGCATAAGGCTATAAGGGTTCGCAATGCAAGCCTTGGTCTGCAATTGCGAGGATTCGTAAATGCGAACCCTATGTCGCAAATGCGACATGTGCAGCTAATTAAAGGGCTGGGAGACAGGAATTTTGAAACCATTCTCTCATTTTTTAACCCTAAACTCTGTAGGAGCTGATTTGGATAGGGGATTCTTACCTACAAACCTTGGGTAAGTTATTCTAATCTATTTCTAATCATATTCTATCAACATATCTTAGACTATACCATCAAAATCATGTGAATCAAAGTGAAAATTTTTGAAACTTTGTCAAGCTTTTGAAAAATAAGATATTAAGTTTTGAGAGTCGATTTGGACTCTGATTTTGAAACTAATCACATATATGAACTCGTTGGATCATGGGTAGTCGGAATCTACCATTGGACTCGGGTTTCGATCGGGCGGAGGCCGGGTTGATTTTTGTTGATCTTTTGGGAAAAGTGTAAAGATATTAGCTTTATCTATTGCAATTGATTTTCCTAGAATTGTTTGATATTATTAATTCAATTTTGGTTAGATTTGAGCCGTGTGGAGGTGAATTTTAAGGAAAAATCTATTTTCGAGTGTTGAATTGACCTAGTTGAGGTAAGTATCTTGCCTAACTTTGTGTGGGAGAACTACCCCTTAGAATTGGAATTGATTGGTTCATTTGTGCTAAGTGAAAGACGTGTACGTAAGGTGACGAGTAGGTACACGGGTTGTATGTGGTAATTGACCGGTTTAGGCTACTTAGTCTCTTTCCATGCTTTAATTGAATTGTAGTATCATGTTCTAAATCTCTTAGTCAATCTATTCTTACTTGTGTTAGTCTATACTTACATGCCTTAAATGATTTCGTTAATACTTGTTCTACATTCTAATTGATAAATTGCTCACATGCTTAGTTGAACTTGTTGCCTCTATTGATGTTACATGTTATCTCTCTCATAGTTGATTATCATTATTTGAAGTTAGTTTTTGTGTTATCTATCTCATTGTTGATTATTATTATTTGACGTTAGTTTTCATGTTATCTCTGTCATTTTTGATTTTCATTATTTGGAGTTTTTGTTCATGTTATCCCTTCCCTTGTTTATTTCCATTACTTGAAATCATTGCTACACGTTATCTCTTCCGTTTTGAGTTATTCTTATTTAACATCGTATTTATACATTGTCTCTCATTGTTGAGTTATTGGTATTGAAGTTGTGAAAGTCGTTATCACGTCAAGGTGAAATTGTTATTGTCGAAACATCTTCCTTGTTGAGCATTTTACATTCATTGTTGTTGTTGTTATTCTTGTACCCACTGTGGTGGAGCCCGTGGGTTATTGTTGTGGAAATATTGATATTGTTGATTGTTAGCGAATTTTGATATATGGGAACTTGTGGTGCGAGTTGTTATTGTAATGTGATATTGGCACGCATGCAGCGGTATAAGGCTCGGGGTTAATGTGCATTGGTGGTATAGGGTGGGACTTATGACGTGTTTCTTGTAGGGGAACTACGTAAAGCCACATGGCATCATGTAATGACTCGTTTTACGCCCCAATTTATTTCTTTAATTATATTAATTGAAATTAAGTTGAGAAAATGTACTCGAAGAAAATTGGAAAGAAATGAGACACATGGTCTCGTTTGCGAAAGTCTAAGTCACAAAAGTCAACCCGAAATTTACTTTTGAGTTAGAAGGCTCGGATTTGAATTCCGACGACTCGACTAGCTTCGGGATAGTATATATGACTTAGATGAGTGACCGGAATAAATTTAATAGACCTCGAACAGCGTGAGAATTGAATCGAGGAAGTTCGGAATACCGGTTGAAAGGTCGAATTTTGATCCGGAAGTCGGAATGAAATTCCGAAAGTTGCTGTAGGTTCCTTATATAATTTTGGACTTGCGTGCAAATTTTCAGACCATTCGGACACCGTTTGGTTGGGTTCGGATCGAAGGATCGAATTGAGGATCCTTGAAGTTCATAGGATTGGTTTCAATGCGAATCTAATAAATCGATGTTCGTTTTAGTGTTACAATGATTGGAACAAGTTTTAATGAGGTTATAGAACATGTGTGCATGTTCGGATGAAGTCCCGAGGGTCTCGGGTGAATTTTGGATCATAAACGGGACTTAGTTTGTCGCTTCATGAAGCGACAAACGTCGCGCTTCTGGTGTAATTGAAATTTGAATTAGTAAATGAACTCCGAATTCAGTTTTGTTTGAAGCATTAGATCCGTATCGAAATTTCAGAGCCATCGCAAAAAGAATCGTCCAATTTGGACATCGTATGAAGAAGTTATGCTTATTTTTGTGTCAGCAAATTGGTGGCCACTGGAACCAGCGCCACAGGTAGCGCCCAGCGCCCCCTATGGCGCCCGAGGCAGAATGATACTACAAAAAACGATGGTTCTGCCCATTTTGTCAAAATATAGTTGGGGGAGCTCGGTTTGGGCGATTTTTAGAAGGTTTTCCACAAATTTGAAGGAGGTAAGTGTTCTTTATCATAAATCCTTCATAGATCATGATTCCATACTCATTTAAATCATCAATCCATGAATCTATGGAAGAAAAATCAGATTTTTTCTTCCAAATCTTCCAAGAACGAAAATTAAGATTTGAAAGCCAATCCGATGTCGGAATTTGATAATTTTTGTACGGGTGAACTCGTGGGGAGACAAGGAACCCGTTGATGTAAAAATTTCTGAATTTCGAGATGTGGGCCCGGGGCTCGAGTTTTGCTAATTTCGGGATTTCTTTGTATTTTTGATTGTTTTTGCTTGGGCTTTGTTCCCTCAACATATTGTGATGTATTTGTTATGAATTTGGATAGATTCGACGCACGTGAAGGCCAATTTGAAGGGCAAAGGCGTCGTGGGCTAAGGATTTAGCCGGTTTGAGGTGAGTAATACTTGTAAATGACGTCCTGAGGGTTCGAAACCCCGGATTGCACCTCATAGTGTTGTGATGAGGTGAGATACTTGCTCGGTGATGAGCATGGGTTGTTTATGAATGGGGATTGGGACTTGGTCCATCCCGGTTGATAGTTTACTGAGTTCTTGACTGAAACTCAATTGATATTATTGTGATTGGGCTGATTGCCATGTTTGGGCTTCGCGCAGATTTTATTAACCCTTCAAGGATGATTGTTGTTGTATATGTGTATTACAATGTTGGGCATACCGCCAATTGTGTAGACCCTACGAGGGTGTTATTGGGCATACCGCCATTGTTGTTGCATGAAGCATTTCATCAACTTGGTTTTGAAACACATACGCTGTTTTCAAATGTTTATTTTTATATATGGATCGGGTGACACGCCGTCACAGGTCATGGCTAGTGTTGACTAGCATGACTAGCTTGCATTGCATAGACATGCATGGATCGGGTGACACGCCGTCACGAGGATAGATTTATATGGATGTAAACCCTTCAGGGGTATTTAAAAATGCTTTGAATCATTATTTGAATTTGGGTTAGAAAACTAAATGATGTTTTCAAACGATTTTCATCAACTTGGTTTTGAAACGCATACGCTGTTTTCAAATGTTTATCTTTATATATGGATCGGGTGACACGCCGTCACAGGTCATGGCTAGTGTTGACTAGCATGACTAGTATTGCATTGCATAGACATGCATGGATCGGGTGACACGCCGTCACAGGTCATGACTAGTGTTGACTAGTATGACTAGTTTATATATATATTGCGCCGGAACCACCCACCGAGCGCGGGTACCCAAGGGATCGGGTGACACGCCGTCACAGGTCATGACTAGTGTTGACTATTATGACTAGCATTGCATAGCATAGCATTGCATCGCATTGCATGGCATAGCATCGCATTGCATCGCATTACATTGCATTTTGGTGCCGAGATTAATTTGCTTACCTCACGGATTGATATGGAATGTAATTTGAGTTACTGCTTTGTCGTGGATTGCTTAATGATTTGACGTTTCTTACCTTCAGTTCCTATTTACTTTTATTACTCACTGAGTTGGAAGTACTCACTTTACTCCCTGCACCTTGTGTGCAGATTCAGGCGTTAGCGGTCCCACTCAGAGATACTGAATACTACTACTGGACCGGAACTTCAGAGATTACGAGGCAGCTGCTGGCGTCCGCAGCCTCGTAACTCTTTTCTTTTGTTGATTTTGCTTCCCTCAAACATTTGTACTTAAGATATTGTATTAGATATATTATCAGTAGGTCTTCTCTAGTGGCTCATGACTTTGTGACACCCCGATCTGAGGGCTGTAGTCGGGATGGTACTCTTTACGTATATGTATATATATATTCCCGACTCATTTTAATTATTAACATGTTCTTGTTTACAAATTGCGTTATTTAATTGATTGAACGCAAACGGGATTGGTTTGGCTTGCCTTGTCCCCACGAGAGGTGCCATCACGACCGGGTTGGGATTTGGGTCGTGACACATCATAAGGTGGCTAAAGTGCATATAGCTATATCAGGAAAATTGTTTTCAAAGCCTATTTCAAGTGTAAGGCTCACGCGGCGGTATAAGAAAGGATTGTGATTAAGATTGTGAATACGAGGTGGTACCTCGATTGTGATTCTTGATATTTATACACGAGGCATTACCTCGGTGGTGATTCTTATTGTACATGAGGTGGTACCTCGTTATGATTCTTGTTGTTTATCTCATGCTGCAAGAGTTTTGGTGGAAATACTTCTTGTTGTTTTGTTCATCCTTGTTTTGTCAGCTATTGTCCGTATATGATCATTGTGGTTCTTATTAACTGATTTCTTTATGTTGTTTCCATGCTTTCCATTCCGTTATTGGTTCATGTTGTTAACTATTTCCTATCAGTTATTTCTTTGCTTTCCATTATTTATCCTTACTACATTTTCATATAATTTATTTAATCCTAATAAGTGTCTTGACATGGCCTCGTCGTTACTCTACCGAGGTTAGGATTGATACTTACTGGGTACCATTGTCGTGTACTCATACTACGCTTTTGCACAATTTTTGTGCAGATCCAGGGACGACTGCCAGTGCCGGACGGTAGAGTTGATTTGAGTTGCTGCTTTGGGGACTTCAAGGTATACCTGCTCTATGTCCGCAGGCCTCGGAGTCACCTTCCCTTATTCTTATTAATTGTGGTATTGTCTCTCAGACAATGATGTACTAGACACTTTAGCTTACTTTGTAGAGTTTATGACTCCGTTCCACCGTTCTTGGGGAGTGTATGGTTGAGATTCTATTTTTCGGAAGTTGATATGAGTTTATTAGACTTGTTTTTAGTGTTTTGTTAATTATATATGTTCAGTTGTTATCAAATGTTAGGCTTACTTGTCGTAGAGACTAGGCGCCATCACGACATCCCATGGAGGAAAATTAGGGTCGTAACAAGTTGGTATCAGAGCTTTAAGTTCATAGGTGTTACGAGTCATAAGCAGGTTTATTAGAGTCTTGCGGATCGGTACGGAGACATTTGTACTTATCTTCGAGAGGCTACGGAACTGTTAGGAGAATTTCACTTCTTTGATTCCTTATCATGCGAATTGGTTGACTTCGAAAACTGAATCTTTAACTTTCTATTCTCTAACAGATGTTGAGGACACGCACTGTTGGATCCGACAATCAGACTCCAGCGCTCCTTGCTAGAGTCGTGAGAGGTCGAGGCTGGGGTAGAGGCCGAGGAAGGTCACGTGGTGTAGTCAGAGAACCTGCCCAAGCTGTGATAGAGGAGCCACCAGTAGCTCTAGTTGGGGGGCAGGCACCTAAAGCGCCTGTTTCCACCCCTGCACTTCAGGAGACCCTCGCATAATTCTTGAACATGTTTAGTACCTTAGTACTGGCGGGGTTGATTCCACTTGCACCATTCACATCTCAGGCTTGGGGAGGAGCACAGACTCCCGTGGCCTGTACCCTAGAGTAGCGGTCCAGGTCGATCAGGTCCCAGATGTTATACTGGTACAGCCTGTTGTTCCAGTTCAGCCTACGGTTAGAGCAATAGCATCTGAGGAGGAGCATCTTAGAATCAAGAGGTTCAAGAAGTATCACCCTCCTACTTTCAGTGGTTTAGCTTCAGAGGATGCACATGGTTATTTTAGGAGTGCCACCGTATTCTCTGCACCATGGGTATTGTGGAGATGACCGGGGTTTCTTTCACTACTTTCCAGTTGTTAGGAGTAGCGTATCAGTGGTGGCAAGTGTACGAGGAGGGTAGCCCATCCGATGCAGCTTCACTTACATGGACTCAGTTTTTAGAGTCGTTTTTGAGAGAGTTTCTTCCTCAAAACTTCTATACGCATGGCGCGTAGAGTTTGAGCAGCTGTGCCAGGGTAACTACGGTAGGCTAAGAGTATGCTGTCCGATTTAGTAATTTGTCTAGACATGCACCTGCTTTGTTTTCTACAATCAGAGAGCAAGTCCGTTAATTTATAAAGGGGATCAACTATGGTATTAGGTTCAACATGGCTCGAGAGTTGGAGACAAATACCCCATATCAGCAGGTGATAGAAATTGCTCGGAGGTTGGAGGGTATGTGAGGCCATGAGAGGGAGGACAGGGGCCAAGAGGCCTCGAGGTACTGGAGGATTTAATAGTGGCCACGCTACAGCTATAGCCCGTCATGGTAGAGGCTATGTGAGTCGTCCATTTCACTCAGCACTTCCAGCTTCTAGTGGTCCTTCGGTTGTTCCGAGGTCTCAAGTTGCACATTTTGCTCAACCACTTTCTTGTGCACATCCTGCACAGGGTGCCTTCAGCAATCAGTCTGGCCGACCAGGCCCGAGCCAGTCCCAGCAGCCACGCCCACCAGGAGATTGCTTTGAGTATGGTGATACCCACTATACGGTTAGAGACTACCCCAGACTCAGGAGGGTTGCACCTCCACAGACTACTCAAGCTCCATGAATTCCGTCAGATCCATAGACTTCTCAGGCCATGATTGCTGCCGCAATTGCCGCTCCACCCGCACAGCAGCTAGGGGTGGGGGACGAGCACATAGAGGTCGCCCTAGAGGGGGAGGCCATGCCAGATTTTATGCTTTTCCGTGTAGGATGGAGGCAGTTGCTTCAGACTCAGTCATTACAGGTGTGGTTCCGATTTTCCTTAGAGATGCATCAGTCTTATTTAATCCGGGATTCACTTATTCATATGTGTCATCTTACTTTGCTCCGTATTTGGATATATCACGTGATTCTTTGGGTTCTCATGCTTATGTATCCACGCTAGTGGGAGATTCTATTGTTGTGGAATATGTGTGTCGGTCATGTTTAGTTGTTATTGGTGGTTTTGAGACCAGAGTTGATCTATTGTTACTTAGTATGGCGGACTTTGATGTTATCTTGGGCATGAAACTGATTGTCACCCTATCATGCTATTCTAGATTGTTACCTTAAGACTGTGAGGTTGGCTATGCTAGGTTTACCACGGTTAGAATGGAAGGGTGCATTAGATTATGTTCTTAGTAGGGTTGTATCATTTCTATAGGCTCAGCGGATGGTTGAGAAGAGGTGTGATGCTTATCTAGCCTTTGTGAGAGATATCAGTGTTGATACTCCTACTGGTGAGCCAGTTCCGATAGTGAGAGACTTCCCAAATATATTTCCAGTGGATCTTCCGGGTATGCCGCCAGATACGGATATCGATTTTGGTGTTGACTTGTTGCCGGGCACTTAGCCCATTTCTATTCCACCATATTGTATGGCTCCAGCAGAGTCGAAAGAGTTAAAGGAGTAGTTGCAAGAGTTGCTTGATAAGGATTTCATTCGGCCTAGTGTATCGCTGTGGGGTGCTCCGGTCTTGTTTATGAAGAAGAATGATGGTTCTATGCACATGTGTATTGGTTACCGGCAGTTGAACAAGGTTACAGTGAAGAATAGGTATCCATTGCCATGCATTTATGACTTATTTGATTAGCTATAGGGTGCCAGAGTGTTCTCAAAGATTGATTTGCGGTCAGGTTATCATCAGCTGAAGATTCGGGATCCAGATATTCCAAAGTCTGCCTTTAGGAATTGGTATGGTCACTATGAGTTCGTTGTGATGTCATTTGGGCTGACCTACGCCCCAACGACATTTATGCACCTGATGAGCAGTGTTTTCCAGCCATATCTTGATTCCTTCTTCATTGTGTTTATTGATGACATCTTGGTGTACTTCCATAGTCGGGAAGATCATGAGAAGCACCTAAATATCGTGCTTCAGACTATGAGGGAGAAGATGTTGTACGCAAAATTCTCGAAGTGCGAATTCTAGCTTGATTTGGTGGCATTTTTTGGGTCCTGTGGTGTCAAGTGAGGGGATCAAGGTAGATCCGAAGAAGATTGAAGCAGTGCAAAGTTGGCCTAGATCATCTTCAGCCACAGAGATTCTATGTTTCCTTGGTTTAGCTGGGTATTATCATCGTTTCGTAGAGAGTTTCCATCTATTGTTGCACCTCTGACTAGATTGACCCAGAAGGGTGCTCCTTTTAGATGGTCCGAGGAGTGTGAGGCGAGCTTTCAAAAGCTCAAGACTGCTTTGACTACAACCCCAGTGTTGGTGTGCATACGGGTTCGGGGTCTTATACTATGCATTGTGATGCGTCACGTATTGGCCTTGGCGCGGTGTTTATGCAAGATGATAGGGTGATTGCCTATGCGTCTCGACAGCTGAAGACCCATGAGAAGAATTATTCGGTCCATGACTTGGAGTTGGAAGCCATGGTTCATGCATTAAAGATTTGGCAGCATTATTTGTACGGTGTTCCTTGTGAGGTCTTTGCCGACCACCGGAGTCTACAATATCTGTTCAAACAGAAAGATCTTAACTTGCGACAGTGAAGGTGGTTAGAGTTGCTTAAGGACAATTATATCACCATTCGATATCATTCCAGGAAGGCCAATATGGTAGCCGATGCCTTGAGTCTAAAGGCTGAGAGTGGGTAGTTTAGCATATCAACCGGCAGCGGAGAGGCCACTAGTGTAAGATTTTAGGCCTTAGCCAACCAATTTGTTAGATTGGGTGTTTCGGAGCCCAGTCGAATTCTTGCCTGCATGGTTTCTCGGTCTTCTCTATATGATCATATCAGAGAGCGTCAGTATGATGACCCCCATTTGCTTGTCCTTAAGGATACGGTTCAGCATGGCGATGCTAAGGAGGTTACTATTGGAGATGACGGTGTGTTGCGGATGCAAGGCCGGTTATGTATGTCCAATATGGATGGTTTGCGTGAGTTGATTCAACAGGAGGTACACCATTCGTGGTACTCCATTCATCCGGCTGCTAAGATGTATCAGGACTTGAGGCAGCACTATTGGTGGAGGAGGATGAAGAAAGACATAGTGAAGTATGTAGCCCGGTGCCTAAATTGTCAACAGGTGAAGTGTGAGCATTAGCGGCCGAGTGGTTTGCTTCAGCGACTTGAGATTCCCGAGTGGAAATGGGAGCGTGTCACCATGGACTTCGTTGTCGGGCTCCCATGGACTCAGAAGAAATTTGATGCGGTATGGGTGATTATGGACAGGTTGACCAAGTCGGCTCATTTCATCCCAGTAGTGACTACCTATTCTTTAGAGCAGCTGGCTCAGGTTTATATCCGCGACATTGTCCGACTCATGGCATACCGGTATCCGTCATCTCTGACTGGGGTACGTAGTTTACGTCATGTTTCTGAAGAGCTGAGCGTAAGCTAGGCACACGGGTTGAGTTGGGTACAACATTTCACCCTTAGAAGGACGGACAGTCCGAGCGCACTATTCAGATATTGGAGGATACGCTTCGTGCCTGTGTTATGGATTTCGTGGTGGCTCTTGGGATCAGTTCTTGCCGCTTGCGTTGTTTGCCTACAACAAAAACTACCAATCGAGTATTCAGATGGCTCCTTATGAGGCCTTATATGGGAGACATTGTCGTTCTCCTTTTGGGTGGTTTGAGCTAGGAGAGGCTAAGTTATTAGGCACAAATTTGGTTCGAGATGCTTTGGAGAAGGTCAAGATGATCCAGGATCGGCTTCGTATAGCGAATCTAGACAGAAGAGTTATGCGGATCGTAAGGTTCGTAATGTTTTATTCATGGTTGAAGAGCGAGTCTTGCTCTAGGTTTCACCCATGAAGGGTGTGATGATGTTCGGGAAGAAAGGCAAGTTGATTCCTAGGTATATCGGACCTTTTGAGATCCTTGAGAGGTTTGGTAAGGTGGCCTTCAAGCTTGCATTGCCACCTAGTTTATCTACGGTTCATCCAGTGTTTCATGTATCTATGCTCCTGAAGTATTATGGTGATCTGTCTAATGTTTTAGACTTTGGCATAGTCCAATTGGACAAGGATTTGACTTATATTGAGGAACTTGTGGCTATCTTGGACAGACAGGTCCGGAAGTTGAGGTCAAAGAATATCTCTTCAGTGAAAGTTCAATGGAGGGGTCATCCGGTCGAAGAGGCGACCTGGGAGATCGAGCACGACATGCGGAGTCGTTATCTTCATCTATTCACCACTTCAGATATGTCCTTATGCATGTTCGAGGACGAATGTTTGTCTTAAGAAAGGGAGAATGTAATGAGCTGATTGGTCGTTTTGTGTAACTTCGTCCCTTTACCCCTTTTTATGCTTCACACATATGCGTTTATGATTTCATGACTTGCGGGGTCGGTTAGTTTCGTTCTGAAAATCTTTCTGGTTGGTTCGGACCCCTTGATTCTTGACTTAGAAGTTTAAATTAGAAAATACTGACCAACCTTTGACTTTTATGAAAACGGCCTAGAACGGTATTTTTATGGCTCCAATAGCTTCGTATTGTGATTTCGGACTTAGGGCCTATGCCCGGAATTGATTTTTGATGTCCGTAGGTTGATTTATGTTAATTTGCCGAAATTTGGAAATTTGAATTTGAAAAATTTGACTGTAGATTGACTTTAAGCTATTGAGCTCGGAATATGATTTTGGGACGTGGAATAGGTCCGTTATGTTATTTAGAACTTGTCTACAAAATTTGGTGTCGTTTGGAGTTGATTTGATAGAATTCGAACGTTCAGTCGTAACTTTAGAAATTCTTGAACTTTACTTTGAAATTCATGTGTTTTAGTGCTCGATTCGTAGTTTTGGATGTTATTTTTGTATTTTGATCACGCGAACGATTCCGTATGATATTTTTAGACTTGTGTGGAGTTATGGTTTGGAGCCCCGAGGGCTCGGATGAGTTTTTGAATGGTTTGAACTGAAACTGGACTGCTGGTGTTGCTGGTGCTCAGGTACCGCAACTAGCATCGCAATTGCGAAGGTGACAGTGGGGGTTCCAATGTCGCAATTGTGACTCCCCTTTCACAATTGCGAAGACTGCCAGCTTTTGCCTTAGTTCGCATTTGCGAACAATTATTCGTTTTTGTGATGCCCTCCAGTTCGCAATTGCGAAGCCTCGATCGCAACAGCGATGAATACATGAGGCTGTCAGGGTTCGAAAATGCAAGCCCTGGTCAGTAATTACGAGGGTTTCCACAATTGCAAGGGTTCGCATCTATGTCGTAAATGCAACATCTGCAGGTGGTTAAAGGGCCGAGAGACGGACTTTTTGAAACCATTCTCTCGTTTTTGAACCCTAGACTCGGTAGGAGGCGATTTGGAGAGGGGATTTTTTACCTACAAACCTTGGGTAAGTAATTCTAATCTATTTCTAATCGTATTCCATCAACATATCTTAGACTATACCATCAAAATCATGTGAATCAAAGTGAAAATTTTTGAAACTTTGTCAAGCTTTTGAAAAATAAGATATTAAGTTTTGAGAGTCGATTTGGACTCTGATTTTGAAAATAATCACATGTATGAACTCGTTGGATCATGGGTAGTCGGAATCTACCATTGGAATCGAGTTCTGATCGGGCGGAGGCCGGGTTGATTTTTGTTGATCTTTTGGGAAAAGTGTAAAGATATTAGCTTTATCTATTGCAATTGATTTTCCTAGAATTGTTTGATATTATTAATTCAATTTTGGTTAGATTTGAGCCGTGTGGAGGTGAATTTTAAGGAAAAATCTATTTTCGAGTGTTGAATTGACCTAGTTGAGGTAAGTATCTTGCCTAACTTTGTGTGGGAGAACTACCCCTTAGAATTGGTATCGATTGGTTCATTTTTGCTAAGTGAAAGACGTGTACGTAAGGTGACGAGTAGGTACACAGGTTGTATGTGATAATTGACCGGCTTAGGCTACTTAGTCTCTTTCCATGATTTAATTGAATTGTAGTATCATGTTCTAAATTCTCTTAGTCAATCTATTCTTACTTGTGTTAGTCTATACTTACATTCCTTAAATGATTTCGTTAATACTTGTTCTACATTCTAATTGATAAATTGCTCACATGCTTAATTGAACTTGTTGCCTCTATTAATGTTACATGTTATCTCTCTCATAGTTGATTATCATTATTTGAAGTTAGTTTTTGTGTTATCTATCTCATTGTTGATTATTATTATTTGACGTTAGTTTTCATGTTATCTCTGTCATTGTTGATTTTCATTATTTGGAGTTTTTGTTCATGTTATCCCTTCCCTTGTTGATTTCCATTATTTGAAATTATTGCTACACGGTATCTCTTCCATTGTGAGTTATTCTTATTTAACATCGTATTTATACATTGTCTCTCATTGTTGAGTTATTGGTATTGAAGTTGTGAAAGTCATTATCACGTCAAGGCAAAATTGTTATTGTCGAAACATCTTCCTTGTTAAGCATTTGACATTCATTGTTGTTGTTGTTATTCTTGTACCCGCTGTGGGGGAGCCCATGGGTTAATGTTGTGGAAATATTGATATTGTTGATTGTTAGCGAATTTTGATATATGGGCACTTGTGGTGCGAGTTGTTATTGTAATGTGATATTGGCACGCATGTAGCGGTATAAGGCTCGGGGTTAATGTGCATTGGTGGTATAAGGTGGGACTTATGTGCGTGTTTCTTGTAGGGGGACTATGTGAAGCCACATGGCGTCATAAGGTTGCTAAAGTGCATATAGCTATATCGGGAAAATTATTTTCAAAACCTATTTCAAATGTAAGGCTCACACGGCGGTATAAGAAAAGATTGTAATTAAGATTGTGAATACGAGACGGTACCTCGGTTGTGATTCTTGATATTTATACACGAGGCGGTACCTCAGTGGTGATTCTTATTGTACACGAGGTGGTACCTCGTTGTGATTCTTGTTGTTTATCTCATGTTGCAAGAGTTTTGGTGGAAATACTTCTTGTTGTTTTGTTCATCCTTGTTTTGTCAATTATTGTTCGTATATGATCATTGTGGTTCTTATTAAATGATTTCTTAACTGTTATTTTTGTGCTTTCCATTTCGGTATTGGTTCATGCTCTTAACTGTTTCGTATCAATTATCTCTCCGCTTTCCATTATTTATCCTTACTACATTTTCGTACTGTTTATTTATATCCTATTAGGTGTCTTGACCTGGACTCGTCACTATTCTACCGAGGTTAGATTTGATACTTACTGGGTACCGTTATGGTGTACTCATACTACACTTCTGCATAATTTCTGTGCAGATCCAAGTACGTCTGCTCGTATCGGACGCTAGAGTTGATTTGAGTTGCTGCTTTGGAGACTTCAAGGTATTCCTACTCCACGTCCCTAGGCCTCGGAGTCACCTTCCCTTATTCTTATTAACAATTGTATTTTCTTTCAGACAGTGATGTACTAGACACTTTAGCTTACTCTATAGAGCTCATGAATCTGTTCCATCGTTCTTGGGGAGTATATGGTTGAGATTCTGTTTTTCAGAAGTTTATATGAGTTTATTAGATTGGTTTTTAGTATTTTATTAATTATATCTGTTCAATTGTTATCAAATGTTGGGCTTATCTAGTCGTAGAGACTAGGAGCCATCATGACATCCCACTGAGGAAATTGGGGTCGTGACAGTATCGCTCCGCACAATCAACAACAGTGAAATGTCACTCTTATGCTTTGCATAATAACAATCAATCCACACAACAATTCCACATATGCCACAATATTGCCAAAATAACAATACCTATATCACAATAAAACATAGCTCACGGCTCAGCAATAATGTATACAAGAATTTCAACAACAACAAATTGAAACAGGAAATAACTCGACAATGAAGATATTCCATATAACAACAACTTCAATTAAAAGCATATTAATAAACCTTAGAGTCTAAACTAGACAATTTTCACATATAAGCCCGGGTAAGCACTCATCACCTCGTGTACACGTCTTTCACATAATTCAAATAATACAATTAGACCAAATCCTACGGGGTAATTTTCTCCATCACAAAGTTAGGCAAGATACAACCCTCAATTAGTTCAATTCATCACACAAAAATAGCTTGTCCTTAAAGTTTACCTCCGCTCGGCTCAAATCTAGCAAAAAATGACTTAATATTATCAAACAATGCAAGAGAAACCAATCCTGGTTAATAAAGTTACGATCTTTAACAAAAATAAAAAAGTCAATCCTAGCCCGCATCTCGAAATCCGACAACTCATAAATTTTGAACATCCATTCCGATACGAGCCCAATCATACCAAAATCATCCAATTTCGACCTCAAACCGGCCTTCAAATTATCAATTTATATTTTAGAAAAGTTTTTACTAAAATCCCCAATTTCTCCAATTCAAATCATCAATCAAACACTAAAATCGAGATTGGATCATGAAATACAAATAAATTAGAGTAAAAAATACTTACCCCAATCCAAATAGTGAAAATCCCCTCCAAAATCACCCAAAACCGAGCTCCAAAACCGTGTGAGAAAAAGTAAGTAAATTCCGAAATAAGTAAAAATACAGTAGTTGTCTTTAGCCCGAAGCAGATCCTAAAGCATCCCTAAACTCATGTTTGATAAGCCCAACATGATCCTTGCAAGATTACACCCAAGATAGCCTTTTGAATCACTCAATTTGGCCTTAAAATGAGGGATATATGATGTTTTGAAGTTTTAAAGAAACTCTGAAAAATTCATGGACATAAATCGCATTTTCGTAATTATTTACACCCGAAAAAAAAAACTAACAATAAGAAAATCTTTGTTTTAGCACTCAATACTCATTCGGATCCTCACGGACACAAACCGTATATGCATTTCAATTATATAATACCTACGAGCTTGCTCGTCCACTAAAAGCACATAAAAGAGGTCATCTTGACCCGATATAGACCATGATCAAACTCCAATTCCTTAAATAGTTTCTCAACTAATGATCCAAAACACACCCGAGCCCCTTAGGTCCCTATCCAATCATACCAACAAGTATAAATATATTATCCAAACTTATCCAAAGCCTCAAAACACCCACGGGAACATCACAACAAAAAATTGAGACTCAAACCGAATAGAATTTCTCTTAAGTTGTTAAAATCAATTCTTTCAAAAGATTGTCCGAATCATTCTTAAAAACTTCGGATTACTTCCAAACTTTGCGCATAAGTTCAATTCAACTATATAGACCTATCCAAAATCTCGGAACTCTAATTGGAGTCCAATGACATCAAAATCAACTCTTGGTCAAACTTGTGAACTCTTAAGTTCTTCAAATTGTCAATTTTAGACAAATAGTATCAAATTCTTCTAGGAACTCCGAAACCAAATCTGATCATACATACAAATCCAAAATCATCATATGAACCTATCGGAACAATCAAAACCAGATTCTGAGTCCGTTACCCAAAAGTCAAAGATTGGTCAACTCTTCCAACTTAAAGCTACCAAAATCAATAGTCATTTTTCCAAATCAATTCCGAACCACTCGAAAACCAAGATTGACCAAACACTCAAGTCATAATACATCATACGAAGGTACTCAAATTCTCAAACCACCGAATAGAAACGTAAGAATCGGATCGTTACAACTTGCTCTGTTCATGGCAGACACTCGAAGCATACTTTGTTCTTGAACCCGTCGGTTTTCAACTTCAAAATGTGACCTTGGATTCAGATGCCTTCCTTCGGTAAATCTTCATTATTGCTTTGGCAACTTCTTCTCTTTTCTTTTTTTCTTTTTTGTTTTAATCTTACTTATTTTCTTCTATTTTACTTTTTGGAATTTCATGGATCTCTATTTCCTGCCTACGTGAGTGCTCATTCAAGGTAATTTCTTGGACCTTGTATGCCATTTTCATGTTGGTTTGAGTGATGGGCTCTGGTTTCCGGTTGATTGTATCTTTCAACTACTAATTATGTAGCTGCTTCGAGTAATTTTGGTTCAGAAGTCAACATATTTATTAATGTTGTTTTGCCGATAATCTTAATTGCTTTTGCTGTGTCATACAGCTAGGTCTTATATCATTCTCTTTTCTCTGCTCCCTTTTTGCTCCTAAAAGGTTGAAGCAGTTTTCTCTTTCATTCTTGTTCAGGGTCATTGCTCAAACTCTAAATATTGCTTCAATTATCTTACAGGGTTTGGTTGCAGATGCTCAAAATGGCTACAGTCTTCTGAAGCATCAACGTCCAAGCACAAGCTCCTCTCCACTTAATTATGTTTGTGCACGTTTGCACCAAAATCTATGAATTAAAAATTTTTAGTTCATCAACATGCATGTAAAAGAGTACGTCTAACATGTTGTTCAAATTTTATTTGGTTTGTTTTTCTGGAAGCAAAAGTGATAAACAACAATATTTAAGAAAAAATAGAGTTATATGAATCCTCTCCAGAGTGTACTCTTTTATCTGTACCAATGAATCTTACTCTGAATCTGGACTCTCTCCTTGTCATGTCTACTAAAAATTAAAGAAAATAATGAAGGAATAGGAGGGCATCCGAAATGAGATTAGCGGCATTCATTTTTAGTTCGTTTGCACTAATTGGCAGTCTTAAAAATATTTAAAGATATTGATGGGCATTATATGAGGGATGTAGCATAAATTTACCTATTGATGGGCTTTGGTTGCATTTAGGATTTCCATATATTTCATTGCAGATTCTATTTCCAAACTCAACCCTCTACTCTGTATTATTTATAATATTTTTGTAGCTTTTTAATAAAGAGCAAGCCAAATAAGCAATAATAAAAACAAAAATATTTTTTTACAGCCAAAAGCATTGGGGGTACATGGGGGTGTTGACATGCAAAAGGTAAAACAAATTAAGCTGCCCTCATTGTTGTTTATGATGCCATTGGAACATTGCAAACTGCTGTTCAGGGTGAGGGATAAATAAGGTACGATCAATACCTGACTTCACTTCTTTTGTTCTCTTATATTTCTACTTCTATATATTAGTGATTCTTTTTTTTTTTCATGATCACAACTTCTTTTTCGTAACACTTTTGCCTATAAAAACTTATTGGGATTCTAATTTCCTTATTATTCAGTTGGTGGTAATTATAGCCCAGATCTTAAGTGAAAACTGGCAGCAGCTTCCGATTTTACACAAATCGTTCTCCCATGCTGGAGTGCTTATACAAATCTTAAGCATTTTTTTTTGTTGACAAAATTAGCTTTTTTATTGATTAGCATTCCGAGGATGCAGAGCAAACTAGAAGTAAGAGTAGCTCTAATTAAAGATAAGATAAATACTATAAGAATGGACCTGGCAGCAAGGTGGTAGCTTAGACAGATGGAGTGTGCTATTTACTGTGTGTCAAAGTAGGTTGGCACATCTCTGCTAAAAAGTAAAATTGGCAAATGCTTATACAAAAAGACTTGAACCTGTAGAATTTTAAGTAAAAGATATATGTAAGCAACTCTCATGCTATTCGTAAAACTATAGATTTAAGCTAATATGAGCTTTAAGCTACTTGATTTTGCTCTCAGACTATCATTTTGCCATTTGGCATACGTATACGTTCGAAGTCGGGTCCAACTGTATATGGTCGAAATTAGGCTCGACTATATATTATCGAAATCGGAATCGACTATTGCACGACAGGTCGGGTTCGGAATGCGAAGGGTTGAAGATCGATCCTAAGTTTCATCGAAGCGGAACACGAGGCCAGAATGTCCGATCTCAAGAACACCGAGCCCGTGATCTGAAATCGATCCTGACCCCGAAAATGCTCGAGGGAAGATCACCGAACCTAAATAACGGAAAGCCAGAATATCCGTAGTGAGACGAGCATCGCGGTGGGAATCTCGGCACAAATCAATGGAACCGCTTAATTAGCAAATCAGGAGATTTTTTACCTTATATAGAGTTGTACCAAACGTAGGATTCCCCTACTATATAAAACGGGAGGGGGGGAGGGTCTAATTATTTGTAGCAACACTTTTCAAGATCATAAAAAAGACAGCTATAGATTGGTCTCTTGAATCATTATCTCATTATCTTGTTCCAATTTCAATTATAATCGATCCTGCCTAAGAAGGATCAACCAACGTGGGCACTATTGTTCAGCTTGGGTGGTTTGCGTTCCTTCATTTATTACTTAATTTCAATTTCAATTTGATTACTCGTCATTTGTATCAAATTAGGTCACATATCCTTAAAACCACGTATAAATTCAATTGTTATCCGATTTTTAGAGTAAACAGTTTGGCGCCCACCGTGGGGCTGAGGATAATAGTGATTATTTGATACAAATCTCCACAACACACACTGCTTCACACTTTCTCTTTGAAGTGTCTCTGATTCCAGGCTATAATACAGAGATGTCAAACTTTCAATCGGCACCACTGCATGTCGACTTCGAATCCGATCACCAAGGTGAAAATAATAAAGTAGCGCCCGGTAACGAGATACCGATCGCAGATCAGATTAACGCTAATTCGCATGTGGCTGTCGATACGAACCTGCCTACTGACTCCAGAAATAGCATTTATAAAGAAGTCCGATCGGCAACTCGCAACACCCAAAACGTTGAAACCGACGGGATCAGCCTACGAGTGATCTTCGAAATGTTGCAGGCTTAACAAGTGCGATAGCTCAGTTACAAAATAAAGTCGTGCACCGAATAGGGATAAGCCCGACCCACCCCGAAAAATTACACGTAAGGACAAATCAGTCCTAGAAAGGTCAAATGAACATGAATTGGGGACTAACCCTGAGATTATAAATAAGCTCGAGGAGCTGACAAAATGGTAAGAATAAGAGGAGATAAAGATCGAGGCCAACAACAAAAAGGTGGAAACCTACAGTTCTAGGATAGACCAAATCCCAGGAGCACCTCCAGTATTGGAGGGCCCGGATTCCAGGAAGTTCGTGCAAAGACCTTTCCCGCCAAGCACGGCTCCGAAGCCGATCCCCAAGAAATTTTGTATGCCCGAAATACCCAAATATAACGGAACGACCGATCCAAACAAACATGTAACCTCATATACATATGCTATCAAAGGGGACGACCTAGAGGACGATGCGATCGAGTCTGTTCTGATAAAAATATTTGGGGAGACCTTGTCAAAGGGAGCTATGATATGGCATCACAATTTACCTCCTAATTCTATTGACTCATTTGCTATGCTTGCAGATTCTTTCGTAAAGGCGCACGCAGGTGCCATCAAGGTCGAGACTAGAAAATCGGACCTTTTCAAAGTCAAACAAAAGGATAACGAGATGCTCAGATAGTTCGTGTCCCGGTTTCAAATGGAACGGATAGATCTGTTGCCGGTCGCCGGTGATTGGGTTGTTCAAGCCTTCACTCAGGGACTTAATATTCGGAGCCCGGTGGCTTCACAGCAACTAAAGTAGAACTTAATAGAATACCAGTCATTACATGGGCTGACATACATAACCGGTATCAGTCGAAAATCAGAGTCGAAGATGATCAGTTCGGGGCCCCTTTGGGGTCTATCTATCTCGAAAGGACCCTCGACAGAGGCAAAAGAGATATCGATCGCGAACCAAGACCAAATAGGGATCAGTATCAGCCATATAATGGAGATAGAAGGAGCAGTGGATCCCGGCGGACTCAATATGAAACGAAAGGAGAGAGGATCGAGGTTAGAGCAACCGGGGACTCATGACCAGAAACAGCTTCGATAGGTTCATCGGGCTTTAAAAGCACCGAGGCCATGAATACGAACCTGGAGCTGTTAGATGAAAGGAGCCAAGCCGCCCTTGTTCGGTTGGCTGCCCAAAAGCAATTAATCAAAAGGTATTACAACAGAAGGACCAACCTTCGATGCTTCGACGTCGGGGACATGGTACTAAGAAAGGTCACACCGAACACACGGAATCCGAACTAGGAAAAGATGGGACCGAACTGGGAAGGACCTTTTCATCGAAATCACCGGAGAGGGAACTTACAAGCTCAGGATGATGAACGGTGAATGACTAGAAAATAACTCACCTGAAGCGATATTGCTGCCAAGGTACGACCCTTTTATTTATTTTATTTACATTTTAAACTAACACTTGCAGGTAGCAAATAAGGGACAATACGAAATGTTGGGTCTGAAAGCACGTGCTGCACTCTTTTTCCCTTAGACCGGTTTTGTCCCAAATGGGTTTTACGGCAAGGTTTTTAATGAGGCAACAAGTAAATCGTGCTAACATTGAATCGAAAGCTGGTAATGGACCGGTGGTGATGATCACGACAACAGCCCGAAGCTTACGTTCTTTCCCTCTAATATCGATTTTAGCATGGAAAGAGATTTCAGGATTGAAGGGTCTCGATCAATAGGGTTCAATGAAAGGACCAAACGGTCAAACGAATCGTGCTCACATAGACTGATCGAACCCTGACACAAAACTTGTACGCATACATGGCAGAATAAAGTGAAATCGCTTGTTTGCAAACGGTTAGTCTTTTAAAGCTTCTCCTTTACATTTCTCAAGGAAATCCCTGCTTCTGATCCCCTAAAGGAAACGAGCCCAACGGCCACCTTAACCTGAGTTCAAATAATCACTGTCTCACTCGGGGACTGCAGTCCGAAAAATAAGCTCAAGGGCCGCCTTAATCTGAGTTCGAATAATCACTTTCTCACTGGGGGACTATCGTCTGAAAAACGAACTCAGACTGTTATTGGCACTCGAGGGGACGTAACACCTATTAGGAAACCCCCGAACTTAAAGGCTAAGGCCGTTCCGAGTTAACAGTACTCGAGGGCACAAAGCTTATTTGGCAATGTCCGAATTAAAAGGTCAAGGCCGTTTCGAGTTAACAGCACTCGAAGGGACATAAGACCTATTAGGCAACCCCCGAACTTTAAAGTCTAAGGCCGTTCCGAGTTAATAGTACTTGATGGTACAAAGCTTATTTGGCAACGCCCGAATTAAAAGGCCAAGGTCGTTTCGAGTTATTAGCACTCGAGGGGACGTCAGACCTATCAGGCAACCCCCGAATTTAAAGGTTAAGGCTATTCCGGGTTAACGAAACCCGAGGGCATGAAGCTTACTTGGTTACGCCCGAATTAAAAGGCTAAGGACATACCAGGTTAATGAAATCCGAGGGTACAAAGCTTATTTGGCTACGTCCGAATTAAAAGGCTAAGGCCATTCCGTGTTAATGAAACCCGAGGGCACAAAGCTTATTTATCTATGCCCGAATTAAAAGGCTAAGGCCATACCGGGTTAACAAAACCCAAGGGTACAAAGCTTATTTGGCTACGTCTGAATTAAAAGGCTAAGGCCATAACGGGTTAACAAAATCCGAGGGTAAGAAGCTTATTTGGCAATGCCCGAATCAAAAGGTTAAGGCCACTTCAAGTTAATAGTACTCGAGGGCACATCGCTTATTTGGCAATGCCCGAATTGAATGTCTAAGACCACTCCGAGTTAATAGTACTCGAGGGCTAAGGCATTTTGATCTTTGCAAATCCAAATAAAAAAGCTAAGAGAAAATTCGAAAGTTGTGAAAAGAAAGCCTTATATACATATATATATATATATCACAAATCTCTTTTACAGAAATCGAGCAATCTTGATACACAATATTAAACACGGAAAAAGATAAAACTATCAGGAGCGACTTGGTCTCGACTGGTTCTCGCCTCGACATTATGATTTTCGAGGTCTTCTCATTCTTCAGACCCAATTGAATCCTTGGAATCATCCTCCTCTGGAAAGGCTAGTTTTCTGGACTCGGCTTCAGCTACCTTGGCATCTTCGATCTCCACCGATAAATCAAAGCCTCGAGTGTGCCTGTGAGATTGCCACCTTATATGGTCAACAATATTCCTTGATTGGTCTTGAGCAGCTTGAGCATCAGCCTTATATTGAGCCACCATTTCATCAGCTTCGACTTTGATCACGGCAGCTTCCGACTTGTCCATTTTTAGCTCTTTAGCCAGATTATCTTGATCTAAGATAATCGAACTGATCCGAGATTGAAGCTCCTCGGTACTCGTCCGCCTCAGCTTTAACCACATTCATTTCAGTTCGAAGCTGATCGATCCGATCAAGTTTTTGCCCTACCTGGTCGACCAAGTTAGCATTATTCTTCTGGGCAAGCTCCAGTTTGGCACAGAGGTTTTTTTACCTCCCCTTCGAGCCGCTCATTGAGAAGTTCCAAGGTGTCTATTTTCTCAATGAGCTCCCGAGCGTCGGCCTCATGGCGTTTTGACTCTTCCTGGAATCGGAGAAAAGCCTCATGGTGAAGCACCTAGGCCTGCAAGCATAAAGGAAAATGTTATGATTGCTTTAAATTTTAAAGTACATAACAAAGGACATCGAGTAAAGAACATCAAAAGTTACCCGATTCAGCGCCTGTTGAGCTTCATTAAACAGGCTGGGCGCATCCACCTCGTTCATTTTTGCCTGATCCTCCTCGGTCACCCAGCACCGAAGATAACTGGCCACCCCGAAGGGGGCGGAAAGAACCCGGGCATCCTCAGGAAGGTTAAAAGATATGGAGCGTTTTCGATCAGGGTAAGCACTCGGTGCGAGAAACCGATCGACCAATTTTGGACTAAAGGAAGTCCTGCTTGAATCGAAAGATGAGCTCTTCCTCGGTACCTCTAAATTACCGAGCCCAAGAACATCTTTCATGGCCATCGAATTCACACCATCGAAAAAACCACGAAAAGGGTCTTTCGATCTATGATCTCCATCCAGGGAGCGTTCTTTTGCTATTTGGGCCTTGTTGAACATTGATTACGAGAAAGAGGGCCAACCAACCATCTCAATCGGACCCAATACTCCCAGCAGTGCTTTCCTCGTATCTGGGAAAGCCTCAGTTCTTGACTCCATCTCGAGTTCCCCAACTCGATGAAGATCCGCTTTGCTACCCCAGGTTCAGAGGCCCCTTTCCCTTCAGACTGTGGCGGCACACTAGCCACAAGGTCAAAGTCCTCTTCTTCCTCCTCAGACTCATCCCTCAATTGATGTAGCGAGTCCGGAGATAATGCTCGACCACTAGCACTTCTCTTGGGGTTACGAGCCAATCTTTTCCTTGGTCTCTTCTTCTCGAGGTCTGGGGAACTTGGAGCCTTTTTTCTTTTCTTATCTTTATCCTACTTCGAAATAGGGGGCTCGCTGGGAGCATCACCGCCCACGGGTGGAGGTCTCATTTCAACGTCTTTTAATAAACCTACGAAAGAGAAGCAAAACAAGTTAGAAATCGATAGCTTAAAGAATTAAGCTCGAATGTAACTTATCTCACCATGAAGTCGGGCCTCCCACCGGCCTTTCGAAAGCTCGCACCATACGCGCTCGGAATATGGTTTTTGGGATACGATCCCCTTGACCCACTCTTTGAGATGAGGAACTGCATCCGTCACCCCAGAAACAGCTACACCATAGAAAATTGATAAGAGGAAGGGCAAAAGGGAAAACGGTAAACAAATTTCTAAAAAGCAGGGTTATACTTACGCTTCATATTTCACTTCATAGGGAGTGGCATATCCTCGGCCGGGATTAGGTCCGATGTTTTCACTCGAATAAATCGACCCAATCAACCTCGATCTCGATCCTCATCAATACTTGAGAACAGGGCTTTGCTTGCCCGAAGAGCAAGTTTTATTAACCCCCCTCGATAGAGTCGGGGACTGTATGATCGAGGGTGAAAGGATACCCCTCGATCTTGCTTACAAAATAACGGAGAAGGATCACTATCCTCCAGAAAGAAGGATGAATTTCAGGGTCACCTCGTACCTTTTACAAAAGGCAATAATGAAAAGGGCCCAATGTGAAGGGATAAGTGTAAACACTTAAAAAACCCTCCACGTGGGTAGTAATTGCTTCTTCAGGCGCAGGAACCACCACGCACTTGCCGACCCAGTTACAGTCTTCCTTAACTTTCTCGAGAACACTATTGGTGATTGAACAAATGTATATCATGACCGGTACGCACTGGCCCGGTGTTAAGAATGTTTTTTCAACCTTAAAATCGGCTCCGGTTGAGCACCTCATGGGTATAAACGCCTTTAGAGGGGGTTCCGGTATAGGTTCCTCGGTGACGACAAGCGAAACGTCTCAGCAGGTTGAGAAGAAGAGGGAATTTTTCTTTGGGGAACGGAATTTGAAGTCTTTGCCATTATCTTTGAATAGAGGAAGAAGGAAAAAGATGCTGATACGAAGGAGATATAATTCGTAGATAGCTTGTGAAATACTTTCAGAAAATCAGAAGGCAGGAGTTCTTGAAGATAAGAATGATGAAGTTTCTGTAAAAGAGCACGAATGTTTGAATACAAAGAATGAATGAGGGTAATTATAGTCTTTCAAAATGGCGGGCCGCATCCCGAAGCAGCAGAACATCCACTGACACACATTTAATGCTTTAAAAGGCTTTTCTAATAGGACGCTTTTAATTTTCGTATCGCGTACGTCATAAATCTATCGACACTTATCATAGTGAGAGTCGGAAGCCCCTATGGTAAGAATATGAGGCTCATATCATTTTTCGTCGTTACTCTCCAAAAAATGAGGGGACTATTTGTATACGGTCGAAGTCGGGCCCAACAGTATATGGTCAAAATCGGGCTCGACTAAATATGGTCAAAATCGGGATCGACTATTGCACGACAGGTCGGGTTCTGAATGCGACGGGTTGAAGATTGACCCCGAGTTTCATCGAAGCAGAACATGAGGCCAGAATGTCCGACCTCGAGAACACCGAGCCCGTGATCCGAAATCGATCCCAACCCTGAAAATGCTCGAGGGAAGATCACCGAACCTAAATAACGGAAAGCCAGAATATCCGTAATGAGACGAGCATCGCGACAAGAATCTCGGCACAAATCAATGGAACCGCTTAATTAGCAAATCAGGAGATTTTTTACCTTATATAGAGTTGTACCAAACGTAGGATTCCCCTACTATATAAAGGGGGATCTAATTATTTGTAACAACACTTTTCAGGATCATAAAAAAGACAGCTATAGATTAGTCTCTTGAATCATTATCTAATTATCTTGTTCCAATTTCAATTATAATCGATCCCTGCCCAAGAAGGATCAACCAACGTGGTCACCATTGTTCAGCTTGGGTGGTTTACATTCCTTCATTTATTACTTAATTTTAATTTCAATTTGATTACTTGTCATTTGTATCAATTAGGTCACATATCCTTAAAATCACATATAAATTCAATTGTTATCCGATTTTTTATGGTAAACAGCATATACTCTTGATTTGGTTTTTCTTCGCACTGCATTACCATTGAAAGAAATATTTTCACTATTTTGCTGTGAGTAGCATTATAATTATTATTATTATTATTATTATTATTATTATTATTATTATTATTATTATTATTATTATTATTATTATTATTATTGTTATTATGGTGCAGCCAATAATTCTATGCAAGATGTTTGGTGTCGAAAGAGATCACTTGATTTAGCTCATTGTTTTACCCTTAATTACGAGTAACAATTAAATTTATTTGTAGTTTTAAAGATACGCGACTTGGCCTGATACAGTTAAAGAATGAACGATAAATAAAGGCTAAATTCAATAAGTAAGAGAGTAAGCAAACCACCGATATTGATTAATTCAGTTGTGGTAGAATCTTCTAAGATGAACGAGAATGAAATTAGTATTGATGAAGAGAATAGTTAAAATATGCTAAACTTTTGTATATTGATCGTATCTTCTGTGTCCTTTTTACAGTAAGGCTGCCTCTTTATATAGGAAGGGAAAAGAATTCTATACAAGGAAAAAGACCTATTTACACGGTAAAAAAATCCCTAAAATTATTGGGTTTAACCTCTTTGTTGATTTGGGCCGTGATTCCCTTCGAGATGTTTACATGTCACGAGATTTTCGACTCTTCCGTTATGTAAATCTGATATTTTTACCATAATATATTTTACCCGGACCGGTTTCGATAATCTCATCTCGAACACTTTGGCTTCGAGCTTCGTTCTGATGATGTCTAACCTCGGACTCCCCTTCTCGATGTGCTGGTCCTGACTTACAGGAGGGCGACCTCAATCGATGCCGATCTTCAAAATCCAAAACCGGTGCTCCCTATACAATCGATCGTATTCGACCCCATACAGATAGTCCGCTCATTTTTTGGAGAGTAATGACAAGAAACGATATGAGCCGTCGCTTTCAAGATTAGGTTAAGTGGAGACACACTTATAGCGAACGACACGAAATTCGAAACGTCAAATCAGCTAACACAAAAACGTCTTACTGATGAATGACCGCAGCATGATGACGCACGTGGCCACTATCAAAAAGGTCTTTTCGTGTTCCAGCTGGCGACAAACCCTGTGATCCCTGCAAATACCAATTAATGCTTTCCCATCTCGTGTTTCGAACCGCTGCTTTTGAAAAGTATAAATAGCCCCCTCATTCTTCAATTTTCAAGTTTTTTGTCGTTTGAATATCTTCTTGCTCTTGCTCTCTACATATTTGTTCTTCAAGTAACCTCCTTTCATGCACTTCCATTTGTTCGCTTCCCATTTCTTCATCACTAATGGCGAAAACGTCTAAATCTGTTCCTCAAAAGCAACAACCTTCATCCTCTCAACCCGCTGAAGAGGTCGAGCCTCTCATTGCTGAGGAAACTTTGACAGAGCCTCCTCTAAAAGCTTTCATACCGGTCGGATGCTCAACCGGCTCCGACTTTAAGGTAGAGAAGGCTTCCTCAGTACCGGCCGGGGCGAACCGGTCGCTAGGTACATTAGCTCAATCATGAGAAAAATCCTTGATAGGGTGAAAATGGAATGTAACTGGGTTGGCAAAGATGTGGTAGTCCCCTCTCCGGACGAGGCATTTACCACCCACGTGGAGGGTTATTTGAGCGTTTATACCTACCCCTTCATGTGGGGACCTTTGGACCCCATTATTGTCGCCTTTTGCAAAAGGTACAATGTTACATTGGGTCAGATTCACCCTTTCGTTTGGCGGTTAATTCATCTTTTCTGTTTTTTTGTGAGTAAGGTCGACGGGCATCCTTTCACCGTTGATCATTTACTTCGACTGTACAGTCCCCGAGTCTTCCGAGGGGGACTAATAAAACTTGCTCACCGGGCTAGCAAAGACCCATTTTCGAGCATCGATGAGGACAAGGACCGGGGTTGGATGAGTCGATTCGTTCGAATAAGGACCTCGGACCTTATCCCTGCAGAAGACATGCCGTTCCCTGAAAAGTGGAACATGGACCGTAAGTATCATTTTCCTATCCGAATTCATCTGTTGTTCTCCTTTTGATATATTACTAATATATTTTGTAAGGTGTAGCTGTTTCTCAAATGCTGGCCGCGATTCAACACTTGGAGGAGTGGGTCCGGAAGGTGGTAGCTTAGAGGACCTACTTAGAGCGCGCCTGGCGTGAGATACCGAAAGGCCTTTGGGAGGCCAAAAATCATGGTGAGCTCGATAATGTTCATATTTCTTGTTTCATGTAATTGGCATTGCTGCTATCTCACTTCCTCCTTTCTTTGTAGGTCTATCGAAGGACGCTGAATTGAGCCTGACATCCCCTGGTAGAGAGGTTCCCTGTCCTTCCCCTGTCTCGGAGAAGGAGGGAGAGAAGAAGAGAAAAGAAGTCCCCGGTCCCTCAAAGCCCGAGAAAAAGAGGATTAAGAAGAAGAGCATAGCTCGTAAGCCTAGAATCGCCGACCTGGCTATTCGATTGAGCGACGACTCTTAGAAAGATAGGGACCCAGGTATTACAAATAATGAACCTCCTCGGACAGTCCCCGAGCCGAGGACCAATGAAGCTTGCATCCCTCGAGTAGAGGACCTCGATACAGGGGTGCGGACCGGGGTTTGCGCCGACGCAGGAGAGGTAGTACAAGGGACCTCGAACCTCCCAGAAACAATGGAATCTCCCTCCTTCTCGGAGGCAACCCTTAATGAAGCCCGAGCCACAAGGATGCATACGCCGAGCAAAGGCCAGGTATCGGCAGGACCCTTCGAAGACTTTTTCGATGGGGTGCCATCGGCTGATACCTTCGGGCTCGAAGTGCCGAGGAAGAGTCCTTCCGCCGAGACGAGCAGGGTATCTATCGGTCCCAAGTTAGTCGATAGATTTCCCGCTCCAAGTTCCAATCCTGATCGGAAGAGAATAATAAAGTTTGCCATTCCTGAAGATGCTAGGGCTCTGGCCGCGCCTGTGGGCATGGCTAGCTACCTTCGGTATTTGGTGACCGAGGAAGATCAGGCTGCAATGGATACGGTGGATGAGGCTTGTTTATTCAATGAAGCTCAACAGGCGGCAAATAAGGTAAAATTTTTCATAGGCTCTATTTGGCGTTTGTTACCTTATTCTTCGACTTGTACTGACCGTTTTATTTTTTTCCACACTTGCAGTCTTCGGTGCTTCATCACGAGGTGTTTCTTCAGCTAAGGGAAGAAAAGGCACGTCGCCAGCGACTCGAGGGGGAGATGTCGACTCTTCGGGCCAAGCTGGACTTCGTGCGCAGAGAGAATGACAAAACACTCGACCAGCTGGGACAACAACTTGACCAAATAAATCAACTTCGGTTCGCATTGAGCGAGGCCAAGGCAGAAACCAGTGAATGGAGAGCCAAGGCCGATATATTGACTTCGGAAAAAGAGACCCTCCGGGCTCGCGTAGTCCCCTTGGAAGAGCAAGTTTCGGAGGCACAAGAGAAAATCGGGACTCAGACTAAGAGCACCGGCGCATTTCAGTCCCAAGTGGAGACGCTCACTCTGGACCGAGATGTTCTGGTTAACGAGCTGCAATCGGCAAAATCTGAGGTTGCCACGTCCAAAGCCGACGCCGATGATCTAATAGCTCAATACAGAGCTGATGCCGAGGCCGCCCAAGAGCAATCAAAGATTTTGGTCGAGTACGCCAAGTGCCAAACTCGTCTTTCCGTTCTTGAGGAGCTACAAGCTTGAGGCTTCGATCTATCCACCGAGGTCGACGACGGAGCAAAGATTGAAGCCGATGCTAAAAAGCGGGCCTTCCCTGAAGAAGAAGAAGAAGAAGATTCTGATTGATGCTGTCTGTCATATAATATGGCCTTTTTGTAACACACTTTACTTTGTATATATAAAAGAATTCCCCTTTTTTGTCTGACTTTGTTATGAAATTTCCAGTCTTGCAAACTTTCCTGCCTCCTAGGCTTAGTTAAGAGTTATTTCACAATAGGTTTTCTTCTTTCATGGTCGATTGAATAAGGCCCATACCTCGAAAGGGGGGTCGGGATTTGCCTTGATAGGTCTTATTCCCTTTCGAATTTTGTTAATTCGACATGGCCTTGGCCCGTTAAAAATCGGATTTGTCTTAAATCGATTAGGTCTTAGCCTTTTACAAATTCGGATTTTCCTTAATAGGAATTCAGATTTGCCTTAATAGGCCTTATTTATCTCCGAATTCCATTAGCTCGATCTAGCCTTGGCCTATTGAGAAATCGGGACTATGCCTTAGCAGATTCTTTTCCTTTTCGAATTTTACTGACTTGATTCGGCCTTAACCTTTTTAAAGAATCGAGGCTTTGCCTTGGCAGGTTTCAGTCATCCTCGAATTTAACCGGTTCAGCCTTAGCCCTTTATAAATTGGGATTTGCCTAAGTAGGTCTTATTTCCCTTCGAGTTTTGTTAACTCGATACGGCCTTGGCTTTTTTAGAAATTGGGGTTTGCCTTAATAGGTATTATTCCCCTTCGAGTTTTGTTAACTCGATACGGCCTTGGCCTTTTAAGAAATTGGGGTTTGCCTTATTTAGATCTTTATAATTTATGCACATTCTTAGCTTATTTACCCTTTTAGGAACTACAACCACATTTGCTAGCCATTCCGGGTATTTAACTTCCCGTATGGACCCTATATTTAAAAGCTTAGTTACCTCATCCTTGATGAATGCTTGTTTGACTTCGGACTGAGGCCTCCTCTTTTGCTTGACCGACCGGAATTTCGGATCAACGCTCAATTTGTGAGTTGTGATTTCCGGTGGTATCCCTGTTATGTCAAGATGGGACCAAGCGAAAGAATCTTCGTTAGCTGAAAGGAACTTAATAAGTTTGGCCCTGAGCTCGGAGCTTAGGCCCGAGCCCAGGTATACCTTTCGATCCGGCGAGTCGCCTCGGAGTGGAATTTGCTCGAGTTCCTCGACCGTTGACTTGGTTGCATCGGACTCATCGGGATCGATGAACGACCGGGGAACCCCATAGTCATCGTCTTCGAGGTGATCCTGTCCACCTTCATTTGTTGAAGGTGGTACCTGTGTTTGCTATTTGGTGGTTCTTTGGGAAAGAGCGGTCGGTTTCGGCTCTGCTTCTTCTACTGCGAACATCTCCCTTGTAGCATGCTGCTCTCCGTAAATAGTTATGATTCCATCAGCCGATGGGAATTTCAACATTTGATGCAGTGTCGAGGGTACTGCCCTAATATCATGAATCCACGGCCTCCCGAGCAAGGCATTGTATCTCATATCTCCTTCGATCACGCAGAATTTTGTTTCCCGAACAGTACCGGCAGTGTTCACCGGCAACGTGATCTCCCTTTTGGTTGTCTCGCAAGCCATGTTAAAACCATTGAGAATTCGAACTTCAGGAATAATCCGGTCTGTCAATCCGAGCTGTTCGATAACCCACGATCAGATTATATTGGCCGAGCTACTAGGATCGACAAGTACACGCTTCACCCTAGTTTTGCGTACAAGCATCGATATTGCTAAGGCGTCGTTATGGGGTTGTACGATTCCTTCTGCATCCTCTTCGTCGAAATACAAAGCTCCTTCCATCGTAAAATCCCGAGTGCGCTTCTCTCGGGTGATAGATATTTTGGTGCATTTTAACACCAGCCCTTGGGGTGTATCTACCCCAACGATTATCATATTGATGGTATGCTAAGGCTCCTCCTGATTTACTGGCCTACTCCTGTTCCCGTAATAGTTTTTGGCTCGGTCGCTCAGAAACTCTTGAAGGTGCCCATTTTCGAGCAACCGTGCCACCTCTTCCCTTAACTGTCGACAGTCCTTTGTCTTATGCCTATGGGTGCCATGGTATTTGCATATCAAGCTGGGGTCTCTCTTAGCCGGATCCAATTGCAGCGGTCGAGGCCATTTGGTTTCTTTAATGCGACCTATGGCCGATACGAGAGTCACCGAGTCAACGTTGAAGTTATATTCGGACAGTCGTGGTGCTTCTTGGTGACCATCATGCTCTCTAGAAGTTATTTCTTGTCAATGGTCCTCGGTTCCTTCGATTAAGGTCATCCCTCCTTTCCCCTCTCGGGGAACCCTGCCTTACTGGAATGGCTTTCCGGTCTCCAGGATACGGTCGATGCCTGTCCCTATTCGATCTTGGTTCTCGGTAATTATCTCTTCGAACCCTATCGTGAGTTCTGATGGGGTAAGTGGATCCCGAGGGGGCTCCAAGTTGATCGTCCTCGACCCTAATCTTTGATTGGTACTGGTGTTGAATATCTGCCCAAGTAGCAGCCGGATATTCAATCAAGCTTTGCTTAAGTTGTTGTGAAGCCGTTGAACTCCGAGCGTTGAGCCCTTGGGTGAATGCCTGCACGGCCCAGTCATTAGTAACCGGTGGTAGGTCCATCCGTTCCATCTGAAAGCGAGATACAAATTTCCTTAGCATCTCGTTGTCTCTTTGCCTAACTTTAAACAAGTCCGATTTCCGTGTCTCGACTTTGATGGCACCTGCATGAGCCTTTACAAAGGTGTTCGCAAGCATGACAAAAGAATCGATGGAATTCGGGGGCAAGTTGTGGTACCAAGTGATTGCTCCCTTTGATAAGGTCTCTCCAAATTTCTTTAGGAGAACGGACTCAATCATCATCTTCGAAATCATTTCCCTTTATGGCGCATGTGTATGCCGTTACGTGCTCATTTGGGTCAGTATGTCCCGTTGTACTTGGGAATTTCTGGCATGCGGAACTTTTTTGGTATAGTTTTGGGGCAGCGCTTGATGGGAAAGGCTTTTGCATGAATTTCTTCGAATCTAAACCTTTCAACACCGGGGGTGCTCCTGGAATCTGATCCACCCTCGAATTATACGTTTCTACTTTTTTGTCATTGGCTTCAATCTTCTTCTCGCCCAACTCGACTCGCTTGGTCAGTTCTTTAAGCATCTTCATAATCTCGGGATTTGTCCCCGATCCGCTTTCGTCCGGTTGCGCCGTGAACGGTTCGTTTTTGGGTATGACTCCTTGAGAAGAACCGGCTTCAACCCTATTTGAAACCTGACTGCGACTTTGCAATTGAGCGATGACCGCTTACTGCGCTTGTAACATATCAAATATCATTTTGAGACTAATCCTGTCTCCTTCGTCGTTTTAAGTTCTTAAGCGGTGTTCTCTTTGAACACTATTCGATGGGCCAGAAGTCTGATCCACATCGATCGCCATTTGAGAATTGGCGTCGACTGGAATTTCATTACCGGGCATCACATTGTTATTTTCGCCCTGGTGATCGAACTCTCCATTGACGAACTGAGCATAGATTGTGAACGCGACATGATTGCATTATAACCTGAAACCAAAAAAGTTCTACAAAGAACAAGCGTAGAATAGTGTGTGTGACAGAAATTTGTATCAAACGTTCACTATTATCCTTAGCCCCACGGTGGGCGCCAAACTGTTTACCCTTAATTACGAGTAACAATTAAATTTATCTGTGGTTTTAAGGATACATGACTTGGCCTGATACAGTTAAAGAATGAACGATAAATAAAGGCTAAATTCAATAAGTAAGAGAGTAAGCAAACCACCGATATTGATTAATTCAGCTGTGGTAGAATCTTCTAAGATGAACGAGAATGAAATTAGTATTGATGAAGAGAATAGTTAAAATATGTTAAACTTTTGTATATTGATCGTATCTTCTGTGTCCTTTTTACAGTACGACTGCCTCTTTATATAGGAAGGGAAAAGAATTCTATACAAGGCAAAAGACCTATTTACACGGTAAAAAATCACTAAAATTATTGGGTTTAACCTCTTTGCTGATTTGGGACGTGATTCCCGCCGAGATGTTTACATGTCACGAGATTTTCGACTCTTCCGTTATGTAAATCTGATATTTTTACCATAATATGTTTTACCTGGACCGGTCTCGATAATCTCATCTCGAACGCCTTGGCTTCGAGCTTTGTTCTGATGATGTCCAACCTCGGACTTCCCTTCTCGATGTGCCGGTCCCGACTTACAAGAGGGCGACCTCAATCGACGCCGATCTTCAAAATCCAAAATCGGTGCTCCCTATGCAATCGATCGTATCCGACCCCATACACTCATGTATTTGCCTCCGCCAATATTTGAAGATTTTCAAGTTTCTGCAACACCAAATTCCAGTTAAAATGCCATACAACTATTTTCTTGTATCCTTGTACTAATACTGATGTCTAAGTCGGATGAGTTACAATGTTCCATCAAAGATTTTCTTGCACTTGGTCTTCAGGATTAGTTTACTTTCGGGAGAAAGAAACATATCCTCTGTTCTCTTGAGTCCCTTCATATGTGTAGTATATTTCTTATAGGACGATAAACATAATGTCCTGCATTAATGTCAAAAGATGCATATGAAATGTGGTGCAGATGAATGGTTGTCTTTAATAAGCGTCCATTTATTATCTTTCACTTTTAATGTAAAAGTGATTTCTTATTTATATAGAACTCATCTTCTTCCATGTTTCAGTAACAGTGTTTCTTTGAAGCGACATTGTGGATATGTAGGTATCCTGTTTGATAGAGATCGTATTGCAATATGCTAGATATTTGGGAAATACTTAAACTAGTAGGTAACTCCAGGTTGTAACTTGCTACTAGGGAAGACACACCAATCTAAGAATTGAAGGAAGCCTTGAATAACCATACCGGGCTAGACTATCTGGTAGTGTTTTGTGGAGCTCACGGAAGGGGAGAGAGGTCTTCCAATATCCTAACTCCTAAGCCGCAATGGATGTTACCAATTAATTAGACTATTCTATTTTAAAATCTTTCAAATTTTATAAATTATTTTGGACAATTTGTATATTGGCTAACCTTGCCTTGTGTGTGTATATATATATGAATGCCCATATTCCAAAATATAGCCCAACACTATATATGGAGCCTCTACGACATTCAAGAATGAATAGAAATAAAGTAACGGACTTAACCCGACTATACCAGAAGAGTAGAGAACTGAATAAAGTTCTGCCACGATCTAGAGGTAGGCACACCAAAAGCATCTGTGAAGAAGCAGGACCCATGCGCGCATCGTCCTGCGCCTGTCAAACTGCTGAATTAACTGACACCAGTAAATAAATGATGCATAAGTACATATACTCATGTACGCGTCATAGCCACCATTTGTGATAGAACAAAAGTTATACAGGTATAACAAATATTAAATGCATGAAAAATAAGTTAAGTAAACAACAAAGCATTTAAATGTAAGGGTTTCAATTTGTAATGGCATTAAGCGTAAACACAAGATCCTTAAAAAGGCACCAAATTTATCTTTAAAGTGTGACAAGCGCCGTTAGAATCATTAAGGCAAATCAAGTGTTATTTAACTTGTAATCTCAATATCCGTATCTCATAGTGCCATTTCATTTAGTTTGTAATCTCAATGCTAATATATCTGTTTACCCTCAAAATCGGATAACAATTAAATTTGTAAGTGATTTTAGGGATATACGGATTAATTTGATACAAAACGATAAATTGAGTGTGAATAGACAAGTAAAGATACAGTAAATTCAAACCATGCCAGGACGTTGATTCCAACTTTAGTGAAGCATTCACCTTTGATCCGGGCTCATAGTGGACAACTTTGATGAACGAGAGAAAAAGCTTATAATAACAGTGAAAAAAGTAATATATTGCTTTGGAATGCGTGTTACAATGTGTCTAATGAATTGTCAGACCCCCATTTATATAGTAGGAGAATCCTACTCTAAGTACAATTCTATAAAAGGTCAAAATCTTCTATTTGACTGATTGCCGGTTCTTTATCGATACGTGCCGAGATCCACGCCATGATATCTGACCGATCGCGGATATTACGGCCTTCTATTGGTCGTGCTTGATGTCCCCACAATGTTCTTCGAAGTCTTTCAGGATTTGGATCGATCTCGAATCATAACTCTGATATTCTCAAGGACAAGCATTGTGCCCTCGGATTCTTACTAGATGAGACCTTTGCTTCGATTCTGATCCTTCGCAATCATATCTCGAGCTCGTTTTACCCTATCGGAGGCTTGAGTGTATCATGAGCTCGATTTTTATATAGCTAGTCCCCTTATTTCTCGGAGAGCAAGTTGACGAGAAACGACATGAGCACCATGATTCCTTCTTCAATACGCCGTGACAGAAACGACCAAAAGCCCAAAACGTCTAGTTAGTCATGTCATAATGGCCTTAAATGCACATCAGCCGTCGATTGGCTGTCCCTAGACACGAACCTTCATTTTCTTATTTTTTACTTTACATCAAACCTTCTACCCTCGTACCCTTAGGATTTCATTACTCTTTTTCATATTGTAGCATTTTTACCTCCGTTACTCGAGATTCCTTTGCAAAATTTTTGCTTATCATCCACTCAAACCAACACATCTGAGCTTCCAGCTTTCAACCTTTCTCTATCTCCTTCAAGCTTTTTCTTATAACAATGGCAAAAACTTCAAAATCCATTCCCCAAAAGGTCGCTTCTACCTCCCAAACTACTGCCGGAACCAACGAAACCACTTCCGATGTGGTCGACCTCGGGAGATCCGCGGCTAACGTGGTTACCGATGAACCGGATCCTGAACCTCCTTGTAAATGTTCATTCCCGGGGGTTGTTCGGTCATTGACGACTTCAAGGTCGAAAAGCCTTCTTCGGTACAAGGTCGGCGTGAGGATGCCTTGAGCTACGTTTGCTCAATCACCGAAGAGGACCTTCCCATGGTCCAAAAAGACTACAACTAGGCCGACAAGGACATCGTGGTCCCCGACTCCGAAGAGGCCATTACCACCCATGTCGAGGGATATATGAGTGTTTACACTTATCCCTTTATATTGGGCTCGGTGAACTCGATCATCTTAGACTTCTGCAGGAGGTATTAACATATGCCTCGGCCAAATTCACCCTTCACTGTGATGGATCGTGATCCTCCTCTAATTTTTTGTGAATCAAATCGATTCGTACACCTTCACCATCGATCATCTGCTCCGTTTATACAGTCCCCGAATCTTCCGTGGGGGGGGGGGGGGGG
>MCJB01010066.1:2899-17365 GCA_002018475.1 Nicotiana obtusifolia | reverse complement strand
GGGGGGGGGGGGGGGAGGAACTGATAAAGCTTGTATGCCAGGCCAACAAAGCCCCATTTTCGAGCATCCTCGAGGACCGGGATCGAGGCTGGCAGGGTTGTTTTGTCTGGGTGAGGACCTTAGATTTGATCCCGTCCGAATTTAGACCATTTCCCGAGAGGTGGATTGCATCACGTAAGTAAAACCTTTCCTAGAATGTTGATTTCGTGTTCATCTCTCTTTTTTTCATTGGTATTTGTGGTGGTGCAGCTGTTTCTCGAGTCCCAAATGCTGTCCCTCGACTCAAGGAGTGGGTCGAATGTATTGTCTCACAGATGCCCTACTTTGAGAGCTCGTGGTGCAAACTCTAAAAGGGTCGTTGGAAAACCTGTTCCCATGGTAATATTCCTTTCCCGAGTAGGTTGTGTTAGGCTCCTTCTCTTAGCATTACGTTCTTATTATTTTTTCTTTGCTTCTCTTATGCAGGTTTGCCTAAGACCGTCGAGCTTAGGCCCCCGGTTGAGGACGAGGACTTACCTGCCAATTCTTCTACTTCGGGATAGCACAGAGCCACAGTTGGGGAGAAGAAAAAGAAGAGGGCCCCGAGTTCCCCGAGTTCCCCGAGCTCGGAGAAAAAGTAAATAAGAAGGAGGCTGATTTGTAAGCTAAAGGAAACCTCCAGCTCCCAAGTGCTTGACCCGGAATCACTCCTCCGGCTTAGAGACAAGCCCGGGGAGGATGAAATCTTTGTGGCCCATGAGCCATCTGTCCACAAGGAACGAGTGGCAGCCGAGGGGGAAACGATGGAAGCTAATCCTCCTCAGCTTCGCGAGGCTGATGCTAACGTGAGGGTCGAGAACTATCGATACGCCGCCTCTGCCCTGCCTGGTGTTATAGATATTTAGGGATCGTCTTTGTTCAAAGAATCAATGTTTGATGAAGCCCGTACGACGAAGGAGCAATCCCACAAGGGGGTCCATGTAGCGGACGATCCCCTCCGAGGCTTTTTGACGGTGTAGACTCATCCACCCTGGAGGATTTCTCCAGATTGGGTGACTTAGAGGTGCAAAGGAAAATTCCACCCTCGGAGGTGGACGGGTCAAGCTTGAGCCCAAGTTTGATCAATCGGTTCCCCGCTCTGAGCACGAATCCTGGTCGGAAGCGGTGTGTCGTTATCACCGTTCCAGAGGATTCCTAGATTCATTCCGCCCCTATAGGGATAGCTAGTAACCTCCGGTGCCTAGTAACCGAAGAAGACCAGGCCAAAGTGAACGAGGTAGATTCACCATGCCTTTTCAACGAAGCACAACATGCACTTAACCGGGGAAGGTGTTACCAAACTTTTTTATCTTTCAAATTTAGTTCTTGATAATTCTAATATCTCTTCTCATTTTTGCAAGCCTCGGTGCTCCACCATGAAACCTTCCTCCTGTACCGGGATGAGCTGAGCCAACTCGAGGTCGAAGTCAAAGAGCTTGCTGAGAAGAGAGGCATGTATAAGCTTCTTAGTGAGCAACGTGATGAGGAAGTCAAAAGCCTTCGAGAGTTGGATGCGGCTTAGAAAGAACACACCGACCTAGTGGAACAGGTAAAATCTTTAAAATTAGTGATGATGAGTTAGGAACGATGTTTAATGGTCAGAATCTGTAGGTCCAGCAGAAGGTTGATCGGGTCAACCAGCTCCGGGCTGAGATGGACGAAGTTAAGGCCAAGGCCGAATAGTGGAAGGGCAAGATGGATTGATTGGCTTCGAAAAAAGAGACTGCCCAGGAGCAGCTGGCGTCGGTGGAGGCCCAACTTCGATCGGTGAAGGAAAAAGCTGAAACTCGATCCCAAAAAATGAAAGACCTCCAGTCTCAGCTGGGCTCGACCGTCGCCGCGCAGGATACCCTGCGAGGGAGCTTGAAGCAGCCAAGTCAGTGGTGGAAATAACCAGGGCCGACGCTGAAGAGATGGTGGCCCAGTATAACGTTGATGCTAAGGCAGCTTAGGCACGCCTGAAGGCCATTGTCAAATATGTGAGGTGGCAGTCCTGAAGGGAGTCTTTTAAAGAAGTTCATGTCAAGGGGTTCGATTTATCGGCCGATATTGAAAATGTTAAGAGGCTCGAGGCATGAGGAACATTCAGAGGGTTCGAGCGAATCCGAGGACGGGGAAGACCCGATGGCTCCGGTGACGAGGCGGGCTCCGGCAAAGATCGGGCTTCTTAGTTGCCTTGTAGATTTTTCTTCGCTTTTGTACTTTTGTATTTTGTTGAGGCCGTTTGGCCTTTCTAAAGATTTATGTATATATACAACGCTTTCCCTTCGACAAATTTCAAGCTTGTTTCTTTTTGCTTTTTTCTTTACAATTGCCAAGATTTCGAATGCCTTAGCACGTAATAATTAGGTCTTGTATGGATGTTCGAACAATACTCGTTCTCGATATTATTTTGCTTAAGACTCGTGGGGGCTTGGTATGATCGAAAGCTTTGCCCGAAGAGTTTACTTAGTATTTTTTAGATTATAATTTTTGCCGAGGATAGCCTTTGAACCGGTTTAGAAATTTTGAAGGCCTTATGTTTTGGTTGCGGATCTCGCACGTCTTAGAGCCGTTCTAGGGTGGCCGTAGCCTTTTAAGTTCGAGTGTTTCCCTATGAGCTTATTACCCCGAGCCATCCGGGCTTGCTCGGGACAACAGTCCCCGAATGGGGATGGCCGTAACCTTTGAAGTTCAAGCACTGCCTCATAGGTTTTGTGCCCCCGAGCTTCGTAACCCGAGCTGTCCCGGGCTTGCCCATGACGATAGTCCCCGAGTAAGGGTGAATCTCTTGGATTCGGACAAGGTGGCCCTTGGGCCCAATTTCATTAAGGAACAAAATACAGTAATTTTTAAGAGGCAAAATATGTATCTGCAAGATAGAAACTTTCTTTTATTTTTTTGTAACATACAAGATTGCAAATGTGTATAAGCTTCATGTTATGGCTTATGTGCTCTATGTGGGCACGGTTCATTTGACCGCTTTGCCCTTACAACAAATCCTATCCACCAAGTCCAGACTCGTTTGAGCAAGAAGTTTCCTTCCTTACTAAAATCATTACCCGAGGGTGATAGCCCCCAGTATTCGAGACTGATCTTAGAGAGGGCTCGGATACTGTTGATGCGAACCTTGACTCCGGTTCATAGTCGGTCATCAATTCTAAGTTAGCGTGATCCACTGTTGCCTCGTTAAAAACCTTGGCTGAAAACCCATTTGAGACAAAACCGGTTCAAGGGAAAAAGAGTGCAATGCGTGCTTTCAGGCCTAATAGTTGCATCATTCCTTGGTTGTTACCTGCAAGTGTTTGTCCAATCCGTAATATATTTAAAGAAAAGTAATGAACGGGGTCGTACCTTAGCAGTAGTATCGTTTTAAGTGGGTTATGTTCCAGTTGTTCGGTAGCCGCTCACCGTTCACTATTTTGAGTTTGTACGATCCTTTGTCGGTGATCTCAATAGTTCGATATGGACCCCAATTCGGTCCCAGCTTCCCTTTATTCGGGTTTTGGGTGCGCAAGTGTCACCTTTTTAAATACCAAGCCCCCGAAATTGAAGTGTCAAAGGTTGGCTCTCCAATTGTAATATCTTTCGATCCGTTTCTTTTGGGCGGCCAACCGGACGAGGCGGCCTCGCGCCTTTCATCTGATAGTTCCAGGTTCGTGCTCATGGTCTCGTCGTTTGATTCTTCGGTCGCATATCAGAACCTAAGATTCAGTTCTCCTACTTCAACCGGTATAAGAGCTTCGGCAGCATAGACCAACGAGAACGGGGTGGCCCCCGTACCGGATTTTGAGGTCGTTCGATATGCCCATAGGACTTCGGGCAAGATTTCCTTCCATTTCCCTTTGGCGTCGGTCAACCTCTTTTTGAGGTTTTGGAGTATTGTTTTGTTCGTGGACTCTGCTTGCCCGTTTCCACTAGGGTGATAGGGCATTGATAGGATCCTTTTGATCTTATAGTCCTCCAAAAACTTGCTCACTTTGCTGCCGATGAACTACTTCCCATTATCACACACGATCTTACCCTACATTCCGAATCGGCATATTATGTGGTCCCATATGAAATCAATAAACTCCTTCTCCCTAACTTTCTCAAATGTCGGGGCTTTCACCCACTTAGAAAAATAATCAGTCATAAATAAAATAAATTAAGCCTTACTGGGGGCCACCGAATGCTCTTCTGAATAGGGTACCATCTTTGGATAAGCTGAACTGGGCCGCCTTCGTACGCAGAGCTTCGACTCTTTAGGATCCGAGGGAAGTTTTCCGGTCTTCAGGTAATCTATGTATTTGTTTCTCCTGTCCGAGGTTAAGCTTGTTGAGTTTATCTCAGCATGGCCTTCCTTCACTATAGATTTCATGAGTTATATGAGTGTCCCCGAGTTAAATTTATCATCGTCGACCGACGATCCCAAGTTAGTAAGAGCATCGGTCTCGCTATTTTGATCTCGAGGTACATGTTGTAAAGTCCATTCCCTGAACCGATGTAACGTTACCTGTAGCTTATCCAAGTATCTTCGCATTCGTTCCTCTTTGACTTCGAACGTTCCATTGACTTGGTTCACCACGAGAAGGGAATCGCACTTAGCTTCGACCACCTCGGCCCATAGGCTTTTAGCCAGTTCAAGACCTGCAATCTTGGCTTCATAATCAGCCTCGTTGTTAGTCAATTTTATAGATGAAAATAGATTGCCTAACTATATTACCTGTCGGTGGCTTCAGCATGATGCCAAGTCTAGACCCCTTTGCATTCGAGGCACCGTCCGTAAAGAGAGTCCATATTCCAGAAGAGGTCCTTGATTTCAAAAACAAATCCTTCTCAACCTCAATAATTAGGGCCCATGTGAAGTCGATCACGAAATCCGCCAAATTTTGAGATTTGATGGCGGTTCGAGATCGATATTCGATATCGTACCCGCTGATCTCCACGGCCCATTTGGCCTATCGTCCGGAGAGCTTTGGCTTATGCATTATGTTTCTTAAGGGGTAAGTGGTCACAACATACACCAAATGGCATTGAAAATACGATTTTAGCTTCCTAGAGGCGCTTAGCAAAGCGATCACCAATATTTCTAGGTGAAGATACCTAGTTTCGGCCTCGCCTAGGGTTCTGCTAATATAATAGATAGGAAATTGTGTACCTTCCTCCACCCAGACTAGGACTCCACTTACCGCTACCTCAGGTACCGCCAAGTACAGGTGCAACTGTTCATCTGCCTTCGGAGTATCAAGCAAAGGTGGGCTCGAGAGGTACCGCTTGAGTTCCTCCAAGGCTCGTTGGCACTCCGGGGTCCATGAGAAGTTATTCTTCTTCTTCAACAGTGAGAAGAACCGATGGCCCTTGTTGGAGGACCTCGAGATGAATCGACCCAAAGCGGCTATGCGCCCGGTTAACCTTTGAACGACCTTGACATTATCAACAATAGTGATGTCCTTGATAGCCTTGATTTTATCGGGATTAATCTCGATTCCCCTGTTGGACACAATGAATCCGAGGAATTTCCCAGACTCGACTCTGAATGCGCATTTCTTCAGGTTCAGCTTCATATTATATTTTTTCAATTTATTGAAGGTTTCCTGCAAATGTTTCAAATGGTCCTCTACTCGCAGGGACTTAACCAACATATCTTCAATGTAAACCTCCATTGATTTTCCTATTTGCTCTTCAAACATCTGATTTACTAGGTGTTGGTAAGTGGCAGCGGCATTTTTTAGTCTGAATGGCATTACATTATAGCAGTAGGTTTCGTATTTAGTGATGAAGGACATTTTTTTCCTGATCGTCCGGGTCCACCCGAATTTGGTTGTACCCGGAGTAGGCGTCAAAAAAACTGAGGATCTCGTGGCCGGCTATGGCATCGATCATGCGATCGATGTTTGGCAGAAGGAAAGAGTCCTTAGGTCACGCCATGTTTAAGTCTTTATAGTCTAGCACATTCTTAATCTTTTCCCCTTTTTAGGGACTACTACCACGTTTGCTAACCAATCCGGGTACTTAACCTCCCGGATGGACCCTATTTTAAGGAGTATAGGTACCTCGTCCTTGATGAATGCATGCTTAGCTTAGGACTGAGGCCTCCTTTTCTACTTGATTGGATGGAACTTCGAATCCAGGCTTAGCTTGTGAGTAGTTATCTCCGACGGAATCACTGTCATATCGAGGTGGGATCATGTGAAACAATTTATGTTAGCTGCAAGGAATTGAATGAGTACTTTCTTGAGATTGGGGCTTAGCCCCGTGCCTAGGTGTACCTTACGATCAGGCAGGTGTTTGATCAATATGAATTGCTCCAATTCTTCGACTATTGATTTGGTGGCGTCGGAATCATCGGGGAGTATGAAAGACATGGGAACTCCGTAATCGTCGTCCTCATCCATTCCCCTGCTTCTCTGATTCGATTGAGGCAATAATAACCAATGAATAAAATAGTAAAGTCGCATTAGCAATAATACCAGAATCTCCATACTTTGTTTCAGTCCTTAACAATCAGGTGACTAATATGTCACACTTATACAATTTTCCCATGGGACACGCTCCCACGACCTTCCGCACCAGGTAGCAAAGTCTGCACCTCCATGCCACCAACCGTACTAATTCTGTAAAGCAAATAAAGAAACTACAAATCAATACACAATGCCTCTTCCACAGAACACCATTCTCAGGCAATACTAAGATAATGCCAGCTTACTCTGAACATCTGAATGCTTTCCTGTTCATCCGAGCTCGTGACCTTCTTATCAACATCGAGCCGCAACCTTGATCCTCAACTTCCAATTCCTATGTTGCTCACTGCACCAATCATGCCGCTACGTGAGACTACAAGGATTCATCATAACCCCTGAACTACTAGTAGAATAACCACTTCATTAGCTAGAAACCTTTCACTTAACTTATTTTAGAAGAACCATTGCAACACACAACTAAATTTCCATAACCGTAGAAATTACAAACCTCAAGTCGTGGTCTAAACCGCCATAACTCTTCCAGGATCCATTTACACATAACAAGGCCATTTGACTCAAATACCTTCCAAATCAATCAACTTATGGTGGCTGTCAAGCCCGCACGTACAACCACAAACCACATGTATAACTTAACACGCCGAAGGAACTAAGCGTTGCCACAATCGTGCTGATTCAAACCATTACTAACCGACTCGACTTCTTCCAATTTACTCTTGACTTGCCTTAGAAATAGTAATAGCTCCATCCTAAAATATAATGATACTCAAAAGCACTCATCCCGAGTGACCCAATTCACGAGACCACATAGCCTCAATGCCCATGAATCACGCGCCCAATAGCATCTCCAACGGGTACACCTATTCTGAAAAGACCCTCTATGAATCTGAAGCTATTTTCTTCCATTTCTCCAATACTGCCCCGCAGACCCGATGATAACATAGAAAATTCCTCAAGTATTCTTCACACTTTGCTGCAAAATCCCAATCTTCAGCCACATAACGAACCCAAAATCCTTAGACACTGCGCTTACATTCTTAAACCCATTAGAACCACTGTTGAGAGTCACCCACCATGACTTGGTCTCGGATATAGCCAAATTCCAACGCTCTGTTAGCACATGAACACTCCCAAAGAAGTAACCGGATGAATTCTTTTCCTTGTACATCATATCCACTATAAGCATAAACTCTGAGACTTCCCAAAACCTGCACAAGTAGACAACCACGTGACCCAATCGTAGATGGTGGGCTCCCCCACTTAACTTTAAGCTACAGTCACAAAATGTAGAACCCATAATGATTCCTCCTTCTCAATTACCATGATCTCGCACTGTTAACCCGCCGAATTTCTTGTAATCTCGTGTTAAGCTTTTCATAAATATTTTGAATTATCGGCCACAATCGCACATTCGACCTCCTGACCGTCGCACCATCTTCTTCAAGCGATCCAAGCTCACATCCCAGTACATGCCTCCCGCTGTGTAAAAAGTAGAACCCTTCATGGGAACGTCATCCACAATCACGTAACCGCTAATCTGTTCACAGGAGATAGCCCACCCGTGGAATTTCATACCGACATCTTCCAACGATGTTGCACTGGGTACAACTACCCTGAAATCAGTAAACCCTCCTGAGCCCATGCTCGCCAGCCAGCCACAAGAGTCTGTTCATTCCCCATTAACATCAACTGAAAGTCCAACAGTACATTCCAAACTTGAAGTCACATCGCATCCCACAACAATAATCAAGCTTTTACACCCATGTTCATTTCCAAGCAAACTCCTTTTCGTTATATTCAACCTTCCTCAGTATAATAGCCACCATCCCAAATGAAATCCGTAGATATAGTCACTGTCCACCATGATCCCTAAATTTCTCTAAACTTCCCCACAATATGTGGCCATCCTATCACAAAATCCATACACTACTTTTCCACTCCCACTTTGATTAAACCATCTCATTCAAGCAACTTCTCGACCTCTTCTTTTCATACTTGACCTGCTAGCAATTCAATCACAGCGAGACACCTCCGACCATGTCCTTCCTTCTCCCTTGCTGCCAAAATACTACCTCAAATCACAATCGATCTTTGTAGCACCCAAACGGATAAATTGCCACCAACTCTAAGCCTCCTCGAGGCAATGATAATAGCCCACCCGAACACGCAGGGAGAAACATCCTGCACCATATATGCAGTACTACTACAACTCTTCGACGCTTAGTTGATAACAAGCTCTCAACATCGTATAGGAATGAGTAGGAAGGAAATGAAGGCATAAGCTTCAATGAAATCAAATCACACAATGAGGAATCAAGAAGGGAAGTGCTCCTAACAGCCCTGTAGCCTCTCCAAGATAAGTACAGACTTCTCCGCACCGATCCGCAAAACTTTACTAGACTTGCTCATGACCCATGAGAACCAAGTGAACCTAGAGCTCTGATACCAAGCTTTCACGACCCAAAATTCACTATTGGTCGTGATGGCGCGCTACATCATCATTAGGCAAGCCAATGAAGAACAATCAGCTAAATTGTTCATTTTATTATTTTTGAAATCATGCATCTTATTAGATAATTAGAATAAAATCTGGCACTCATAGAAACCTGTGCTTTTCTTTATCAAATTCCGAATATAAATAAATCATAAAGTGAAATGGTAAGAATAACGTGGACTACAATAATGAACATCTACTAGGAACCTCCGAAACCCAGAGTCACAAGTGCATGAGCATCTACGAGAAAGTACGATAACAATACAAACACTTATCTGGAATACAAGATAGACATGATAAGCTAAATAATTATGAGGGAGACTCCATATACTACGGATTGTAACATGGAATGCAGCTCACCGTAAAGTCCCCGCAATAGCTGTGCCCATGCGCCCAAAAGACCACCAGAAATATGTATACCTCCACAATAAGTGCAGAAGTATAGCATGAGTATATAGATCAACGCATACCCAGTAAGTATCTAGCCTAACCCCGGAGAAGTAGTAACGAAAGATCGACATCGACACTTACTAGTGGACCAATAAATCAAGTACAGTAGAAAGTAAGCAGGTATGAGGCATGGTAAATAAACAGTGTAAACAAATATAGGTATGTCGTACGGTTCTTCTCTGAACAGTAAACACAAGTTCTCAAACATCGGTTACCTCCTCAACCACAATATATATAATATGGTCCTCACTAGATAGGTCGTCACAACTCCAATCAGGAAAACTCACGGATACAATGGCTTCTCATCAAATATTATGCATGGTTCTGCCGAGGCGAACGACCCGATTCTATAAGAGTATTTTATTAAGTTGCCAAGGCGAACGACCCGATGTCATAGGAGTGTTTTATAGAAATGTTGAGGCCAACGACCCGATCCCATAAGAATATGATACATGATACTGCGGAGGTGAACGACCCGATCCCATAAGAATATAATACTACGGAGGTGAATGGCCCGATCCAGTTAGAGTGTGATACATATATCCTGCCGAGGCGAACAACCCGATCCCATAAGAGTGTGGTACATGATCTGCCGAGGAGAACGACCCGGTCCCATAAGAGTGTGATACATATATGCTGCCGAGGCGAACGACCCGATCCCATAAGAGTGTGATACATATATCCTACCTAGGCGAATGACCCAATCCCATAAGAGTGTGGTACATGATATTGGCGAGGCGAACAGCCCAGTCCTATTAGAATAAGAAGCTTTAACGGGTCCTTGGCCCCACTCACGAATCTACATGAGAGTTATAAAATTTAAGAAAACTTTTGATGAATACGTACAATGTGGAAGAAATTTGTAAGGGGAGCACAATTTCTACTGCTAATCAAGTAGCTTGTCAAAAATCTAACTAGCGAGTACTATACTCTACACGAGTCTAGTCTCATGATAAATGTAAATTAAAGCATTTAAACAGGAAAGAAGGACTCACAATTGAAGCATGGCATGCGTCTAAGTCTACCCGGACATAATTAGGAATCCTAGCATATGCACGGACACTCGTCACCTCATACATGTGTAGCTCCTACAACATGTAGCACATAAGAATATAACACCTATAGGGGTAATTTCCCCCACACAAGGTTAGACAAGAGACTTACCTTGCTCCGAAGTTCCATAACCAGCTCCAACGCCTCTCTAACACCTCAAACTTATGCCTATCGATCCGAAAATCAAGGTAGATGATGAAGGTTGCTCCTCCAAGTGGTCCCAAAAATCACCCAAGCAAGAGAGAAATAAGTGAAATGAGCAAAAATTCCGATTGAGCAACATATATTCTGCCAGGCGACTTCACACCTGCGAGCACCCTAGCCTCGCCTACGGCTCTGCTTCTACGGAAAAATGTTCGCTCCTACGAAAGTCACTTAGGCCCCCGACCAGCCGCACCCGCAACCCAAAGCTCGCATCTGCCCTCCTCTCGCTTCCGTGCTTCTACGCCTGCATGATTCCATTCGCTTCTGCGAAGCAAGCCACGCCTCTCCAACTTCGCATCTGTGGAGCCTCGTCGCAACTACGGGATCGTAGATGCAGAAATCCTCCTCGCACCTGCGACCACTGCCAGCTCACCCTGAATAGATTTTGTGGCCCTTTGGCCGCTTCTACAGTCTCAGACCTACGGCCAAAAGTTTTGAAGATGCGATCACACCAGAAGCCTTAAGTTTCACCAATTCCTTAAGTCCACAACTCGACTCGATTCCAATTTGATTCGCACCTGAGGTCCCTTGAGACCCCATCCAACCATACCAACACATCCTAAAACATTATGTGAAATTAGTCGAAGCCTCAAATCATGCCAAACAACATCGAATCTACGAATCGACGATTGAACTTTTCTTTAAACTTTTGAACATTCAAACTTTGACGAACGCATCCGAATCATACTTAAACATCCCGGAATGACGCCAAACATTGTGTACAAGTCATAAATCACAATACGAACCTATTCCAAGGCTCAAAATCTCAAACGGACATCGATAACACCAATGTCCACTTCAAACCAAACTTAGGAAATCCAAAATCTTCAAAATGCTAATTTTCCATATTAAGCGCCGAAACGATCCCGAACCACCCTATACTCAAGCCGAACCCACGCCCAAGTCTAAAATCATCATACAAACCTGTTGAAACCTTCAAATCCCGATTCTAAGTTCATTTACTCAAAAGTCAAATGTTAGTCAACTCTTCCAACTTAAAGCTTTCGGATTTAGAATTTTCCGTTCGAAACAACTCTGGACTTCCCGAAATTCAATTCTGACCCCACATACAAGTCACAAAAAAGAAGATGATACTTTCTTCAAGTTCGTCGTACTGTTTGCAGGTGATGGATCGCTTGAGTTTGTAGGTAGTGGTGAACTTCATGCTATTGATAGCAGCGTCATCGCCGCAGCCGATAATCGTGTTAATGGTACGAGCTGGTGAGGGCGGCTTTGGAGGTCCTTGGTGTTCGTGTCCTTTGGCAATATTAGTTTTCCCCTTGTCGCTTAGGAGCTCTTTGAGTGCCCTTGTCGCAACATGTTAGTGACTTCTTGTCTGAGGGAGATGCAATCTTCAAATTGTATCCTCGTTCCTGGTGGAACACATAGAGGGCGTTGAATTTACTGGTGTTCGGGTCCGATCTCATCTTCGGTGGCCACTTCACCTTTGGTCCAAGCTTCTCTAGAGCGTAGACTATCTCTGCGGGTGACACACAAAAATTGTGAGTAGATAATAAGGGAGGCATACCTCTTTCGTTCCGATGAGTTCCCATCCTTGGTCTGGACGGGCCTTCTTCATAGCGGGGGGAGGGCGCAACAACCGTCCTGATATATGGTTGATATCGTTCCCTATTAGATCGCAGAATTGGATGATCTCTTCTGGCGTTGTCTCTTCGATCTTTTCTAGATTCAGCTTGTACTAAGGTTAATCTGTGAGTTGGCCCATTAAGGTCATCCTCATCTGCTCGGACCTCCACACAATATGCATTTTGGATTTTGTCCCAAGTTGTTGGGGGATATTTCATCAACCAACTCAACAGTTTTCTAGTTGCTCTTGAACCATCTCTACTCAGCCCGTTCTAAAAGGCTGCGACCGCCATTCCTTCGAATACGTTTGGCAGAGTCATCCTTAGTTAGTTGAACCCGGACGAGGAAGTCCTTTAGCCCCTCTCCCAAGGACTTCCTGACAGCAAATATGTGTCGTTTACTCTCGCCTCGACCTTCTTGGCTTCGTCATGGGCGATTATGAATTTATCAGCTATTTCTTTGAAAGTTTCTATGAAGCAGACTGGTAGCTGTGAATACCACGTCAATGCTCCTCCCCTGGGGGGTTTTCCCAAACTTTTTCAGCAAACCGGAGGACACTTGTTCCTTGGCGAGGTCGTTGCCTTTCACGGCGGTGACATAGTGAGTCATGTTCTTCTTGTGTTTTAGAATATAATAATATATCATCTATATATACTATACAATTTTCTAATTGGTTAAAATAATTATCCATAAAATGTTGATATCTACCTGGTGCATTTTTATATCCAAAAGGCAATACATTCCATTCATAAAATCCTTGTGGTACTGTAAAAGCTGTTAACTGTTTTGATTCTTCTTCTAATTTTAAATGATAAAATCCAGATTTACAATCAAATTTGCTAAAATAATTGTAGCCTTGTATTTGCCTTACTTTTAATATCTTGTTTGGTATTGGGTAGTTATATGTTTTTGTTTTGGCATTTAAATTCCTATAATCAATTACCATTCTACTTTTTCCTCTTTTTTGTTCGCTATGTTTATTGACTATGAAAGCTGGGCTAGTATGCTTACTATTACTTTCTTGTATGTATCTATTTTCCAGTAATTCTGTTATATGTATTTTAAATTCTTTTAAATCATCAAAGTTATATTTTAACGGTTTTTGAGTTATTATACTGTCTTTATCTATAAGCTCAATTTTTACCTTTGTTTTATGTTTTTCCCATCCTTGTAATGGATTTTCATTATATAATTTTTCTAATTTATCTTTTATTATTTTTATTTTGTCTATTGTAAATATAATTATTTCTATCTTATGGTTATCTATCTTTTTCTCTTTTAGATTTTGTGTAATTTTTTCATTTCCTTTTATCCATGGTGTATTTTCTCTTACTTTGTTATTTACTCTTTTTGCTCCTATTTTATTGTTGCATGGGGTAGTAAACCACCAATGTGTTTTTGTTATTGTATGTGGGTATAATTTTTCTAAAAATGGTATTCCTAATAACATATTTTTATTTACAAATTCGAAACTATATATTTCTTCTATATATAATTCTTTATCCCATATTTGTATTTTTACCCTTTTTGCCTTATATTCTATCATACTTCCTTCATTATTAAATCCTGAAACTATAAGAGGTGTTTTTAATTTTTCCCATTTATCTTCTGGTAAACAATTATGACTACACATGTTTGCATCTGCTCCTGTGTCTATCATTGGTGTATAGTATCTATTATAATATCCTTCAACTATAATTTTTAGTAATATATATATTTTTGTCATTTATATTATAGTACGTTTTATTGTGATTTTCTTATTCTGGCATGTTATTATTAATTGTTTATCTTCCAAATTATAAGGTTTCACACTATCTAACCATTTCATTCCTAAGGTTATTTTTATTTCCTTATTATATATCTTGAATTTTATTAATATTGGTATTCCTCCTATGATTAATTCTTTATTAGTATGTTCATCTGTGTTTTTTATTGGTAATTCCGGATATAACGTTTCTGTTGTAATTATTTCTTCTTCTCTTACCAGTTCTCTCATAATATAATTTTCTTCTTGTCCTATATCAATTAATATAAGATATTTTCTTTGTTCCATTATTCCCGTAATATAATATTGGTGTGACTTTTCTTCTGTTACTATGTTTGTTAAAATATCATATTCTAGTTGTTTTTTAGAGGTACTCATTTTAGATGATGATGTAGGGGTTTCATAACTTAATCTTTTAGATGTACTTATTCTTTCCTTTACTATCTCCAATTCTT
>MCJB01010055.1:72409-109649 GCA_002018475.1 Nicotiana obtusifolia | reverse complement strand
CCTGGTGACTGAATTTTCTTCCCGGAATCGCTGGAATTTATGCACAGCGATAAAATCTCACGATAGCTCTGATACCATGTGAGAAAGCACGGGAGAAAGAAAATATATTATTGATGTGTTTTGATACAATACAAGAGGCCCTTATTTATAGCTATATTCTACAATCCTATACTTCTTCTCTACCAATGTGGGACAAGACTATTATATACATATGTCTAAAACTAACAGGTATCTCATTTCTGCTCAAGTTCCAATATGGTCATAATCTTTTCCTCTACCTCGCCTTGATATATGCATCTTGCAAACTCCTGTTGCAAGGGAAGCTTTCTGATAGCTGAAGTCATGGCAGCTAGAGGATATAAAGTGCAGCCACTTTGTCGGGTCAAGCGTCATGACACAGTGCAGGTTTGTCTTTCACATCTTGCATTAGTCAAGTCATATACAAGTCCTTGTATTCCTAACTGGCGATTAATACCTCTGTTTGCACATGAGGACATACAATTTACTCCCACCATTCAATCGCACTTCCTTTCACTGAGCAATTAGAACAATCTTCATGTTTCTTCTATATTGTCAAGTACATATTGGTGCTCTCAGACGTGTGCCCATATTTTAAGGCACCGCTGGATTTCATTCGTAAACGTGAAAGTGGACTAAGTTTTATTGTGTTTCTCAGGCAGTACAACTTGGAAGCCGTGAGCGTCTACTTTCCTTTTGCGAGGCTGTTCAGAGAAGTTCTCCTGTCAGTTCTTTTATCAGGCCTGTTGCAGGTGCGACTGCTGGCTATGCATCTGAGGTATGACCAGTACTTTGGGAATGACGGTATGCTGTACTTGAAGGAAACTCTTCGACTAGTATTAACACCGTACTGGAAATAAAATTATTGAACATGGTAATTACTAATGTTATGACACAGGAACCAGTATGTAACCATCATGGCTGAAAGCTCACATAGAATAAGTTGTGGTATGAGCACATACGTACTTTTTGTAGCAGGAAACAGTTTTGTCTTACTTTTATCTGCTTGGGTTCGTGGGGATCGTGGAAGATCAGAGAGATGTGACAATGAATCTTAAGCAAGCTCATCTCTATCCTAACTTTTGAGCTTGGATAGTCTGTTTAATTTTGGTTCTCGGTTGATGTCTTCAATTATGTGGCGCAAACTGTTGCTTATATGATCTTTCCTTACTGTGGTTTGGTGTGACTACTTGATTGTCTTGTTCTATCTACCTTATTTACCAGCTTGCTTTCTCTTTTTTTCTTCTTCCCTGTGCTTCATTTGGATGCTTATAGTCTAATTGATATATGAAGCACATGTAATGGGTTGTTTGGCAGAGTTTATAATCTTGAGCAACTCATCTTCAGCCTATTTTTTTGTAATGTTATTCACGGAGTAGGTAATTTTTGCTGATGGAACCTTCATTGATGGAAGTACTAGCGAGCTCTCATGTGACGGGCCGCTAAGAGAGCCTTTCTCTGTTTTTTGTCAGGTAATACTCTGCCATTTCTTCCACCATTAATTAGTTTGCTACAGGAGTAATTAATTATATGTTTGCTTATGTAGCTTATCATGTGGGAAAGAGGGAATTCGTCTTTTCAATGAATTCTGGGGAAGACTTAATTTTAATGTCACTTGAATTTCTAATTGCAGGGTGGCACTCATTGGACGCAGTGGGGACTAGTTTTGGGGGAGGTCTTGAAATCTGTATGAAACTTTGGAAAGATTGTGCATTGGTGAAATACCCTCAGCAAAACTTCTTTTGTTTTCATCAAGTTCCTCAAAGTCTCATCGACATGATAAATTAGAGGTAATGACAACAATTTCCGATTTGCACTGCGGAAAAGCCTTGGTCTGCCAATGATGATAATTACTGGTTTGGTCTTCTATGAACTACGAATATGTGAAAGTCTGGAAAGATAACTATGACCATATGTACCCCTTGACTATGATATTTTCATGGCTTCAGTGAGTATGATTATTCTATTTAAAAGATTGCCTTTAATGATGGTCAGATTATGGAGGCAATCACTTATTCCTGTCTCACCCCATCAGGCCAGAGAATGATAACATGTGGTCCACATTGTGTTATCGTATATAAGATGCAAAGGAGGTGAAGTTGGTTGCTCCGCCATGGAAATTAGAACAAGAAATCCGGCATAAGCATTTGTTAGTCTCGGCATTAATGTTTTGGTCAATACAAGTTGTTTCTCAGAAAAGGAGTGAAAAAAAATTGCATGGAATTTCAAAGGTACAGCCATGTGTTTCAAAGAGGAAAATGAGAGAGTAGGTTTCCCCTCTTCCGATGTGCACCAGATGATATGGTTAGAAAATTCTGTAGATTCCTGAAAGTAATAAATTATATTCTTCCTGACAAAACATGCATGATTTTACTAGGTGCTCAAATACTTGAAATGATTTTCAATTCATTGTTTATGGGTAATCCTAAAAGGATAATGAGAAATGATTAGCAGAGCTAGGAGCACTGGTGTTGTTTATCATACTGTTATAATTTAATTACTCTGTACCATGTTTAGCTCACTATGCTTTCTCGTGGCTGGTACTTGACAGTCTTCACCTACTTCCTTCTGTTTAATAATTTCTTTTGGCCCTATTTCCTAGGATTGGGCTTGTAGCATGAAGCCAGCAAATGGATGACGGAAACAGAGCCCCGCAGTCAAGTTTTATCCAGAACATCGTAGCATCCACTTTATGATCAATTTTATTGCCAGCTTGCTGCTCATATTTTGTGTTTTCTTTGTTATAATTAACGCATCATTTTTGCTCTAGCTTCCTGCATTAATGACTGCCTATCTTCCGCGTATAGTAAATATAGATGAACCACATGATGGAAAAAGATGTCTCCTTAAATGGGTCTTGGGCGATCCCAAGATCCATTTCCTTTAAGTATTAGTCTTGTTTGGAGATATTATGGAAGCTTCGTATTTTGTATTGTAGTCCAGTCCAAAATTGTGGAACTGATGCCTAGGGATACCCTACTTTGTCCGACGGATTCCTATGATTTGGTTTTGTCGATTTGGTATTATTTTTTTTTTGTTTCCCACCTAGTGTCCGGTACTGGTATTGAAGCTCGATTATATCCGGGTAGGGCTCTTTGGGGGGAGCGCTCCCTACCATGGATTTTTTCATACCTAGAGTTTGAACTCGAGACCTCTAGTTAAGGGAAAAGCAGCCCCATCTGCTGCCCCACATTCTTTGGTGGTGTCGATTCGGTATTATGAAAATCGGCAGGTCAATTTTAGAGTTATTTCCGAAGCTGTTCTGGAATGTGAAATCAACGTGACAAGTCTTTTAAAGCTTCTTCTTTGTCACTAGTTTCAGTTTGGCACTAACACGTATTTATTAAATTTTGGTATGTCATTGTCTCGGAGGAGTATCCTTCTGCCATTATGGGCACTAACGACTGTTGATTGCTAGGCATTTACTGCTACACCGGACACTGAATTTAGTGATGTTAAAGGCGTGGAAGATACTCCCATAACCCAATCAATCCTTTTTCTCTTTTCTTCTTTTCAACCCGTAACCCAATCCTTCACTATAGGATGATCATGTCCATTTCTCTTAATCATTGTCATTTTATTCCCCAAGGAACAAATATTTGTCATTGGAGATTTAAGTAGTGTTTAATATCTCCCTCCTCATTTTCTCCCCCAATTTCTTTTGGCTCTCCTTATGAAATATTGGATTTTAGTTTCTAGATTAAATTTCACCACAAAGAGCAAAAGCCAAAATCCTTTGGAATTGCAGTAAATGAACAATGCAATCTTACACCACTCCATGTACACGAGCCAGCCTACCCTCAGGGAAAAAAAAATTACAAAACGCTTTGCGTGTGTCAGAAACCGTGGGGGTCGGCAACTGTGGACCCTCCGACTAGGTCGGATCGAGCCGTGCATGACCGCGTGGTTTGTTTGAGATTTCTTTGCCGCGTGTTAAACGTTCTTCTAGATATTGGGCCCATTAGTTCCGTAGAGAAGCAAATTCGATTAAATTAAAAGCTCGTTTGGACATAACAAAATTTTCATTTTTCTTGAAATTTTTTTACGTTTTTTTTAAATAAGTGTTTGGCCATAAAATTTTTAATTTTCACTTGAAAATGAAATTTAAAATTTTTTAAAAATTTGAAAAACTTCAAAAGATGTGTTTCAAAATTTTCACTTAAATCACTCACAAAATTTTAAAAATAACCCAAAATTATATTCATGTCCAAATACAAATTTAATTTTCAAATACCATTTTCACTTTAAATTTTTTTTTACTTTTATTTTGAAATTTTATAATTCTTATGTCCAAACGCCCACTAACTCTGTTAAGCAAAACGTAGAGTACGCATTTTAACCAATCATTGAAATACGTAAATATTAGTTTAACATCGAAAAATTAATGTTCATATTCACATTGCATATTCAATACGTTGATTTTACTGGTCTGAAACTATATCATAGTTTCATGAGACTAGTTTTGAAAATTAGGAAGCAAAGGTGTCGCAGGTAGCCCACAAATTGAGAAAACTCAAATTATATTTTGAGGTAACTTTGTATAACTTTGTCAAAGGAAAATGACCATTTAGGAAGAGATAATATTTACACCGGGTTTGTAATTTGTTGCAAACACTTGTAATAAAATATTTACTGCTTATCCGGCCGCGTAGGAGCAGAGTGAATTAATTCTCTCTCCTTGGAACGTCCTTTTTAGCATAGCATCATTATATGAGAAACTCAACGTGGCGACGTTAACAGGGTTGTACGATCTACAGGGTCTGTTTTGGTTGGTGTCCTCCAATTTAATTCACTCCCAAAACAATCCCAACTTTTCTCTCATTGCTACAGACTCCGTAAGTACTTGTCCCTGTCTTTCTTCTCTCTTCTTTTAGCTCCCACCTCTACATTCATTGGTTATGGACTACTTATTTTATGTTGAAATCATTATGTATTTTGTTCGATAAATCGTAAAAAGTCGCTTATGTTGGAGAATATTACTTGTTTAGATCACAATACTATTGAAAAAACAGACTTTTACCTTTCAGAAAAAAAGAAAATTCTGTATCAGTTCTTCAGAGCAGCAGCTGGTCCTTAATGTTTTCTCTTGGGTGAAGCTTCAAATTTCAGAAGCAAATACATGATTGTGGTAGCCTGCCTAGCTATTTTCTTGTTAAGCTAATTTCAATCCAAAATGACCTTGTAAAAAGGTTTGTTATTTTGATAGTTTTAAGGTCAGAAAATACAAGGTTAGGTGGAGCCAAAGGAATTCTAACATCTACTAGATATTCATAAAAAATAATTTTAACCTTATACATACAGTATAATTTTCTGACGAAGTGTAAACTCCCTTCCGTCTCCGCCCCTGGTTAGCAGTTGAGGAAACTCAAGGTGAGGCAGGAGTGATTATCTTGTAACTCCATCTTGCTCTTGAGCCGAAGACCCAAAGTTAAATCATCCGTACTATTGATATTACTATGCTTCGGATTCCCCCTCTTCCTTTTTTGTAGTTAGGACTGGTGATATCAAGAAGTAATCTTTCTTTTAATTTTTCCACTTACCTTAACTCTTATGCTTAAGCTAACTAACAGGTTTATCATAGAACTGTGGGCATTGATCCAAAATGAGATGGCTAGGACTATTTAGGGCTTTTTTGAAGGCTTAGGTGAGATTGGCATGAATCAATTAATACAGCTCTTCCAGTTATAACATTAAGAGAAAGCAAAGCTGGGTAGTTCCTGCAATTGATTCTCAGTTTAATTCCATGATAAGTTCATCTAGGAATTAGAACCCTTCAGATAATGAGTGACAGTATAATTGGGTTAAAACCTGACTGGTATGAGAAGTCATTATTACAGATTGGTTGTTTGGGTTTGTTAATTGTTGCAAGTGTGAAACGTCCCAATGATTTTGACGAGGAGTGAAGGTCGAGGAATAGAAGTGGAAGTTGGTGGATTGAACTGAATAATGGTGGTTGATCAATAGTATCAGCATAAATGAATGAATTTTGGTTAACTTTGAAAATTACATTTTCGTATATTAGTGAAGTTGATTCAGGAACATGCTTTATTATTAAGTGACATTACCCATAACTCAAAAGCACTTGATTTCCTGTTTAACAACCTCTGCTTTACCTAGTTATTATTTCTCTTTGACATAGAGACCCCAAAGTCCACACCATGTATTTAAGGAAGAGACATCTTATGGCCTCTTTTGCTAAGTGGTAGAAAATGGTAGAAGGGAAAAGGAGTTTGGAGGGCTTTTCTGCTGAAGGATGTAAAAGACCCACAAGATATTTTGAAGATAAATAGCTTACCTTAAAAGGTGCTAATAGTCACATTTCTCATTGACTACAGAAATTTCAGACTAGGACATTCTTCATCGTCAAAAGATCCAGCATAAGCTCCTGACATTTACTTGTCTTTTGTTTGGTAGATGTATTGTTTAATGAGATGGGATCTGTAGATAATGGGAAAACCTTTATAGACCACAATAGGACTATAGGAGTCTGTATATTCCATTTGTTTGGTATGTTTACATATTCATCTGATTTAGTATGACATGAGTATTAAGAACTCTTTTTCCACCTCAATTTCTGTTACACTATTTTTCGTTAAACCTGAAATCATCTGTGCACTTCAAGATTTTTTCACTTGAGGATTCCCATGAAATAGTCATAATGCTCCAAATCATATTTCATACAAAGCACCTCCTTTTTATGTGAACCAAAAATAAGAAGTCACAGAGACTACCCTTTTTATTCTCAAACAGTCTCAGTCCTGATAAGTCTTAACAACACCATGCAGGTCTTGATTTTGATATTCTCATTGGCTTGCTACAAAGATGGAATTAGATCTTGGGCAATTCACACTGATAGGATCCACTGATTGGCTAGCTACGAAGATGGAATTAGATCGTGGGAAAGTCACACTGATAGGATCCACTATATGTCTCATGCTGACTATGCATTTCAGTATACAGCTAGTGACAGAACATTTTATGTCATGGAAGAAGCCTAAAGAGCAAAAGGCCATAATCATCATCGTCCTCATGGCACCCTTGTATGCTATTGACTCCTTCATTGGGTTGATTGATTTCATGGGAAGCAAACCCTTTTTCACTTTCTTGGATTCTGTCAAAGAATGTTATGAAGCAATTGTAAGTCAATATACTAACTTACCCATTGAGCTGTGTTCTTATCAGTTGCATACAACCAGAGATTCTTTGCTTACTTCTATTCTAAGTGATACAGGTGATGGCTAAGTTCCTGGCATTGATGTACACTTACTTGAACATATCCATAAGCAAAAACATAGTCCCTGATGAAATTAAGGGAAGACAGATTCACCACTCATTCCCGATGACACTTTTCCAGGTAAAATATGTAATCTTGGTGTAGTGAATTATGTGTACGTATCACTCTTATATATCATTAACACTGCATTCTTGTGAGAGTAAATTTGTGATATTGCTGGCTAGGACTGAAAAATGATGAACATACTATTCTGCATGCTGTATTAGTTGAGTATACTGTTAAGCACAAAGTTCACGATTTCAACTATTTTGCGCCTATAGATAGGATCTGTAAGTTTAGTTGCTTAGTAATTTTACATGGCCAAATTATTATTACTGTATACTAAGTTCACAAACTCAGAGGATAGGAATATAAGCTTTCTGCCTCTCTTCTCTTTTTCCCCCCTTCAAAAGCATGCTGCCTCCGTGTATGTGGTTCCTTGTACCCAGTCACAAGCTAACTGTTTCATCACTGCAGCCTCACACTGCTCATTTGAACCATCATACGTTGAAGCTTCTCAAGAACTGGACATGGCAGTTTGTTGTGATTCGCCCTGTATGCTCCATCTTAATGATTGCTTTACAACTTCTCGGAGTGTACCCTAGTTGGGTTAGCTGGACCTTTACTATGATCTTAAACATATCCGTTTCACTGGCTTTGTATTCTCTTGTGGTTTTCTACCATGTATTTGCAAAAGAGCTGGCACCTCACAAGCCACTAGCCAAGTTCCTATGTGTCAAAGGAATTGTTTTTTTCGTTTTCTGGCAGGTACTCCTCTCATCTTTTCTTACAGCCTTATCTTTTGCTCTCTTGTAAATTACATATTGGAGGTCAGTTTTGCTGTTACTTGCTTATTGACAAGGATATTGTTCATTCCTGTGGGACCCTGAATTATTGATTAGACATGTTCTATATTTTCAATATCCTAATTGTATTAAAATCAAACCACTAGTAAGTTTTTTAAAAAAAATAATAATAAAACCATTAGCACGCAATTACTTTATGGAGTCAGCTTTTACATTAAATTTTCTTATGCTTAGTCTTGAAAAATTTAAACTTCCTACCACTTTGCAGGGTATTCTGCTTGAGATTCTTGTAGCACTAGGCATAATCAGATCACAACATTTCTGGCTTGACGTGGAGCATATTCAGGAAGGTATTCAGAATGTACTAGTGATTGTGGAGATGGTTTTCTTTGCTATCTTTATGCGTCATGCATACAGTGCTGCGCCATATCGCCAAGAAGCTGTTACAAGTTCAGGAGATAAAAAGAAAGAGTGATAATGCAACATGTATTAATGTTGTGAAATCATCTTCAGACATCGTATCTTCTTCCTATTGCTTGTATGTTATCCTGGACTTGCTTATTGACGTATACTAGATTCTTCTATTAAATAATGTATCCTCAATGGAGTTAGAAGTATGCAGAAATTAATGGAGTAAGTAGAACTACAGTTTAATCAACAGGCAGTGTAATGGTACCTTGCACCTATTTCAAGATATTTAGAGATGAAAAAAGATCTTATTAGAACTAGACAGATCCACTAGAATATATTGTGAGAGTTACTTAGAACTGAATCTTTCCATGCTGAGGCTATGGCTACTTCATTTGAAATAAAAACAGAGAAACATATGAGCTGGTAATTCTTTTCTTTTCTTTTTCCCAAATTATAATTATAACGTTTGATTATCCATTTTCCTTTTCCCATAAGGCGGGGAAAAGATACCAGTACACTTTCACAAGGAGAAAGCAAAAGCAAGCAGGTGAAGCGGTAGATATAATTGTTCCCCTCTCATTTCCTTGATATATTTTTTGGTCTACAGCAAGTTTTTTACTCTTGAAACCTCGAGCTGGGAACTAAATTTAATATGTACCCACAACTAACTTTTAATATTTACCCATAACTTGTTCTATTTTTAATTTGACCCCGCCCCTCTTTGATAACCCTTTTATTAACTAAAAAATGTGTCTCAAATATTTACACAAGACTTCAAAAGTCTTTTTTAACTCATTCTTTCGAGCTAGTGCATGCCGGGGATTGAGCTTATGAGATGCAGTATATAATCTCTTTTCCATTTACCATAGACATGATGGTTTCTTTATGATCGAACATCCTTGTTAAGAAGATTAGATAACCAATATAAATCTGATATTCTAAATTTTACTCATGCAATATAAATTCTTGTGATAAACAAGTCAAAAAAAGGTCAATCTCTCACTATTGCGATGCTCTATATGTGTGCATTATACAATTGTTTGCAATGCACTGGAAATCATAATGTCACGAACCAAAACTTACTATAGGTCGTGATAGCGCCCAACATCGCCCCGTTAGGCAAGCTAACGGTGAACTATCACATTAATTGTTCATTTTATTACTTTCGAAATCATAAATTTTATTGAGAAAATTTATACCCTTAAAATCACGGGTACATACATAATTAATATTGCATAAAAATAAAAGGTGATAATAATATGTGAATCCGTAAGCATCAACTAGAATATCTTCAAAACTCGGTGCCACAAGCGCATGAGCATTTACTAAGGAGTATAATAATAATACAACATTTGTCGCCTCTGTGGGCTGCGATACGTAGCCTGGAATGCAGCTCACCATAAAGTCTCCTCAGCAGTTGCGCCTACGGGCCTAGATGACCATCAAATGAACCTGTCAGATCTTGCTCATTTAGTGCAGAAGTGCAGCATGAGTACGTAAATCACGCGTACCCAATAAGTATCTAGCCTAAGTCCGGAGAAGTAGTGACAAGGGGTCGACATCGACGCTTACTAGAGGTCCAATAAAGCAATATGATTAATCGTAAGCAGATATGAAGCACCACATAATAATGGGATAAAACGGTAACCAACATGTTCTTTCAAAATTCTTTTAACGATATAAACTTCTCAATCTCGTATTCTATCTCAACAACTCGGAAAATATCAAGTGCCAATATCAAAGGAATGAGGAATACCATATAAAATGTCAGGCATTAGTGGAAATATAATCTCGTGAATATTCGGACTGCTAGCTATATAACGCACGATTATGCAGAGGTCGTATGGCCCGATCCTGAATAATGTGTACATTGCCGAGGGTCGAGGGGCACGAACCATAGATGCATTTATTATACTGTAGAGGCGTTCGGCCCGCTCTACAAGAAAGGAAGGAAATTATCGAATTACGAGACATGTGCTTACAATACAGTACACATTATATATATATATATATATATATATATATATATATATATATATATATATATATATATATATATATAAAAGCCAGCAGAATGAGTTCAAATAATTCAAATATTACATAATAAAGTCCTAAGTCTACCCGGACATAATTTAGCTATGTACGGACTCTCGTCACCTTGTGTGTACGTGGCACCTATAACTAGTAGCACATAACAATTACATCACCTAGGGATAGTTTCCCCCTCACAAGGATAGACATGAGACGTATCTCACCTCGAAGTTCAATAACCGGCTCCCGCGCTTCTCTAACACCTCAAACCAAAGCTCAATCGATCCGAAACTAGTCAAACAAGATGCAAACCAATAAAAATACACTCTAATACTCATAATTAATCAATTTATAACAATTTCCAACTTCGCTCGAAAAGTCAACAAAGTCAACCCCTGGGCCTACGTGTCCGAATTCTGAAAGTTTTCAATGATAAACTTTACCCATAACGCTACGAATTCAAATATATGATCTTTTCTAAATTTCATGTCTTATTTCGTGGTCAAAATCCAAAAACACCAAATTCTAGGTTTTCTTCAAAATCTCATAACTTCCACCAATTTTCATTTCAAATCCATGTATAATTCGTGTATTTAACTCACAATGTGTAAAAACCACTAACCTCATGATTGACAATGAAAATGGTGCTCCAAAAATCACTCCAAAGTCGGCTCCCATGGAAGAAGGGAAGTGAAAATGAGCCAAACCTCCCGTTTTAAAACAACACTGCCCAGCATGACCTTCTTCGCGAACGCGGCCTTATCCTCGCCTTCGCGAAGAGCATTCCTGCTCCAGCTCCAAAACTCCCCTACGCGAATGCGATGCACCGGTCGCGAACGCGGTGACCAACTTCTCCGCTCTTTCGCGAACGCGACAGCAGACGCGAGAACACATAGAACAAATTCCTGGTGCCACCTCTTGCCTGCCTTTCTACACGATCGCGTTGTCCCACTCGCAATTGCGAAGCACTGCCTCCTCCAAGGCTTCGCGAACGCGCACCCCTAACCGCGAATGCGATGAACAAATGGCCAAATGACCCACAGACCTTCGTGAACGCGAAGAAGGATGCACCAAACCTCAGAAAACAGCAGTCCAAACGTAGCGAAAAACCCGTACCCCCTCCAAAACACACCCCAAGCCCCCCGGACCCCGTCCAATTGCACCAACAAGTCCCAATACATGACGTAAACCTGCTTGAGCCCTCAAATCACAACAAACAGCATCAAAACTACGAATCGATGATCGAAATCTTCTTTCAACTTTCAAACATTCAAACTTCGACGAACGCGTCCGAATTACACTTAAACATTCCAGAATGACACCAAACTTTACGCACAAGTCATAAATCATAATACGAACCTATTCTAAGGCTCGGAACCTCAAACAGACATCGGTAACATCAAATTCCACTTCAAATCAAATTAAGAAATTCTTAATCTTTCAAAATGCCAACTTTCCATAATAAGCGACGAAAGGCTCCCGGACCACCCGATACTCAATCCGAATATACGCCCAAGTTCGAAATCATCATACGAAGCTATTAGAACCTTCAAATTTTGATTCCGAGGCCGTTTACTAAAAAGTCAAACTTTAGTCAACTCTTCCAACTTCAAGCTTCCGAATTTAGAATTTTCTTTCCGAATCAACTCCGAACTTCCCGAAATTCAATTCCGACCACACGTACAAGTCATAATACCTGAAGTGAAGTTACTCAAGGCCTTAAACCGCCAAACGACGCTCTAGAGCTCAAAACAACCGGTCGGTTCATTACATTCTCCCCTACTTAAACAAACGGTCGTCCTCGAACGTGCCAAGAACTGTTACGGAGTTGTCCTAAATCCACTGTTCAACACCTCGTGCACCTACCCGTGCCACCGCAACCCATGTGAGCACATTAGCTCGAGCCAGACTGAAGATCCTCCTTATAACCTTAGCTAACAAGCCTTAGAACGAAATTATAACATCCGAAATTCTCCACGAGACCCGATTTTAACATACGAACAACGCATCAATCACTACACACTGTTCCAAAACATGATTATGCATCTATGCTGAAATCACACCATGCACCACATAAATCGGTTGCCTATAATAACATCCTCCAACCGTAATAGCTGCAATTTCACGAATTCGATGCCCGCAATATACCCCATAACACATATAAGCCCTGTTCCAATTCTCACAATACTGCCACGACGAAAGAGATGTGTAGAAACTCATAACCACCTGCCGAATTAATAAATCATGGAGTCTCTCCTCCTGACAAGAGCCATCACCTTATTCTGAACTGAATAACGATATTTTCTCTTTAATATACCCTACATAACTCCAATCGCACTAATCTTAGGTCCAATGACATCATCTCACCCAGTACAAGCTGTTCGGGCAATAAGTCACCTCGAACACCATCTAAAATCTCATACAACACCATCAAAGCGCCAACGAGCTACAACTCGAATATGACCCATAAGGAAGAAGAAACTCTGGCAAAGAACCATGGCTTTATCTTAGAGATGAGAAAACAAGGCACACAAATAAATCTAAGGAACCGTACTTAAAATCTCATTGTTGCAGCATGCAACCCAATCCAACTAAGAGACCGTTGCGGCGTGCAACCCGATCCAAACATGACACTGTTGCACGTGCAACCTGATCCAAATGTGACATCATTGCAGTGCACAACCTGATACACATACATACCCGTGGCGGCGTGCCACCCGATCCAAACAATGTACTCGTGGCCATGGTACCCGATCCACACATAGCAATCAATAAGGAAACACCCATCAAGCCCTAATGGTTATACTTATGAAATGCCCCACTATCGACCACCAGCACGCCAAGTGCATAATACAGCCCTGGGGAGACGGATAGCTCCATACACTACAAAACCCAAGCACGACTAAGGTGCAATAAACGACATGCATCTTGAGAGCCATCCTACTCATATAACACCACAAGCTACACGGGATCACAACACATGTGCGAATACTCAAGCCGCCTCACAACCCACCTGACACAATAGAGTATTACATGGAATAGCTGACGACGGGAATAACACTCAACGCCCGAAGACTCCTTCATAAGCAATGTTATACTGAATGAACACATCCGACCTGACGTAGAACACATATTCACATTAGACCCACCAACGGACTTCAAGCCGATTCTAATCATACCATACTGGGCCAACAACCTTCCAAGGATCCACAATGGCCTTATTCATGACACACACGAGCAGTCGTCCACTCCGGACCAAACTCCCACAGTCCACAACCAAATGACTAAAGTGCCTTTTAGGCATAAACTCTCACATTAGCGATAGTACCAGAATCTCCATACTTGATTTCAATCCTTAACAATCAAGTGACTAACATGTCACACTTATACAATTTTCCCGTGGGATACGCTCTCACGACCTTCCGCATCAGGTAGCAAAGTCTGCACCTCCACACCACCAACCGTACTAATTCTATGAAGCAAATCAAGAATCCGTAATTCAATACACAATGCCTATTACACAAGACACCGTTCTCAGGTGACACTAAGATAATGTCAGCTTACTCTGAACTTTTGAATCCTTTCCCCCGCTCTTCCGAGCTCGGGACATTCCTATCAAAACTGAACCGTAACCTTGATCCTCAACTTCCAATTTCCATATCGCTCATGGCACCTATCATGCCGCAAGAACTTCATCATGACCCCTGAACCCCCAGTGGAACAAACACTCATTGGCTAGAAACCTTTCACTTAACTCATTTAAGAAGAACCATTATAACACGCACCTGAATTCCCAAAATTGCAGAAAATATAAACCTCAAGTCATGATCTAAACCGCCATAACTCTTCCGAGATCCATTTACACAACAAGGCCATTTGAATCAAATACCTCCCAAATCAATCAAATTATGGTGGTTGTTAAGCCCGTACGTACAACCACAAACCACATGTATAGCTTAACACGCCGAAGGAACTGATCATTGCCACAATCATGCTGCTACAACCATTACTAAACGACCCAACTTATCCCAATTTATTCTTGACTTAGAAATAATAACAGCTTCATTCAAAACTTGACGTAACTCAACAACACTTATCCCGAGTAACCCAATTCACGAGACCACATCGTCTCAATACCTATAAACCATCTCATACCCTCTTCAAGCGCATAATAGCATCTCCAACTGGTACACCCATTCTGCAAGACTTTCCGCGAGTCTGAAGCTATTTTTCCCATTTCTCCAATTACTGCACCGCAGACCCAATGATAACATAGAAACACTCCAAGTCCCTTTCATAACCCATGCAGAAACTCGATCCTTAACCCCACAACGGATCTGAAATCCTCAGACACTGCACTTTAATCCTTGAACCACTAGAACCCTTATTGAGAGTCACCCACTCTGACCTGGTCTCGAATATAACCAAACTCTAACAATCTGTTAGCACATGAACACTCTCTTAAAGAAGCAACCATATGAATTCTTTTCCTTGTACATCACTTCCACAAGAAGCATAAACTCTGAGTCTTCCCAAAACCTGCACATAATCGATTAAGCGAAACATAGCACACATTCATCAAGTTCTTTGCTCAAATTACCCATGATGTTTTCTTTTCTTAGTCATAAATAATTCACCAAGGCACCGATAACCAGAAAGCGCATAAGCACACAACCACGCGATCCAATAATAGACGGTGGGCTCCCCAACTTAGATTTAAGCTACAATCACATAAATCTAGATCCCATAAAGATTCCTCCTTCTCTATTACCATGAACTCGCACCGTTAACCCACCAAATTTCTCGTAGTCTCTTGTTAAAATTTTCAAGAACATTCCGAATTATCAGCCACCATCGCATATTCGACCTTTTGCTGGATAGCAAGTAAAACTCTTTGTAGAAACTTCATCAAAATCACGTAACTGCTAACCTGCTCACAGGAGATAACCCACCTGCGGAATTCCTTACCGATATCTTCCAATGACTCTACACTGGGTACCACTACTACGAAATCAGTAAACCCTCCTGAGCCCATGCTCGTCCAACGGCTGTACAAGTCTGTTCATTCCTTATTGACATCAACTGAAAATCCGACAATACATTCCAACTCGACGTCACGTCATATCCCACAACAATAATCAAGCTATTACACCCCTAACACTTCAAACCAACTTCTTTCCATCATATTCAACCTTCCTCAGCACAGTAGCCACCATTCCAAATAAAATTTGTAAACCTAGTCACTGTCCACTATGATCCATCAAATCTCTCTAAACTTTTTTCAAGGCATGTGGCTATCCTACCACATAATCCATAATGCTACTCCACCACTCCCACTTCGATTAAACCGCCTCCTTTAAGCAACTTCTCGACCTTTATTTTTCATACTTGACCTGCTAGCAATTCAACCACTTCGAGACACCTCCCACCATGTCCTTCCTCATCCTTCGCTGCCCAAATACTGACTCAAGGCAAATCCATCTCCATAGTACCTGAACTAATAAATTGCTACCAACTCTAAGCCTCCTCAAAAATCATCTTTCTTGAGCCATCAGCATTAGAAACACTGATTCGATTCTGAAACCGCTATACACCAGCATCTCTGACAACCGCTTCTCAGGCACCACTTTGCAACACCCTGTCCCGAAGGCAAATCAAATAAGGCCATAACACCGGCAAACCTTAATGCGTTCAAATAAGGACGACGACACCACATCACACATGGGAATTCCATCATGCTTGAAAATATCAAGCCTCATTACTCCATCAACCAAAGCTCGAACATCCATAGTCCGATTGCCTTTCCTCTGCTGGAGTTAAATGCTGAACCTCTAAACCATGCGCTGAGAAATCCTCCTTTCGAGCCAATCACTATCTCGACACATAAACAAGCACTCTGCCATTACACGAACATTGTGCGACAACAACGCATGAACATCATAATAATCTGTGCATAGCCTCGAAACCAGAGGAAATACAGATACTGGGCTGAAACGACAGAACACCCTTCCGCAAGGCAACGGTAATAGCCTGCCCAAATACGTAGGGAGAAACATCCTGCACCATGTCTGAAGTACCACTGCAACCCCTCGATGCCCTATTAATAACAAGCGCTCCACGTCGCATAAGATTGAGTAGGAAGAAAATGAAGGCATAGGCTCCAATAGAATCAAACCGCACGAAGAGGAATCAAGAAGGGAAGTGCTCCTACCAGCCTTGTAGCCTCTCGAAGATAAGTACAGATATCTCTGTACTGATCCGCAAGACTCTACTAGACTTGCTCATGACTCGTGAGACCCAAGTGAACCTAGAGCTCTAATACCAAGCTGTCACGACCCAAAACTCACTATAGGCCGTGATGGCGCCCAACGTCACTGTTAGGCAAGCCAACAATGAACTATCACGTTTATTTTATTTTATTACTTTCAAAATCATAAATTTTATCAAGTAAGAAAAATTTACGCCCTTAAAATCACGGGTACATACATAAATAGCATTGCATAAAAATAAAAGGTGATAATAATATGCGAATCTGTAAGCATCAACTAGAATATTCCCAAAACCCGGTGCCACAAGTGCATGAGTATTTAATAAGGAGTACAATAATAAAATAATATCTGTCCGGAATGTAAATAAGACAGGACAAAGTAAATAGTTCGACGGAGACTCTATGGGCTGCGATACATAGCCTGGAATGCAGCTCGCCATAAAGTCTCCTCAGCAACTGCGCCTACACGCCCACCATCAAATGAACATGTCAGATCCTGTACATTTAGTGCAGAAGTGCAGCATGAGTACGTCAATCAACGTGTACCCAGTAAGTATCTAGCCTAACCACGAGAAGTAGTGACGAGGGGTCGGCATCTACACTTACTAGAGGTCCAATAAAGCAATATGATAAATCGTAAGCAGATATGAAGCGCCACATAATAATGGGATAAAACGGTAACCAACATATTCTTTCAAAATTCTTTTAATGATATAAAATTCTCAATCTCGTGTCCTATCTCAATAGCTTGGAAAATATCAAGTGCCAATATCAAAGGAATAAGGAATACCATACAAAATGCTAGGCATCCCTGGAAGTATAATCTCGTGAATATTAGGATTGCTAGCGATATAACGCACGATTATGCCGAGGTCGTACGGCCCGATCCAGAATAATATGTAAACAGCCGAAGGTCGAGCGGCAAGAACCATAGATGCATCTATTATACTGTTGAGGCATTCAGACCGATCCACAAGAAAGGAAGGAAATTCTGGAATTACGAGACATGTGCTTACAATACAGTACATGAGCACAAAGTGAATATAACCTTTACCGTTTCTCAAGTAACTTGCCAACAACTCAAGGTGATAAGGCTCTGGCCATAGGTGATTTGATCGTAAGGAACAATATCACTGGAATATTAACTCTGAAATTCTTCTCTAACTAAATCTCTAAGGGACTTAGGCAGGCCATCTAGGAATTTCTCTTTTCAATAAGGGGGATTTCCCATCTGGTCTTTCGTAGATTCTAGTGAGGAAGGAATCCTTATAGCACCTAAAATTTGAAAGAGTTTTACATTTAAGGTTGTTAAGTATTTCAGAGGATTTTTCTCTAAAAATACCTGGACAACCCACAAATATTTTGATAATTGTATATATTAAAGTACTAATTGAATCAGGAATAGTTTCACCATCCTTTAGGATTGGTTGTCCTAATTCATCTAATTTCACGGCTTGGAAAATTTATTGTTTTTCCTCGTCGTTTAAATGAGTATCCCACCACCCCTTAAGTTGACCTATAAAACCAGCGACAATAGTACTCTGGTCGGAACAATTGTGGGAGGTTTTGTAAGCAGAGGCCACCATGGTCATCTGCTGTAATTTGGCAAGAATATTATATTCGGAACATCCATCTAGATTTCACTCATAAATATTATGAGCATTGTAATTATTCTGCATGGTATTAGGTATTTCTTCTAAGACCACGTCTGGATGTGTAGCTTTAGGGTAATAGAGTTTTTGAGGTTTTCACCAGTTGAAAAATTCTGATTTAATTGGTGCTAATTTTAGAGGAGGCTTGTCCTCTAGAGAAATTTGTGAAAATTGTTTAGATTCGTTATCTGAGTCAGTTTCTCCTAAAGCTCCTACAATCCTAGAAAAAGATGTCTCTTCAGCCTGTGGGCCTGGAGTGTCCTGGACTGTTAAGGATTTCTCTATTTCCTCTATTTTCTGTTGAAGCTCAGAGAGTTTGGGCAGAGCGGTGCATAACAAGTTCTCTAGTATGAGTTCTAGGGATCTCATATGGTTTAAATAATAGAGTTGTAGAGGTAGAAGGTCCTACCATTTGTTTCTTCAGAGAAGTTGAAGATGAATTTGAAACTAAGTATTCTTCAAGAGTTTGTAAATACTTGTTCGTATAATTATTTTGTTCAATAATATTTTTAATGTCTTCGCCAGAGATCAACTCAGTGTCAGCTCTTTTTTTGAAAGGTGAGGTTGTAATAGAGTTGCTAGCAAAGTTTGTTGAAAACCCTTGTGACGGAGAAAGTTCGAAAATTACTTCTTTGCCGGTATTGGTTTTCCATACTTTTAAAACATTAATTGAATTTGAAAATGGGAAATCTATTTGATTATAGTCAGCATAAATTTCAAATCATTCAAAGAAATTGATTTGCTGTTTAATAACATTTAGACTGTCATAAAAAATTGATTGGATTTTCTTCTTTTATGCTCCTTTGTACTTGTTTAAAACTCAAGTTCTTTTAAATTTTCAGGAGAATAAAATTCCTTTTGAAGACTTTTATTGTCAATTTCAAATTCTATCTCCAAAGCACCAATGATGTTGTCATCTCCTAATTCGGCACCTAGTGACGTGTAAAGGAGAATCTGGTCGGTTGTAGGTAGTGTCGACAGAGGGAACCGTTTTTGATTTTTCTACCTTATACCTAGCTTGTGGAACCCTAGATTCGAAATCTACTGTCTCGACTATAGTGGGATATGAAGACACTACACGTCTAGCAGAATGAATTGGTGGAATTTCATACTGCAAAGAGGCAGAGGAACTAGCTCTTTGGCTAAGGGACCTCTAAAAGAAAACTAGCACAGATCCAGAAGGGAATTGTTGGATATGAGAAACTGTCGTGTTTTATGGCTTTTGAGCAGGAGCAGCATCCTACAGAAGCCAGTTTTCAGGAAGAGAGACCTAATTCCAAGCGATTGTCTTAGGAATAGACAGATGAGACCTTTGCAGATCTGTCTGAAAGAAAATAATTTCACCTTTGTGAGTAGTTCTCACAGCTCCAGCGTTAAAGGCAGAACTCGTTGCCTTATACTGAATCCTGTAAATAATTGCTACTGGAAGAGAACCAGCTTTAGTCTTATAATTAGATATCTTAACGTTTAGGGTCAAGGTAACTAAAATATTTCTATCCTTAAGGGAGACTATGAAGTTAGGGAAACAGTTGAAATAAATTAGACCATTGCAGAGACTGGTTTCTACCATTCCTAGCGAGGAATCATTGAATTCTAGAAATCTAGAATCTCTAAGACAGAGTAGGAGTGATGTGTCCAATTCTTCTCTAGATAAAGGCTTAGCAGCAATCTGTACCAAACCAAAATGAATATAATTATACTTATTTCTACATTTTTCAATAGATTTGATATTGAGAAGTTTGATTTCCTCATGGTCTGATTCCAGAGGAATAGTCTGCTCAATAGTAGACATATGATAATCACTTGTCAAGCTCCATTTCTGAGACTTGTAAATTGTTGACTGGGGATGTTTGGGGATATTCCAGTCATCAGTTGATTGCTGCAAATCAGAGAAACTAATCTCTTCTTTGAGATTAAAATTGGAAGGAGATGAGGAGGAAAAAGAACTTGTAGATCTAGAAGAGAGGGAGTGAAAGTATGACATATCAACAATTTAAAATTTCTTCTTATCCTTGGTTCGAGAGACCAATTGGTTTCATAAAGAAGTTACTCAAGTTCTTAACTCTACTGTATGTGGAAGAATCAGATCTGGCGTTAAACTTCATAGATCTATAAATTATATGATCTTATAAGAGGTCTGTTCAAATTTTATCTTACCATTGTGCTTAGTGTTAGATGTAGAGGGTAGATATGTAAGTATACCAATTCGTTACTCAAAAAGGTTAATCTTTATGATTGTTATACAAAGAATTACTTCTGGATAACTCAAAGGTTTTACAACCATCTGCAAGCCTACCAGGTACATTTACAGGCATCACCTCGCCATAATCCCTGGGAACCACGCTTACAGTGCAGATCCAAAAGGATCCCAGTGCCATCTTCAAAGTTGTTTAGTATTACAATCATATGTTTAACCATTTTATGGAAAAGAATTAGTAGATCTACAGATATATCTTCAGATCTATCATCTTTGCACCATACCAAGATAAGAATAAGAAAAAATCTCAAATTTAACCATAAATAGAGAGATCCGTGAGTTCCAAATTAAGACCGGCAGTACAACATAATAGTATGTTAAAAACAAGAATCACATCCTTACTTCTCCACTGGCTCTGATACCAGAGGGGCGGAAGCTGGTCCCCGAAGGGGTAGAGGGACTGGAAAATGCGAGGAATGTAAGAAACGGGAAGCAATAAACAAAATTAAACTCAGGCGGCAGAGCCGACCATATGCAAGCGTATGCTAAGTAAAATAGGTGGCAGAGCCGACCGAATGCAAGTATGCAAAACATAAAATCTGGTGGCAGAGCCGTCCAGAAGTATTATTGATATAATAAAAGAAATACAAATATTAAAAATTGAAATTTAAAAGCTTACAGGGGTATAGCTCTTAAGGCTTGAGAGGTTTTTGAGAGAGAAGTGTGTAGAGAGAAGTATCTGAAATTTGGGTGAAGGATTGAATGCCTTCTGAAGTGAGTAAGTGGGTTTATTTATAGAATTGTAGACCGTGCTACAGCAAAAGTGTACAGTGCTTTGCTACAATGAAAAGTGCATGGTGATCTACAGTGATAAGTGTACAGTAATCTACAGTAACATTGCTACAGTAACTTCAGAAAATTCTTTGCTGGCATCGTGGCTGATGTCAGCAGCAAATTAGTCCTGATTTTGACTCATGCTAGGTCATAGTCAGTGTCATCCTCTTCTTCTGGTTGTTCTTTATACGAACTGGATGAACGTTGATCGGGAACCTTTCCCTTAAGTTGTTGTAAAAGGTTTTCCATCTCCTGGATGTAGTCTTCCTTGCTGGTAGAGCCTACTAATTTGGCTTGAACTAGCCTTCTCTGCTGCAGGAATGAAGTGTTTGCTACATCTGTTGGTGATAGAAACTTAGGGCTGCTGGAAAATCATTTTTCGACTGCTGGTAAGTAGGTTTCTATGGCATTCTTCCATGCCTTGTACCACTTACAATAGCCTTGAAGGGCTAACCAAGGCATATCTCTGAATCCTTCCCGTTTGTGAAAACAAACTTCTAGTGTATATCCATGGAATGTGGAATCTGAGGGAAAATTGAAGCAACTGGGGAATGTGCTGGTCTCCGTGAAATCTGGAACAAAAATACTCAAATCCTTCTTTCACTGGTGGAGGAAATATGTCTGCTAAATGGCTGTAAATAGGCCACCATTGGTATAAAAACCATTGAAAAAATCTACTGGTAAGTGTTTGCCCCAAAGAAGGAAATATGAATGTTTGTTAGTATGGTTTTGAACGGTTAGCGCATTAAATCACGCATCCCTATAATCATAGTAACTGAAAATTTGGAGAGAAAATGACTGGGAAAATTTTCTAACTTTCATGGGGTGATCACCCAATTCCTTTGGCGAGATGATTTTGTTTATCCACGCCGTGGTATGGGTGATATAGGTTTGGATTTTGTTCAAAAAAGGATTGAACAGACAAGAATGAGTGTCTATAAGGATAAATTCATAGAACTTCTAGTTATGAACAGGAGTTTTCAAAAGAAAATTGGATGTTGGATCGAGAATCTTTTTGGCTACTACTAGGGGGTTAGAATCCCAAAGATGTGGCTCAGTTTGGACGAGTGAGTAAGTCATCTTGCCCTTAATATTTTGAGCTTCCTCCAAATAGGGACCTGCTGAAGAAATTGGCTGAGGTGCAGGTGAAAAAAGTGCATGTTTAGTGCAGAAGGCACCATGCTCTATGTAGTGGGGCTTTTGGCCACCACTTGTCTTTTAATGGGGGTTTTCACCACCACTTCTTTCTTTATGGTGCTGTAGTAGCCACGATTGAAGTTGAAGGCGTGGTGCTTTTTGCAACCACAGCTGAAGTTGAAGCTGAAGAAGACATGGCGAAAGATATGGCGGCTGCTTCAAGGAATTGCGCCATTGACTTTGCCACTTCCTCTTGGTTGAGAGGAGTCATGGGTGCTTTTGAAGTAAGGCCCATGAGTTGTATCCATTTCTTAAAATCTTCTGCCGTCCATTGCGAAGCTTGCGGCTGTTCAAATTGAATATCATCTTCAGAAGAGGGTTCTTCTTCGGCGATATCTGCCCATCTTCGAGATTGGGCAATTGAAATTGATTTTGGCTGGAATCGGCTGTGATGTGACCACCATTGGATGCCTTTCATGGCATAGTCTGCAGGCGATCTACATTTTGGATGGCTTGGTCCGGCTTCTATTATTTGCTGCTTTTTGGCAACTGCTGATGTTGTTTGTTGTTGTTGAACAACCGCTGAAATTGACTAGTCTTTTGGCTGTTGTGTGACGGCCTGTTGTTGTTGCTTCTCCTCCGGGGCTGGTAAGGCTAACCGCGGGGGTTTTGGTTTTATCTACCTTGAAGGAATTCACGGTCTAGGAAATCAGGTATGGAATTGAGATTCCCTTTATGTATTCAATATCAAAATCAAATATTGATAAAATAGCTTGCCATCTGGCGAAAATATATTTTAAAGCAATGTTTTGCATACCGTGGTATGGGTGATATAAGTTTGGATTTTGTCCAGAAAAGGTTTGAACAGATAAGAATGAGTGTCTGTAAGGATAAATTCATAGAACTTCTGGTTATGAACAAGAGTTTTCTAAAGAAAATTGGATGTTGGGTCGAGCATCTTTTTGGCTACTACCAGGGGGTTAGAATCCCAAAGATGTGGCTCGTTTTGGACGAGTGAGTAAGTCATCTTGTTCTTAATATATTGAGGTTTCTCCGAATAGGGACCTGCCGAATAAATTGGCTGAGGCACAGGTGAAGAAAATGTATGTTTAGGTGCAGAAGGCACCGTGCTATGTGTAGTGGGGCTTTTGGCCACCACTTGTCTTTTAGTGGGGTTTTTCACCACCACTTCTTTCTTTATGGTGCTTGTAGCAGCCACGATTGATGTTGAAGGCGTGGTACTTTTGGCAACCACAGCTGAAGTTAAAGCTGAAGAAGACATGGCGGAAGATATGGCGGCTGCTTCAAGGAGTTGCACCATTGACTTTGCCACTTCCTCTTGGTTGAGAGGAGTCATGGGTGAATTTAAAGTAAGGCCCATGAGTTGTATCCATTTCTTAAAAACTTCTGCCGTCCACTGCGAAGCTTGCGGCTACAAATTGAATATCATCTTCAGAAGAGGGTTCTTGTTCGGCGATATCTGCCCATCTTCGAGTTTGGGCAATTAAAATTGGTTTGGCCGGAATCGGCTGTGATGTGACCACCATTGGGATGCCTTTCATGGCATAGTCTGCAGGTGATCTAGACTGTCGGCTGGCTTGGTCCAGCTTCTGTTGTTTGCTACTTTTTGGCAACTATTGCCGTTGTCTGTTGTTGTTGAACAACTACCGAAATTGACTTCTCTTTCGGCTGTTGTGTGACAGCCTATTGTTTTTGCTTCTCCTCCGAGGCTGGTAAGGCTAACCGCGGGTTTTTGGTTTTTTAGGCATGTTATCTGCCTTGAAGGAATTCACGGGTTAGGAAATCAGGTATGGAATTTGAGCTTCCCTTTATATATTCAATATCAAAATCAAAAATTAATAAAATAGCTTGCCATCTGGAGAAAATATGTTTTGAAGCAATGTTTTGCACATCCTTCTGTAGACTTAGCTGCCTTACAGTCAATGCGAAGCAAAAACTTTTGGTTCAATAAATCAGATTGAAACTTTGATATGCATAAAACTATTGCCAAAATTTCTTTTTTAATTGTTAGATAGTTCTGTTGTGAACTATTCCAGTGTTTTGATGTAAATGCAATGTTACTTTCTTTATCATTCTTACGTTGTTTTAAGATACTATCATATCCTATGTCTGATGCATCTGTTTCTACAATTTTAAATGCAGGTGGATTGGGGAGACTCAGGAAATAGACACTCTTGACTTTCAACTTAATTCTCTTTACATCATTGGTTTGGGCATCCGTCCAAGGAACTGAAGGCTTTTCAACCTGTCATGGAGGGGTTTCAGCAGAATGCTTAATCCCGGAATGAAATTAGAAATATAGTTGACACAACTAATAAATCTTTGGAGCTGTGTCTTGTCCAAAATTTGATCTGGGAATCTGTCAGCATACTGGAGGGATCACTGGATAGGAGTAATAGTCCCTTGTTGAATGTCATGACCAAGGAACCTGATGTTTGTCTGGAACAAGCTGTACTTAGTCATATACAGTGCTAATCCATTATCTTTAATTGAGTTAAAGAAAATGCTTAAATATTTGATATGTTAATCGATGTTTGTTGAGAAAACTAAGACATCGTCTATATAAGTTATAATAAAATTGGAATATGGATTAAAGATATCATTCATTATCTTTTGAAATTCAGATTGAGCGTTTTTTAATCTAAACGGCATTACGTTCCATTCATATTGTCCGAAAGGGACTGTGAAAGTAGTCTTGTACCTGTCTTTTGGGTCAATTTGTGTTTGCCAAGATCCAGATTTTAAATCAAATTTAGAGAAAATTGTGGCAGCATGGACTCTTTGTAATAAATCTTTCTTGTTAGGAATAGGATGCCTAATCCATATAAGTGCTGCATTAAGAGGCTTGTAGTTGATAACCAAGTGAGGGACTTTGCGCTCGATTTTATAGTTTTTGTTGACATAAAATGCCGCACAACTCTAGGGAGTTTTAGAAGGGGAAATAATCTTCTTGTCTAAGAGATTATTGATCTCTTTTTGACAATGCATTGTAAGCTCGTGGTTCATTTGAATGGGTCGAGCTTTAGTTGGAATATTTTTCTCATCAAAGTCAGGCTCGTAAGGAAGCCCAACAATGTGCCTTTTTTGTTTTCAAAATGCCATAGGCAGATCGGAACAAAGCTCCTGTTGAATTCTTGTTTCTAAACTTTTAATTTTAGAAGAAATTGTAGAATTAGTTAGCTATTTCTGTATTCTTGGAAAAGCTACCTCTTCTTTTAAAAACATAATTTGCTTTATTTTGTAAAGAATGTATGATTTCATAAGTTGGAGGCTATGGAAAGGAAGTAGGACGTTGCTTGTGGAATAATCCACATGAATGCCTTTGTCCGTAACTAGGTATGGTTTGCAAAGTTGAATAAAAGGAATACCTAGGATTACTGCATTGCAAAGGTCTTTTGCTAATAAAAATGGAGTCTGGATGTATCAGTTTGGTTCTTCTGGAGAGGTTGTGACCTTTATAAAAGGAAGTTTGTAAGTGATTTTGTTTTTCACCATTGGCGGCCCTTAGGCATTCTTTGGTTTTTACAAAAAATTTAGTTAGAATGACACCTTCTTGGATACAACTTCTTTCTGCACCAGTGTCGAACAAAGTTATGCCAGTCCAAACAAAAGACTTGCTGACGATGAGAGTTACCCTAACGTGGTACTTTTGAATCCTAATAGAGGAAAGATGTCCTAAGAAGGATTCGGTTTCATCATCGTCTTGGTCGAAGGTTGCAACGCCTTGCACAGCCTCTTCGAGCTTTTGGGCTCATTAGATAATTGTTGGAGGACAAGTCTATCTAGATCTTGTCTAACTTTTATTTCCCTAGTTTCTTCCTTTAGGTGTGCTATCTTAGATTGAAGGTCTGAAATGGTCACTTTTGATACCTTAGGACTTTCAGAGGGAAACCTCTTAAGAATATCTGTAATGTTATATGTATTGGCTACCTGGAGATGATTTTGAAGAGTTGAAGAAGAAGACGTTGAAGGCTATTAAGGATTATCTTAAGTTTTCGTAAATAATCCCTTTTAAGCTCGGGATCTTGAAGATCACCAATCACTTCAAGAAGAAGATCTTGTTCTTTTGTGAGAACACTGATTTGAGGGAGGTCATCCTGGCCAGACTCTTCTAAAGATGTAGAGGATGAATCTAAATCATCTTCTAGTATGTTGTTAAATTGCTCATCACCGGACATTTCATATCTGTAATATCCGAAGATTCACTTAATTCAACAAGTAATTTCTCTATTTTGTTTAAAGTGGATTTGTAAAGTTGTAGGCTCCTGATCCTCTGAGAGACTTTACAAAACTTGGCGATGTGACATGGCTTTCCATATTTGAAACATTTGCCAGTGAAAGTAGAAGTCTTTCCATCTTTAATAAAAGATTTAGAAGACTTATTTTTTGTATAGGAAGGTTTCTTTTTCCTATTGAAATTGTATTTTCTAATATTGGACAAATCCTTTTAGAATTCTTCTTCCTATGAGGTTTACTACCGCATGAAGGAACACCAAATTGTTCGCAGAAACTTCCTAAGTCTTTACGTCTTTGTGCACTATCCTTAGCAAGTTGCCTAAGCATTTTATCTTGCCTACAGATATTAAGAGCAACTTATTGAATCTTGCTAACTATCTGGCCATATATATATATATATTATATATATATATATATATATAAAAGGTCGCAATTGCGACTTCTGCGCCTGGACAAAAGAGGGAAAAAATGGGATTTAGCTCATTTCTTTCAAACTCTCAACCTTAAACACCCTAGAAACGATTTTTCCAAGAGATTTTCTTCCTAAATTCGCTGGTGAGTGACTTTAATCTATTTTTTTTCAATTACCCATTACATTTCATAAGTTTTCAACATCAAATCTAGGATTTTCATGGTAGAAATTAGGGATTTGGGTAGAATTAGAGATTTTTATAAATTTGGGATTTAGACTTCGAATTGAGGTCGGATTTCAAAACTAATTACATAACCTGGCTCGGGGGTGAATGGGTGATTGGGTTTTGGTCCAAATCTCGGGTTTTGGCCAAGCGTACCCCGGGTTGATTTTTGTTGACTTTTTTCAAAAATATTAAAGATCGAATCCTTTTTACTCATGGGTAGTTTCTAAAGCTTATTTTGAATTATTTGAACGATATTTGGTTAGATTCGATTGGTTTGGAGGCGAATTGGAAAAGCCCCGGTTGAGCTTTGATTTGATTGCGGAGCGAGGTAATTATCATGGTTAATCTTGACTTGAGGGATTAGGATTTGTTTGCCTCTGCTACATGATTGACGTGTGGGTACAACGTATATGTGAGGTGACGAGCATTTATGTGTTGTCATTGGGATAAAGCATGTGGTTGGTACTTGTTGCCTTTTTAATTATGATATCCATACTTAGGTTAGATTATTACCTAGTTGATCATTTCTTCCGTAATTATTGCTTAATTGATAATGGTTTAGTATTTTGGAAGTTGAGGTTTGGTATCTTGGCACTATATTTGACGTAAAGCACAATTTCCACACTATTTATCTCCCAGATTTATACTATCTTTACTACATGGTAATGGAGAGTGTTAAAGCACGAAGGGTGATGACGTGCCATTGCATTATCTCATTTATTGATTAATACATAGTGCGAAAGAGAATTAAAGCACGAAGGGTGATGCCATCTATATCATTTATTCATTGTTACATGGTGAGATCGAGAGTAAAAGCACAAAGGGTGATATTGTGCCATCTATATCAATTGCTCATTGTTACACGGGCAAATCGAGAGTAAAAGCACGAAGGGTGATGTCGTGCCATTTCATTTTACTTATGACATCATTTCATGGTAAGGAAGAGAGTAAAAGCACGAATGGTGATGTCGTGACATCTTTGTACCGTATGTTTATCCGTCTTCATTGGTTGATGAGTTATTTAGCTATCTTGTGATGTCATACCTATCGTATGTCAGCTTGGATTATTGCATACGGAGAATTGAGATAGATCTACTGGTGTCTGAAGACCTTGGAGTCCCCTTCCTCTTCCTTCTTTTACTGTTCATTTTGTTCGAAATAGTTGTATTTATTTCAGACTCTATTTGTAGAATTTCTAGTAGCTCGTGCACTCGTGACTCCGGATCTTTAGGAGTGGATACTAATACATGACTTATGTTGTTATTGTATTAGATTGAGTTCTTATCTCTCGTTATTTATCATCACCTTGTTTAAATTGCTAAAATTTGGCTATTTAACTATCTCACGTCGGCTTGCTAGCAAGTAGATGTTAGGCGCCATCACGACCCCGAGGTTGGGATTCTGGGTCATGACAAGTTGGTATCAGACCACTAGGTTGCCTAGGTCTCACGAGTCACGAGCAAGCTTAGTAGAGTCTGGAGGATCGGTACGGAGACGTCTGTACTTATCTTCCAGAGGCTATGGAGTTTAGGAAAAGTATCACTTCTTTCTTACTTTATCGTGCGATTTCTATTCTATCATTGATGATTGAACCATTCTATTCTAGTCCTCTTGCAGATGGCGAGAACACGTATTGCATCTATAGCTGGACAGGAGCCCCTTGTGGCAACTACTACTAGGGGCAGAGGTCAAGGCCGAAGTCGCACCAGAGGCCGAGGTAAAGGCAGAGCTCAGCCTAGACATCGAGCAATAGCACCTGCAGTGGAGCCTCAAGTAGATTTTGAAGAGGTTCCAGCTCAGAGTGTACCCGTCGAACCAGCTCAGGTTCCAGAGGGGTTCATAGCCATTCCAGTGCTTCAGGATACTCTAGTCCGTTTAGTGGGCCTTATGGAGAGTGTGGCCCAGAAAGGTAAGTTCTCGGTGGCACCAGCCTCCTCTCGGGCTAAAGGAGGAGCACAAACTCCCCCTACTCACACCCCAGAGCAGGTGGCTCCCCAGTATCAAACTCCAACAGCCCCGCCAGTTGGGCTAGTTCAGCCAATTGTTGCGGCACAGGCTGGTGAAAGGCCCGCTTTCTCTTCTGAGGCAATGTTGAGGTTGGATAAGTTTACCAAGCTCTTCCTTGTTCATTTCAGTGGTGCATCTTCTGAGGACCCACAGGATTTTCTGGACTGTTGCCATGAGGTGTTGCGCAACATAGGTATAGTTGAGACCAATCGGGTCGATTTTGAAGCATTTCAGATGATTGGTTCCGCCCGGAGATGGTGGAGAGATTATACGTTGACTAGACCAGCTGGGTTTCTTGCACTTACCTGGAATTAGTTCTCACAACTATTTCTAGAGAAGTTCATTCCTGTCATATTGAGAGAGGAGTATCGTAGGCAGTTCAAGCGTCTTTTGCAAGGTGGTATGACTGTCACCCAGTACGAGACTCGATTTGTGGACCTAGATCGCCATGCCACTATCGTGCTTCCTACTAAGAGGGAGAGAGCGAGGAGATTTATTGATGGGCTTACTTTCACTCTCAGGCTGCAGATGGCCAAGGAGATGGGGAGTGATATTTCTTTCTAGACGGCCATAGATATTGCTAGTCGGATCGATTTGGTTCATGCTCAGGAGAGATGGCCGGTGTTAGATAAGAGGCCTCGTCATTCTGGTAGTTTCAGTGGTGCCTCATCTGGAGGCAGGGGTACCTTGAGTAGAGGCCATCCTCCCAAGCTATTTCATTCAGCGCTTTAGGCATCTCACAGTGCTTTAGGGAGCCGTGGTCTTTATGTGTCTCATCTTGAGCAGCTAGCCTACAGTGCACCACCATCTCCTATTAGTGCACCTCCGATCCAGACTTACCAGAGTGGTTACCCAGGTCGACAAAGCCAGTTCTAGAGTCATCAGTCACAAAAGTCGAGGGCTTGTTATTACTTGTGGTGATCCGAGGCACATTGCTAGATTTTGCCCCCAGTCATAGGGCAGCGTGTAGCATAGGGTTCTCGTGCTATAATTTCGGCACCGGTTGCTCCACTGCCCATTCAGCCAGCTAGAGTTAGGGGTCAGGCAGCCAGAGGTGGGGTCAGGCCGTTAGATGTGGAGGCCAGCGAGCTAGAGGCCGTCCTCGAGACGTGATTCAGAGTGGTGGGGGCCAGCCCCAATGTTATGCTTTCCTAAATAGACTTGAGGCCGAGTCATCTGACACCGTTATCACAGGTATTGTTCCAGTTTTCCATAGAGATGCTTCAGTTCTATTTGATCCCGGATCTACTTATTCCTATGTGTCATCCTATTTTTCTTCATATCTAATTGTGCCTCGTGATTCTTTGAGTGCTTCTGTGTATGTGTCCACACATGTGGGAGATTCTATTATTGTAGATCACGTCTATTGCTCGTGTGTGATTACTATTGGCAGTCTTGAGACTAGCGTAGATCTTCTACTTCTTGATATGGTAGATTTCGATGTTATCTTAGATATGGATTGGTTATCACCTTATCATGCTATATTGGACTGTCACGCCAAGACGGTGATCTTAGACATGCCGAGGTTGCCTCGATTAGAGTGGAGAGGGACTCCTGGCCACTCTACCCACAGAGTTATTTCTTATTTGAAGGCTCGACGTATGGTCGAGAAGGGATGTCTAGCTTATTTGGCTTATGTCCACGATTCTAGTGCGAAGGTTTCTTCCATGGATTCAGTACCAGTTGTTCATGAGTTTCCAGAGGTGTTTCGTGCTGATCTGCCGGGATACCACCCGTCAAAGATATTAACTTTTGTATTGATTTGGCTTTGGGCACTCAGCCCATTTCTATTCCACCATACCGTATGGCGCCGCCGGAGTTGAAGGAGTTGAAGGAGCAGTTGCAAGATTTGCTTGATAAGGGCTTCATTAGACCTAGTGCCTCGCCCTAGGGTGCGCCCGTTGTTCGTGAAGAAGAAAGATGGGTTGATGAGGATGTGTATAGACTATCGGCAGTTGATCAAGGTCACTATCAAGAACAAGTATCCGTTGTCGAGGATTGATGACTTATTTGATCAGCTTCAGGGTGCCAAGGTTTTTTCGAAGATTGATTTGAAGTCTGGCTACCATAAATTGAAGATTAGGGCATATGGTGTCCCTAAGTCGGCTTTTCGGACTCGGAATGGGCATTATGAGTTTCTAGTAATGTCATTCGGGTTGACAAATGCCCCCGCAGCATTTATGGATTTGATGAACCGGGTGTTCAAGCCTTACTTGAATTCTTTTGTGATTATATTCATTGATGATATCTTGATCTACTTCCGTAGTCGAGAGAAACATGAGCAACATCTTTGGATTGTACTTCAGACTCTGAAAGATAGCTAGTTATATGCCAAGTTCTCAAAGTGAATTTTGGTTAACCTCAGTCGCCTTTTTGGGACATGTTGTATCGGCAGAGGGCATAAAGGTGGATCCTAAGAAAATTGAGGCAGTTCAGAACTGGCCTAGACCTACTTTAGCTATAGAGATTCAGAGTTTCCTAGGTTTGGCGGGTTATTATCATTGGTTCATGGAGGGGTTTTCATCCATAGCAGCCCCATTGACTAGATTGACCCAGAATGGTGCTCCGTACAAATGGTCAGATGAGTGTGAGTTGAGCTTTCAGAAGCTCAAAACTACTTTGACTACGGTGCCAGTGTTGGTGTTGCCCACAAGTTTAGGATCCTATACGGTGTATTGTGATGCATCTCGTATTAGGCTCGGTGCAGTACTGATGCATGATGGCAGGGTGATTGCATACGCGCCGTGGCAGTTGAAGGTTCACGAGAAGAATCACCATGTTCATAACTTAGAGTTGGCAGCCATTATTCATGCGTTGAGGATTTGGAGGCACTACCTTTACGGCGTGTCATGTGAGGTATTCACGGATCATCGGAGTCTATAGTATTTGTTCAAGCAAAAGGATCTTAACTTGAGGCAGAGAAGGTGGTTGGAGTTGTTGAAAGACTATGATATCACCATTTTATATCATCCCGGGAAGGCTAACGTGGTGACCAATGCCTTGAGTAGAAAGGCAGTGAGTATGGGTACCCTTGCGTATATCCCAATTCGTGAGAGACTGCTTGCAGCAGATGTTCAGGCTTTGGCCAGTCAGTTCGTGAGGTTAGATGTTTCAGAGACCAGTTGTGTGCTAGCTTGCACAGTCGCTCGGTCTTCCTGTATGAGCGCATTAGAGAGCATCAGTATGATGACCCCTATTTTCTTGTCCTTAAGGACACGGTGCGGCACGGTGGTGCCAAGCAGGTTACTGTTGGAGATGATGGGGTTTTGGGGATGCAGGGCCGTATTTGTGAGCCCAATGTGGATGGGCTTCGTGAGTTGAATCTTGAGGAGGCCCATAGTTCCCAGTATTTTATTCATCTGGGTGCCTCCGAGATGTATTAGGACTTACGGCGGCATTATTGTTGGAGGAGGATGAAGAAGGATATAGTTGCATATGTAGCTCGGTGTCTAAATTATTAGCAAGTAAAGTACGAACATCAGAGGCCCGGCGGTTTGCTACAGAGGTTAGAGATTCCCGAGTGGAAGTGGGTGCGTATCACTATGGATTTTGTTGTTGGACTCCCACGGACTCGGAAGAAGTTCGATACAAAATGGGTCATTGTGGACAGGTTGACCAATTCAGCACATTTCATTCCAGTGGCAGTTACCTATTCTTCAGAGCGGTTAGCTGAGATCTACATCCATGAGATCGTTCGTCTTCAGGGAGTGCCCGTGTATATCATTTTTGATCGAGGTACGTAGTTCACCTACCACTTTTGGAGGGTCGTGCAGCGTGAGTTAGGCACGTAGGTTGAGTTGAGCACAGCATTTCATCCCTAGAAGGACGGACAGTCCAAGCACACTATTCAGATATTGGAGGATATACTTCGCGCTTGTGTTATGGATTGGGGGGGTTCGTGGGATGAGTTCTTGCCGCTTGTGAAGTTTGCCTGCAACAACAGCTACCAGTGGAGCATTCAGATGGCTCCCTATGAGGCATTATACGGGAGGCGGTGCCGCTCGTCAGTTAGATGGTTCGAGCCGGGGGAGGCGCGGTTGTTGGGTACAGATTTGGTACATGATGCCTTGGATAAGGTCATGATTATTCAGGATCGACTTCGCACCGCTCAGTCCAGGCAAAAAATTTGTGCCGACCGTAGAGTTCGTGATGTTGCATTCATGGTTGGAGAGAGGGTATTGCTCCGGATTTCACCAGTGAAGGGTGTGATGAGGTTCGGAAAGAAGGGCAAGTTGAGCCCTAGGTATATCGGACCCTTTGAGATTCTTGAGAGAGTGAGTGAAGTGGCCTACAAACTCGCATTGCCACCTAGTTTATCAACAGTCCATTCGGTGTTCCATGTGTCCATGCTCCGAAAGTATCACGGTGATCCATCCCATATGTTAGATTTCAGCTCAGTCCAATTGGACAAGGATTTGACTTATGAGGAGGAGCCGGTGACCATTCTAGCCTGGGAGGTCCAGCAGTTAAGGTCTAAGAGTTATCTTTCAGTTCGAGTGTAGTGGAGAGGTCAGCCGATCGAGGCAGCCACGTGGGAGTTCGAGTCGGACATGCGGAGTAGATATCCACACCTTTCACCAGTTCAAGTACTTTTCTATGTCCGTTCGAGGATGAATGTCTATTTTAGAGGTGGAGAATGTGATGACCCTGGTAGGTCATCTATAGTACTATTTTTCATTCCTATTCTCCGAGATCTCGAATAGCTCCGTTTAGCCTTTCTCAATTTGCATGCGCAGTCCGTGTCTTTTTTCGGATGGTTTTTATGTGAAAAATTAATGAAAATATGAATTCGTGCTTTAAAACTCATTTGAGTTGACTTCGGTCAACATTTTGAGCAAACGGATCCAGATCAGTGTTTTGACAGTCTCGATGGGTCAGTATCGTGATTTGGGAGCTGGGCGTGTGCCTGAAATCAAATTCAAAATTCCCTAGCTTGATTTAACGTAATTTGTTGAAAATTAGAAGTTTAAAGGTTTAAAGAATTCTTAAGTTTGACCGTAGGCTGACTTTATTGCTATCGGGTTCAGATTTTGATTCCGGAACTTGGTATAGGTTCATTTCAATATTTATGACTTGTTTGCAAAATTTGATAAAAAACGGAGTTGATTTGACGTGATTCGGACGCCCGGTTGAAAATTGAAAGTTCTTAAGTTTTTTTTAAAATCTCATTCGTTTTGGTGTCCGATTCGTAGTTCTAGATGTTATTTTGGTGTTTTCATCACGCGAGCGAGTTCGTATGATATTTTTACACTTACATGCATATTTAGTTTGGAGCCCCAAGGGCTCGGGTGAGTTTCGGACGCGTGGCAGAGTGTTGAAAGAGTTAGAACTTTGTTGATTCTGGTGCACAGGCCTCAGACCTCACAATTGCGAGGTCTTGTTTGCATTTGTGATAATACAAGGCCGATGTTAGGTTCGCATTTGCGAATAACTTCTTTGCAATTGCGAAGAGGGGCTGGATAACAGGGATCGTAATTGCGATCAATTGGTCGCTTTTGCTAAGCTCCAGTGTTCGCATTTGCGAACAAACTATTGCAATTGCGATGGCAGCAGAGATGTGGGCTTCTTCGCATTTGAGAAGAATTTCTCACATTTGCGAGGTTCGCATTTGCGAACCCCAGGTCACAATTGCAACATTTGCGCCTGGACGAAATAGGGGGAAAACAGGATTTTGCTCATTTCTTTCAAACTCTCAACCCTAAACACCCTAGAGGCAATTTTTCCAAGAGATTTTCTTCCTAAATTCATTGATAAGTGACTTTAATATATTTCCTTTCAATTACCCATTACATTTCATAAGTTTTCAACATCAAATCTAGGATTTTCATGGTAGAAATTAGGGATTTTTGTAAATTTGGGATTTAGACTCGAATTGAGGTCGTATTTCGACACTAATTACATAACTGATCTCGGGGGTGAATTGAATAATTTAGTTTTGGTCCGAATCTTGGGTTTTGACCAAGCGGGCTTGGGGTTCACTTTTTCCGAAAACATTAAAATTGGATCTTTTTCATTCATGCGTAGTTTTTAAAGCTTATTTTGAATTGTTTGAACGATATTTGGTTAGATTCGATTGGTTTGGAGGGGGATTTTAGATGAAAGGCCCCATTTGAGCTTTGATTTGATTGCGGAGTGAGGTAAGTTTTGTGGTTAATCTTGCAAAACACGTTGCACTTGTCACAATATCTATTGTTGTGGTCAATTTGTCTATCCTAGGTTTCATTTTTCATAAAGGATGTGTTTGGTAGAAAATGTTTTCTTTCAAAAATATTTCCTGGAAAATAAGCAATTTTATCAGTTATTTTTCTATGTTTGGTTGGTGAGTGAAAAACTTTTTCTGAAAAATATTTTTTAGTGTTTAGCTAGTGAGTAGAAAATATTTTCTTTTTGAAAAATATATAATTTAGGCAAACACTATGAGAGATGAAATAGGGGAGATAGAAACGGGAGGGTAGTAGGAGGTGGGGTGGTGATTATGGTGGGAGGTAAGCGTGGGGTGTGTTTTGGTGGGTGGGGTGGTGAAGGTGAAAGGTTGAAAAAGAGTTTTGAAAAAATATTTTCCTTCCTCTTGATTGGAAATCATTTTCTGATAATTGAAGGAAAATGAGTTTAGTATAAAAATTTAAAATATTTAAACAAATCAAACATGAAAAAATTAAAAAAATATTTTCAGAAAGTATTTTACTTCATACCAAACACATCCAAAGTCTCTCAGACTCTAGCCTCTTCATTTTTTTTTTTGGGTAAAATAGTCCAAGAGACACTTGTACTTATACCATTTTGACATCCCAGTCCTCTCACTTTACGAGTTTTCATCTAAACACCTCAACTCGATCAAAACTAACTTTTTAAACACCTCCGACCATGAGTGTTCCTCACTTGCTTGATGTGGATGACACATCAGATCCACATCATTTGCTATATTATTTTTATATCTTATCTATTAAAAAATTATTATTATTTTCTCTTGCCACATCATTAGCTTTATATGCTATCAAGCTTAGACACAGCAGCTCCAATGGCTGTCCACTCTATGAGCAATGATACTATCTCCATTTATATCTCTAATCCTAATAAGACCCATCACAAAATGCAGAAAATGGTGAGTGTCTTCAACAAAATGAGGCAGTCATTCAAGGCTATCCAAATCATTCACCTATAGAAAAAAATCGTCATTTTCCCTTCAGTTTTAAGAACTTAAAAAAAATTCTTTTTCATATAGAATCAAACTTTTCAACAGAAATGGCGACAGTGTCCTTGACATCTTCTCAAGTTGTTTTAAGGGTAGAATATAAATTGAAACAAGATAAGTTTTGTGAACAGTGCTATCTTCTCCCGCTTGAAAAGGAAGAAGAATCATCACTACAACACACACCATCGCCGTCGCTCGAAGATTTCTGCCGATTCGCCACTCACCGTTGTGGCACAATTCGCCGCAACGCCAATCTCAATCTCAATCTCGAGTCCCTAACAGTAGCACGACAGTTCCCCTTGGGATTTCTGGTGCGTGGTTGTGTAATGGTGATTGGGAAGGCGATAAAAATAGAGGATGAGGGGAAAAAGGGAGAGGGCTATAAGGGGGTTACGACGGGAAATGGTAGGGATGAAGAAGATGGGAAGAGGGAAGGGGTGGCTGAAGTAGGGGCAGAGGATCACGAAAGGAATGGGGTTGGGGGAGGAAAAGAAGACTCATATGGGAGGGGGGGGGGGA
>MCJB01010055.1:13076-72389 GCA_002018475.1 Nicotiana obtusifolia | reverse complement strand
GGGGGGGGGGGGGGGATTTTTAATTCCTTTTCTGTTCCATGTTATACATTTATTTTGATTTTATTATTGTTTAATGAAAATGATTGTTTTTCAATTTTCACTTGCCTTTAAAAGCGTGTATTCACATATTTTATCCAACTCATCAGAATAAATGCCACATAAGGTTGGTCAATGGTCAGAAGTACTTAAAATATTTATTTTAATCAAGTTGAGATGTCTAGATGAAAACCTATGAAGTATGGGGACCGAGATGTCAAAACAGTACAAGTACAAGTGCCTCTTAGGCTATTCTGTCTTCTTTTTCTTTTTTTGTGTGTGGGCGGTAAATGTAGCATCTTCATCTTGAACATGTAGAAAGCATATGTCCTAGAGGGCCAAGGCAAGGCTACTCTAATTATCCAACCAAAAAGAAGCACTTCCATCTCCTATTTTTTTCAAATAATCATTTCCTGCAAATTGACTCTAATCTCCGTTAATTTTGGCCATAACATTGTAGTGTCCCGACCTTGACCAAGCTACAACAAATGTATTATCTACTAGCACATTTAGCCTTGGTGAAATTGCTCCATAATGAATCCTTCATCAGCCACCATCACCAAGAATTATAATGAAATGGTAAAGATTCTTTTACCCTTAATTACCCTTAAGTCTCCTTTGATAGGATACGCTAATTACATACTTTTATTAATTAGGTGAGAATAAATTCCATCAAGAAAATAATTTGTAAGTTACATAAAAATATCAAGATTTTATGTTGTTAAATTATTTAAATATAGCTAAGGAAAAAAATGAATTTTAGGAAAGAAAGGATTAAAATGAACTGATGTTTGAGGCCAGTGGAGGTATTAACCCTTCTCTAATTCTGGCGTGAAAACGGGGAAAAAAGCTTAGTAGATCTGTGGAGACACCTAACCATACATAACAATAAAGCCCAAAAACTCGAGTTTTTGGCTAAAATTGTCCCTTATTATGGAAGTAGGTTCATTTTTGTCCTTCGAATATAACCCGGAGCATCTCTAGTCCCATAACTTTGCCAAAGTGGAGCACTTTTAGTCTCACTAACATAACTAAGTTAAAAACCAATGGAAGGGGCAAATTTTTCTAACGGTGCTTTCTCTGAAGCTTCTCAAATGATATGGTGGGTAATTTTTTTCTACCGACAAACGGTGATTTACTGCACTTTCATGATTAATTTGGTGGTACTTCCTTCAACCACACCCTTCCCTCCTAGAAATCCTTTACAAATCACAGTTATCAATTGTTAACTTGACGGAACCACGCACCAAACAAATCTTATCGCTGTTCTTAGCTCACTGTCAACAAAAACAAGCACTCCCCTTTATTTACAGTGACATCGTAGAGTATAAGAAATACTCCACATCAAAGTTGCCAAATGCACATTCAAAATTCGCAACAAGATGATGAGGGACAGAGAATCATCTGACGAAGAAGATGATTGAGAGAACTTGATCCAGCAAAACGAACGTGTAAATGACCATCCCAAATCTCCACTTTGTTCCGCATTCCAAATCCACGACGTTTAGGATCAATTTTTCTTTAATTGGCGCTTTAATTTTACCTTCAGTATGAGGTATTTCATAGCAATTACTCGCCCAGTCTTAGTACTCACTACCGACATCAAGAACCTATTTCAAACCACCGTTACTAACATTAAGTACGATAGTTCCATCAATTCCATGCGTGAGTCCAAATTGAATGTTGGTTCCATGAACAGTTACTCATTATTTGATCTCTATAACTGCTATTGATAAAGATTAAATTAGTTTCACCTTCCCCTATAAACTGAAGAAGGAAAGAAAACGTGCCTTAGTCAAGAAAAAGGATAGCATTATTAGTTGAAATCTCCACATATGATAGTTAATTAAAAAAATATATATTTCCTACATTAATTACTACTCGGTTAAAGGTGGAGTTGTTACTATTTTAAACTAATAAAATTACAGAAAGGGATATTATTTAAGAAGCTTAAGGGAAAGCAACATTATAAAATTTGCCCCTTTAGTTAATTTTTAATTTGATTATGTTAGTTGGACTAAATGTGCTTCACTTTAGCAAAATTAAGGAATGAAAGATGCTTCGATTATATTCGAGGGACAAGAATGAACGAGACAATTTTAATCAAAAACTTCCAAAAACTCCGTGTAGTCCATAGCCTGGTTTCTTCATTTGGGAGAAAGGCGGTTGCTGAACATTTGAGCAAAGAATCCATATAAGACACATTCTTCGTTTTTCTTCTTGTTGTAATATTCATTCATCTCTTCTTACCCCTGCCCTCGCTGATTCTAACAGAAGAATCTAAAAAAGAACCCTATGGAGGTTCTTCGATCGAACCTTGGCCGGGTCCGGATTCCAGAGCCAACAACTCGTATCTACAAGCACGAGTGCTGCATTTCTTTCGATACTCCGGTAATATCCTTAATTCCAATCTTCAAGTACCATCTCGCTCTATTTTACTTCATATCGTTTGCTTAATTGCTGGAAGTTATTACGATTGTAATTATGGCCTTGTGCCATTTTTAATAAGGTCAGTGCATGTTAGTCCAATCTTCAAGTAGGGTTAACGAGTTTCTTCTAGGGTTTATGATTCACTCCGATTTGGTTAGAAGCCTGCAGTTGCGATTAGTACTTCGAGTCAGTGGCAGAGCCAGGAATTAATGCAAGGGGATTCCAAATTAATTCTATAACGTCATACTTAGAGTTTGAACTTGTGAACTAAAAGCAATTTTTGAACTCCTTTGCAACTACACTATAGTTTATATGTAAACAAAAGAAATTCATTTTTGCCCTATTTATGTAGTATAATTTTCTGACGAGGGGATTCAGCTGAAGCCCCTGGCTCTACATAGCTCTGCTACTGGCCGGAGTAATTTGTTTTCCTAAAGCGGCTATGAAGTTGTAGAACAGGGTCAAAATAGAGCGGAATGGATATAGAGTATTCATACAGTTATCCCCAGCTAGTTTAGGATTGGTGCATAGTAGTACTTGTTTATAGCCTCTATGAAATGCCATATTGGTGCTGACTTTTATTAGTTTGATCTTTTACATCCGTATTCGATAATGCTACGTTAGGAAATATATCTTCATTTATGAAGCAGTTTCTATTTATTTAGTTACAGTTGTAATGTTTCATTGCTGTTTTTTTCCAGAAATCCGAGGGTGGGCTGTTTGTTGATATGAATGCTTTTCTTGCATTTGGAAAGGATTATGTTGGTTGGAACTATGAGAAGACTGGGAACCCAGTTTATTTGCATATAAAGCAGACAAAGAAGACAGAAGATGCCGAAGATAGACCTTCCAAAAAACCCACTCTCTTGGCTATAGGTATTTAAACTGTTAAACATTTCACATGTAGTATAGCTAGAATGCACTTTAGCATACAACTATACAAATTTTCAAATCTAGGGAAAAATAGAAAAAGAAGAATAAAGAACTGTATAAGTTCCCATTTTCTGATTTTTATCACAGAGTTTAGCCTACCACAACTAATTCGGGATTGAAGCATAGTTGATTGATTGATTGACTTGGCTTATGCATTGTCCTTCTAGGTATCGACGGAGGGTTTGATAATAGTGAACCCCAGTACGAAGAAGCGTATGAAATAGTTATGTTGCCTGATTATGTTACTCTTCCTTTCCCATCAGTGGAATTGCCTGAAAAGGTACATATTTCTTTTTATATCTTCCACAGTTTTCCTTTTGTTTGCAGTAAAATGAACACATCTATATATTGCTTACACTCATCCCAAACTTGCAGGTAAGATTAGCAGTTGATGCTGTTTTACTAGCTGAAGGTGCTGAGAGAAAAGAGCAACTGGCGTCCTGGACTGCTGATAAGAAGCTTGTCAGTAAATATGCCATGGATCTGCTACAGCTTGACAATGGAGTTGTTGTTCCACCAGTGGGCTGGAAATGTGCCAAGTGTGATAAAACTGAAAATCTTTGGCTGAATCTAACTGATGGTTATATCCTATGTGGTAGGAAAAATTGGGATGGAACTGGTGGTAATGACCATGCTGTTAACCATTACAGAGAAACTGGTTACCCACTTGCTGTAAAGCTTGGGACGATAACTGCTGATTTGGAGGGGGCAGGTAATGCTATCTTATAAGTTGTGTATCCTCATGATCAGAGCTGTTTATGGAATTGCTGCGTGGCTCTTTTTTCATTTTTGGTTGACTGGACCTGCTGCTTAGCTCTTCTTTTTCTTTTGGCTGACTTGATTTGTTGCTTAACTCTTCTTTTTGTTTTGGTTGACTGGTGTTTCTGGGTAGCTGTTCTTTTTGTTTTGGTTGATCTTGAGAACGGCATCAATTCTATCTGGCTTCTTTTTGTACTTGGGTGTTCCCAGTTCAACTATAAGCACCGCAATTATTTTAACTGCAGATCTGCTTGGTTTATGATTTGTGGAATGTAACTTATGGTTGTTTGGACAACAAAGCTAGTCTTTTTTTTCCTTTCTTTCTTGAAGTTGTGATTCAAATAGAGCTTTCCAAGACTTAAATTGCTCTCCCAGTATGACAATGCCGGTGTATAGTCATATCTTTCTAGTAAGCCTATAGTCAAATGAAAGCATTAGTTTTATTGGGTTTGAACTGAACAGCTTGCTGAACTGTTTAAATTTCATCATTCTGGATGTTATTTGGTTTTGATTTTATTTTAGTGACTTCAGTTTTGGTGTAAGGTGGAGGTTCGCAGAATATGTGCACTTACTAACCACGCCCACCCCTCAAAAACAAAACAGAAAAAGGAAAGAAAGTAGAAAGAGCTAATGAACAAGCTGCTTTCTTATGGTGGAATTGGTATTAAGTGCTTTGTACATGTTCTTTAGACGTGCTATGCAGGAGTTAAGATCCTGGTAATGGAATATGGCCCTGTAACTAGACTTTGCTAGACTGGTTGCTACATTGATGCTATTGCCTTGTCTGTAACATGTTGAAGTGCCTTTTTGTCTTTCATTGATTACTAATTGGTTGCAAACTTTGGCAGCTCAGATGTTTTCTCCTATCCAGAGGATGAAAGCGTTGTTGACCCACTTTTAGCTCAACATCTGGCACATTTTGGTATTGACTTCTCATCCTTGCAAAAGGTTAGCAGCTGTATAGATGAATGTTGTGTATTTTTACTCTTGTAAGAAGTATGAATGATGTGCATGGCTAAAATCTAACAGAATGTTACGTGTTCGGTTCTTGATTCAGCTATATTTCTTATGCAAAATGATGGCTAGGCATAAGGGAGGAAGGACATGTGACTGAACAAAGTAATTGTTTTTTGAAAGAGTAGAACTTGAAGCTTTTAAAGATCTTAATGGCATGTGGGGTGTTTGATCATTACTCAATTTTAATATTGTACAGAAATATAATCTATTCGAAATCAGTTCCTGAAAACAGAAACACTTAGGGTCTCAATGAGTTTGATATCCAGAAATTGTCAGGTCACAGTTGGAGAGGAAATATTTTCAAGGTAACAACAACAACAACACATACCCAGTATAATCCCACATAGTGGGTTTGGGAAGGGTAGTTTATATGCATACCTTACCCTTACCTTGTGGAGATAGAGAGGCGGTTTCCAATAGACCCTCGGCTCAAGAAAGCATAAGCACCATATTAATGAAAAGAAAAATAAGAAGGAACAACACCGAGAAGCCATGTAAAAGCAGCATAAATAACAAGAAGATACTAAGATTACCGAAAGGCAAGAAACGACAGGTAGTCATAGAAACCTACTACCAACAGAAAGCGAGAGTACGTACTAATACTATTGATTTTAACAATCTAGCCTACTGAACCTACTGCTCTAATCCTCAACCACACCTTCCTATCAAGGATCATGTCTTCTGTCAGCTGTAGCTGCGCCATGTCTTGCCTAATCACCTCTCCTCAATTCTTCTTCGGCCTACCTCTACCTCTCCTTGGGCCCTCCAATGTCAACCCCTCACACCTCCTTACCGATGCGTCTGTACTTCTCCTACTCACATGTCCAAACCATCTAAGTCTAGCTTCTTGCATCTTGTCCTCAATAGGGTCACACCCACCTTGTCCCCAATAACTTCATTCTTAATCCTATCTAATTCGGTGTGCCCGCACATCCATCTCAACATTTTCATCTCTGCTATCTTCTTCTTCTTAGTGTTGTCAAAGGCTCATTTACTGTGCGCTTAAGCCCTAAAGCTCATAAAAGCTCAGGGAGGGCGCTTCGCCTCACTTAAGTTGCGCTTCAGTGTAAGCAAGGCACCAAGACGTGCCCATGAATTCTATCTTGAATGGAGCAATGCTAGACTACAAATATAATCGGCAAATAAGTGTATTAGTTGTCAAGGAAAACAATATGAATGAATTTGTTACTTTTCTCTTGAATTTCATATATATTTTTATTTTTTTCTTGCATTGCGCCTTTTTTAACTAAAGCCCACACGTAAATTGCGCTTTGCGCTTAAAGCACCAATTGACCTAGAGCGCTTTTTAGAGCTTTTCGCTTTTGACAACACTGCTTCTTCTGGACATGGGAGCTCTTGACTGCCCAACACTTAGTCCCATACAATATAGTCGGTCTGACCACCGCTCTATAAAACATACCTTTAAGTTTTGGTGGCACCTTCAAGGTAGGGGACATTTTTAATATTGGGTCATATTCTTTTGCATGGAAGGGATATCTTAGGGATATCTAAGAAAAATGTTAAGAATGTGTTGTCACATGCAATAGATATGCATGGGTTAACTAATGCTTGAGGGACGCTGAAGAGTACAAGAAGCCTTTGCATAGGTGAAAATGGGGGAATGGAGGGCTCTTTTTGGTAGGCGAGGGAACTTAAAAGGAGGTTCTCTGATGTATATGTTGAAAGCTATGGTTTTAAAATGGCGTTAGTCTGAGATTTGGGGGTTAACATGAAAGGTTTCTGGAAGAAGCTGAGTCATGTCTGAAATTGAATCTTTGTTTTCAAGTAGTTCTACCACAGTGACACTATTACATATCCTGAGTACATGTCAGTTTCAGGTCTTTGTGGCTAAGAAAGGGAGACAAGGAGTTTAAATCCTTTTGACAAATTTGTGTCCAATCGAGAAATTATGCTTTTTAATTTTGAGGACCATGAGATTGGAACTTAGAATGAAGAAAAATAGACTCTTGTGCAACAAGTGTGATACTCCTTCCGTCCCAATTTATATGACGGTGTTAGGATTTCGTGAGTCTAAAGAATTATACTTTGACCGTAATTCTTTTATATGCCTTTTAAATATTTTGAATTATTAATTGTTGTGACTTATAATACTTTTTTACGTAGTTTCTGAATATGTGAATTTTATTTCGGAAAAACTTGAAGATCTTATGTCCAAATGCACGGTCAAAATTAAGAAGTTTTAATCTTGAAAAGCGGAAAGTGTCACATAAATTGGGACAGACGTAGTATTTCTGTGGGTGTTTATCAACCTGTAGATATGTGACAATACATTTGACATATTCAAAAAAGCTGTATGACAATACGTTTGGTGTCCACACATCGTGGATGGATAGTTTTTAGTGATTTATAAATGGAATCATCCAGCATTATAGTATGTTAGAGAAGTGAGAAAAGATGTATACGGATATGACAAGTCAATAGACTAAAGATTGGGAATTTTCCATAATAATGGGCCTTAGAGTTAGCTCCATTCTATTAGTCTTTCAGCTGGAGTTGCTCATTTGCTGCCCTATTTTGAGCACGATGCCAACTAAGAAAATGATATTCTTGCCTATATGATTACGTCTCTAACCTATTACATCTTACTTTGATTTCTTTCCATTATTTGGAGGCATATTCTGTAAGTACAACTAGAAATTATCCATTAACTGGTTACATACTTTGTAATCATTTTCATTTGAGGCGATTGAGAAATCACTTGTTAAGTATTTCCTGCATAAAACTAATACTAATAAGTTACTAATCCCGTTATTACATCTCTTCCTATTATTACGACTAATTCTTTTTGTTTTTCCCAGACTGAAATGACGACTGCTGAGAGAGAGCTAGACCAAAATATTAATTTTGATTGGAACCGGATTCAAGAAACGGGTGAGGATGTTGAACCACTTTTTGGACCTGGTTACACTGGATTAGTCAATCTTGGTAACAGGTGCGGCTAGCCTTAGTATTGCTGCTTGGCCAATGTTGCATGTCTTATATTCATTTTTAGAAAGAAATGTATGAAACTGTGTGGTCTCATATATCTTTCTTGCAGTTGCTACTTGGCTGCTACAATGCAGGTTGTGCTCTCGATGCGTTCCTTTTGTTTAAAGTAAGATAAATCTTACTTGTGGCAAATGTCTTTGATGTTCATTTGTTGAAGGAAAATGTCATTTATGTTAAAGTGGTTTTGGGATTTCCTTCTTTTCCACATCTTCCCATCTGATGCCATATCTTCTATCAGATACTATTCGGATCAAAGTCTGAAAGCAGCTTTCAGTATGGCTCCTGCTGATCCAACTGTAGATCTTAACATGCAGCTGTGAGTAGCTTGGATCTATTCATTTTTCCAGTTTACCATTACCATTATGTCTCAACTAGCTATTGCATTTGTTGTGCACTCTACTGCTCTACAAAAGTCTGCCTAGCAGCAAAGCATGTCTTGTTTGATACTGAGTTCTGCTTATGTTTCTCATTGTTTCTCATTGTTACAGGATGGTAGTCACTGCACACACTTTATGCATTTTCAAACTGAATTGCTCCATTGGCACTCCTAATTAAGAATTTTGAGAAGATATTCATATTCTGCAAAGCATATTTGCTTGAATTGTTGATACCAATGAGACATTGTTACGGGCAAGTCTAATGAACAAGGAGTAATATGAAAAATGAATTTAATGTAAAGATTAGCACCAACATTGCATTCCTTCATATGTGACGGAGGGAGTTTTTCTTTCTTTTCGGGGTCTTTTCGTGGGGGGAGGGGTATCCAGCAGGGTTTGTTCAGACCCTGTAACTGCAAATTAGCTGTACTATGACGATGACTAGAGTTCTGCAGTTAGCTGAATTTTCTGGTCGCATAAACACTGATTCCTAATTGAGGATTCATATTGCTTACACAATAAATTCGGAATTGAGGTGTAGTAGTATAAATAATGATCCCTGTAACAGAGCCTTTTCCATGCTTTGATTTGCATATTTGATAAGATTTTATTCGTGAAAGCTATTGTTATGAATTTGTTGTGTGCTCTTAACTTGTTGATAGCTGACCTGTATTCTGGCAGAACGAAACTGGCTCATGGCTTGCTTTCTGGTAAATATTCGGCTCCTGTTCTGGAGGTATGTGTGTGGGCATTTCATTCCTTTTTGTATTGTCTTTTTTCTTAGTAGCTAATAGTTAATCCATGGTGATTCAGAAGGATGATACCACAAGTGCTGCAAGCTCACCGGTAAAATTTCATATGAACTTGTTATATTTTATGATTGCATTTACATGGTTGACTCTTAGAGTAGTCCATAGTATTTAATTTGTTAATATTATGATAGAAATTTGCTGCCGATGCAGCAATAAGATGTATTTTTTCCTTTAAGATTGATGACAATGCCTTAAAATGAATGTTGGCTGCAAACCTTTGTCCAGAACTTTTGATATCTGGTTCATTGACTAACTTTTTCTAGTAAATTTCCCAAAATAGTTTTTAAAGCTTCCAATTTTTCATTTGTTGTGCATTAACAAATCATACTCATTACTTAGGGTTAGTGCACTTGAATTGTCACATTTGTAGCTTTGTTGTTATTTTTGTATGGGATTTCAGGTGTGGCGTTTTTTAGATACCTCTTATATATTGTTCATAACATTAACTCATGAGTTTTTCCTTTCTTTTCTCTTTTCACCATATCATTTCACCCGTATCTATATCTTCCCTCTCTTATTAATCATTTGTTTGCTCTCTTCACTTGTTAGACACATCTTCCCTCTCTTATTAATCATTTGTTTGCTCTCTTCACTTATTAGAAACAGGAGGGTATCCGTCCCAGAATGTTCAAGTCAGTAATAGCTGCTAGTCACCCTGAATTTTCTACTATGAGACAACAGGTATGCCGGCATTCTTGGGAACTTCTACAACCAGAAGATTGTTTTTAATTTTTGATTATTAGGTTAAAGCATGATAACACCTCAGCACTAAAAGAAGTCCAGCAATCTCTCGGTATTGCGTCACGCTGAAAAATTCCATTTGAGCTCTTTCCAGCCAGCTGATAAAATATGTGGCTTGTTTGATGCTTTAATCGGCCCTTTTGGTTTTCTTATCATTTTATCTGCAACCAAGGTGGTCAGAGTTGTGTATGCTCATATTGGCTCATGGTTCCTTCCCTTCATTTCCCTTGAGACCTAGTCGGTTTTGCCTTTTTGTTTTGCAATTCTATTCATTCTGGTTTGTTGCCATTACATTGCTATCGCTATTCTTATGGTTTACTAATAGCAACTTATATCTAGGATGCCTTAGAGTTCTTCCTGCATTTTATTGATCAAGTTGAACGGATGAACTCTGGGAAACCTGATTTTGATCCGTCAAGGAGCTTCAAGTTTGGTATTGAAGAACGCCTCCAATGTCCCTCAGGCAAAGTTGCTTACAACAGGAGGAATGACTATATTCTCTCTCTTAATATCCCTTTGGAAAAGGCCATCAATAAAAGTGAGTTTTCTATCTTGTTTATTGCTCTCTCTTCCTGTTCATTGTTTACATTTGTTTGTTATGAAATTCCGGAAGAGCTTGATATCCATTACTGGCTCTATGCTTTTATTTCATTTGGTGTGAAATTCCAGAAGAGCTAGCAGAATTCCAAAATTTGAAGAGTAAGAAAGCTGCAGAAGGAAAAGAACTGTGAGTCTTGACTAGTTGATCCATGCTTGCCTTTCATATAATACTTCTGCTAAATGTGTGGTTTCTGCAGGTCTGCTGACGAAATTGTCCGCCCGAGGGTGTCATTGAAGGATTGCTTAGATTGTTTTTCAGCTCCTGAGGAGGTCCATGAATTTTACAGCTCAGCTTTAAAGGCTAGGACAACAGCTATAAAGTAAACTTGCTATTCTCCCCTTAAAATTTGTTTCTCCAATTTTCCTCTCCTTCTGCTTGCGGCTGCTCAGATGTAGTTTCGCTCGACTTCTTTTGTTGTTTTAGTAGCACTTGGTTAATATATTGTGAGTGCCTAGTATCTTATCTTTTGGCTTCGTCACAACATGCACAGTTTCCTCTAGAAATTATAGGTGCCTTGTAAGAAATTAATGCCCAGTGACTGGCACCTTTATCTATTTATTTGAGCATCCTACCTGATGATTCTACTTTTTATCCTTTTTAACTTTGTTTGTAAATAGAACTGCAGGTTTGACTTCTTTTCCAGATTATCTGGTTTTGCACATGCGAAAATTTGTTATGGAGGAAGGCTGGGTGCCAAAGAAGCTTGGTATGTCATTGTTTCTTTAGCGGAATAATTCTAACGAGCCCATCGTTTGATCTTGTTAAATTGCTAATTTCTTTTTTTTGGTGATGGACTTTTTAGATGTCTACATAGATGTCCCTGAAACCATTGACATAAGTGGCATGCGAAGTAATGGTATTCAACCAGGAGAAGAGCTATTACCTGACAGTGGTTTGTATCTCCTTGTTTTTTACTAATCTCTTAGTGATCTTGGAAAAATGTCTTTCATTTATGCCCAATAATGCTTTGTGACTAGGAATAATATGAGCATGTCTATCTTGTTGTCTCATAGGAATTTTTTTCTGCCTTGCCTCCCTTTTGTAGCTTGTCAAGTTTTTTCAAGAATTTTTTGCACTTCAATCCTCACTTATTAAATAGATAAATCTTCAGAAGTGTGGGAATCTGCACTGCGTCGCTCGTATACTTTAATGATGAGGTCTTTGCTTTCTGTGAGAGGAAGTGTGGCAAAGACCTTTGGAAGTAAAGTAATTGCATTACCTATCAAAAAACAAAGTAATTGCTTGCGATTTTTCTCGTCAAAAATATTGGTAGTCTTTAGGGCGTGGAAGAATGCACAACTTTTGGGTGGCATAACCCAACCCCCCACCCCCCCACCCAACTTTTTTTTTTTTATAAGACAAGGGTGGTGTCTGGGATCAGTCTCATTCATTTTGAGTGTTTTATTCTCTAAGTTTTTAATTCTATTCTTTTATCTGCATTCAGCCATCATTTCTATTTGCACATTGCTAAGTCATTTCTAGTAAGGAAACATAATTTTCTTGCTTCTTTTTAGCTTGCAATGTTTTCTCTGGATCAATTGGTGGATTGCTTGTTCAGTTGATGTGTCTGTTAAGAAGATACCAAAGAACATTGCTTAGCTCTATTTAGTTCGTTCCATGATCCCTGTAGGCTGTAACATGATTTGGGTATCTCTATTGAATGAGCACGCTGAAATGACGAACCTGATGTCCATGTAATTTAAGTGTGTTTTATTATATCTTATTTCAATTTTTTTCCATAAAGTTTTTGCTGAATTGTTTTTTAAGCAGTAAACCTCAGCTGCTCAATTATTGGTAGTGTTACGTTCAAGTGGTCTGATAGTGTTATTTTATTGCGTGCTAGTTATTTTATATGGGTGGGAGTAGCAACAGGAGATAGCTACCTATCTATAGAGAGAAGCCAATATTGAACTGACAGTACATACCTCAGATATCTATATTTCATGAAATAGAATTCGGGTCACCATTTACTCTAATTCCTGCTCTAGATAATTAGTTGCTTCTAGTAGGCCATTGATTTTTGGTGTTTCTCATTCTTCCAGCTTGTGATTGTTTCAATTCCTGGGAGATTTCAAGATGGGGGGTGCCGGGATGGTTATGTTACCAGCTTTTTAGTGCATCTCTTTTGTATATGATCATCACATAATTGTCTTTAGAAGTTTTTGGCTGTGATAACTGCTTGTATGTCAATTCTATGGCTGGCTTCTGTCATGTGTTTATAAGTTCTAAATTGCTCATTATTTTTCATTACTGGTCCATAAACCAGATGTTGGGGATGGTGAGCAATCAACAAAGCTTCTGGCTAACGAGGATATTGTTGCACAACTTGTTTCAATGGGATTTTATCTTCTTCATTGTCAGAAGGCTGCAATTAATACCTCCAATAGTGGAGTAGAGGCAGCAATGAATTGGTTACTTGAGCACATGAATGATTCAGGTGTTTTTTGATATTTCCTTTGAACAGAAGTTCATCAAGTCTTTGCAATTATTAGAAGCATGATATGTTGATGTGTAATTTCTTCCCAGATATTGATGCTCCTATATCGCAAAACGTGCAAAATCCTGATATCGATCAATCAAAAATTGAGACGCTGGTTTCCTTTGGTTTTGAGGAGAAACTTGCTTGTAGGGCTCTGAAGGCATCGGTAAATTTCTCATTTCCACGGGTTTTTTGAGCTTTCTCCTTGTTATTCACTGCCTATGAGATGGTTCATGTTTTGCCCTTTCTCTGTTCCTGTCTGTTCATAGGGTGGTGATGTTGAAAGAGCTACTGAATGGATTTTTAGCAATCCTAGTGCTTCTGCTGCATCAGACATGGATGCTGCAACTAGTGGTGGAGCTGCAGTTGATCCCTTGCTGCCTGATGGAGGAGGAAGTTAGTGTTCCCTATCTGGGTTCTCCTTGTTGATTTACAGCCTTCTTGTTTTTACTTGGATCTGATATATTCTTAACAAATGCACGAGACAAGGAACATTAGCCCGTTTATTAAGTGGTGTAGTAGGTGAAGAGCCTCTGAGTTTATTGAACAAGACAATTTTTAGCTATAAAATTCCTGCTTAATCTGGTGTTGGATTTTCTATAAGGGAATATGCTAGTTCTACTGCTTAAAACTTTTCCACAGAGCTTCCGATTACTGAATCACCTGGGTTTAATCACCTTGTTCATGGTTTCTTTTTCTTCATTTGGTAGCTCTCTCCTTCCTCCCCCTTCACAGGGGCAACAATGACTTCTCACTTTTCACCCCTTCGTGTCACAAACCCTCAGCTACTGGGTGGAGGGAAAGTTGCTCTTCTGCTAAAGCTCCACCCCGTGGTTTCTCACTTTGTGGTGGTCTGAGAATTGTCAGAATAGCTGCTATATGCTTTTCTTGATCTAAGCTTTTATTTTCTTATTTGGAGACACAGGTTTCTTTCACTAAATTATATTGTTACCAAGGTCCACAAATTAGATTTCACAACACAGTCAATTTATTTATTGGCCCTGTTTTGCATTCTGTATTTCGTCCAATACAAAATCACTATCCTTGATGGTGACATTTAGATTTACTTTTAGATGATTTTATGCCGCTTGGTCTGACCAAGTTTATTTTGGATAATAAACAGGATACAGGCTCCTTGGATTCGTGAGCCACATTGGCACATCTACACAGTGTGGTCATTATGTTGCTCATATTCACAAAGATGGCAGGTGGGTGATTTTCAATGATGAAAAAGTTGGGGTCTCGAAAAATCCCCCGCTGGACATGGGATATCTCTACTTTTTTGAAAGACTTGAGAGTTGAACAAATGGACATCCTAGAGCTAGATAAAATGTCAGGATGCGCATGCAGGACCAAGCAACTTCTGGAATCATAGCTTGCTATTGTCGTATGTTATGCAGGTTGAATACATACGACTAGTGTCTCATAACATACTTCACATGCCTAAATCTTAGGGAAATTCAAATCTCAAGTAGAAGAGTGTAAACTTCTTCAGGAGCTGGATTTGCATAGATATATCTTCCATGTGTAGGGGTCGTTTTGTTCTACTGGTTCTTATAGATTCATCTTTTTGCTTTCTCCGTTACTTTTCTGATTTCTCTCTGTGATGCTTTTTCTGTTGTTTTGTTTTGGTTTTATTTTTAAATGGAGGTAGTTGATTGTTCAGCAGGCACATTTTGGGGATACATGAGGTGTCTAATAGATAACATAAAGTCGGAAACCAGCTTGATGAGGTGTCTAATAGATAACAGAAACAGCTTCAGCTTTAGTTTAGGTGTCTAAATGAAAAAATGTGGCTAACTTTGGGGGCTGTCTATGTATTTGGCTTATGTTATTCAATTTCCATACCGACCACTTCTCCTTGAATTTATTTTTCTTTTGGTCAAGTTGTAAGGTAACAGAGTGTTTGTAATATTCATCAATTGGTACAAATTGGGACATTCCAACATATACTAGTAGAGACTAGAGAGTAAGTACCATACATTTTTGGCTGACATCTCCACCTTAACCTCTAGACCAAGTTTAGGAACCAATAGCCCTTCAAATGCAAATGCAGAATTACAAACTGCCATTTTGTATTTTTAGTTTGTCAAATATAAGACGTGAAATGGCTTTTCCAGCTAAAAGCACTGCCGTTCTCAGAACTCAAAAGATACTTACAAATAGAAGCAGGGAGTGGGTATAGAAAAAAGTGCCGGTGAATTTTGGTTAGTTATTCGCCTTATTGGTAATTGGTAAGTAATCATACAAAACCAACCGCAAAACTTCTCTTGCTTCTTTGTCACAAGAACAGCTAGGAAGTTACCAGTTGAGGAGACAAACAAGAGATTTAGTAAAACAAAACTCAGAAATATTTACTGTCCAAATATGCTGTAAAAAGAGACATTTTTGTGAAATTGTAGAATAATGCTCGTATTGGATTTTTGAAGTACGGATCTACTAACTGTATGATCTATATGTTTTAGGTTCTGCAACACTTGATACTTATTTTTCGTTTGGGATTGAATCTAGCTTTAAAAACAGTTTTTTAATGGCTTGTGCAGTTGTTATGGTTGAATAAGGAGACTTTAAAAAAAAAAAAAAAAGGAGTGGGTTTCCATTGAGCAGCAGTACAGAGCGTCTAGTACAATTGAAGGATAGTTGCAAATGGATTGTAGAGTAAAGTACAATCGTAGGATAGTTAAAACTGGAAAGTACAATAGATTCATATCCAAATGTACTATTCCAAAAATTCCCAACTCGTAACGTACTTCAACTTAAATTAATAGACTGGACTAAGATAAAAAGGAAGTGAAAGGTCTGGACACAAAATAATGTGAAATAAGAGTTTTCCCAGGCAAAAAAGAAAAAGAAATTTGAGAAAGCAATAGGAGTAGCAAATGCAGAGTGCTTAGAAACATCATTGAGTGCAGCGTTGATGACAATTTCTGTGAAGTCTTTAATTTGGCATTTGGTCTTTGTCACATTTTCCAGTTCGTTTTCATCTGCGCTGCACTCAATCATGTTTTTAGTTCTCTGAAGGAACAATTTTACACATAGTTAAAAGATTTATTGCGAATCGTACAGGTTTGTTGTCTCCTCTCTACTCCTCACATTTTCGGAAAACTATGCTATATATTTTATACTACGTTGCCGTCCTAATTGTCAGAATTTCAATTATATGGGCTCGGGATCCTTATTTTTTTAAGTTACTGAATTCTAAATTAATAATATGTACATATGAACCAAAGCTACTAGTTTGGCCGAACCCGTAGCCGACACTGTGGCCCCGTGACTGTCAGTAAGGTGTAGGGCTGTGCATGGATTGAATCGGATCGGATTTAGCACATTTTGGATTGAAATTTTGGATTTCGGATTCTACAAAGTGCAATCCGAATCCAATCCGAATTAATATCGGATCGGATATCGAATAAATATTTTGACTTTTCGTATCGGATTATACGTATTATTAAAGCTATTGCTAATCTAATCGGCTAATGCATTTGGTGTTCTGTGCTACTACAAACATCTCTCTGCTTTTCATCCCTTTTTTCAGCATTGTATCTCTAAGAAAATATTTCTATGAAAGTTCGAGTTGTTATGCCTCTAAGTTGCAAAACTCATACTTTTATTTTCTTTGTAGAAGAGGCAATACAACAAGAAAAAATCATGTTTCTGCAATTATGAGGGTACTATGGTGCCAATGTAGTTAAATCCAGCAATTGTAAAGGTAATAACTTAGGAGGAAGATGTAAAGGAAGTACTAGCTATCCGAAATTAAAGTTTAGTATTTATACATATTCCTAATAATTTCGGATTTCGGATCGGATCGGATCTGGTTAAAATTATACCAATCCGAATCCGATCCGAATATCTAAAACTTTAATAAATATAATCCGAAATCCGATCTGAAATCCGAAATTGAACGCATCGGTTCAGATTTTGAATACCCAATCCAAATGCACAGCCCTAGTAAGGTGAAGGTGGATGCAGTAAATAGTCTTATTCTCTTAAATTCTGATTTGCCTCTGCCAATATATATCTCGATCGATTCCAAGGCAATCTAAGATGAGGTTTTTTTCATGTGTTGCAAACAACTTGTTCCACTACATTCCCATTTAGAGACGTACGCAATGACTGAAAAAGCTGAACAAATATGGCTTACCTGAGACTTGGTAATTCTAAGTTTGTTTGACAAATCTAAATGGGAATGACCAAACCACTAATTATAATAATAGGCCAGTGGGCACCTAACTGCTGTGAATACTGTAAAAATAATTTTTCTATATGTAAATTGTTCAATCTCTTTGATATAATTAAGGAAAACTACTAGTATAATGATACAGGTGGTTAAAAATTGTTTCAGGTGGGGCAACTAAACTTCTTTGATCATGTTTGTTTTTAGTCTACTATTTCAAATTGGTGGGTATTTCATTCTGTGGAGTGTGGACAAATTCAATTTTGATTATATTAGAAAAATGAATAGGTAAAACCTACAATTAAGAGAAACATTGATGAAATGTACGGATGGAATGTCCGCTAGCAAAAACCAAAAAATGTCTAGACAGGAAGCATCTTAAAATATCAATTTTCTTCAATTATTTGAGAGTCAAAACTATATCAATTTAATCGTTATTGAAAAGGATTCTGTAATACTAATACCACGGATTGTTGTATAACCCTTGATATAATATTAATGATTCGTAATTTGAACTAAAAATATTAGATCGGTGTACTATCAATAAAGTGCACCAAATAGCTGCAATTCAATCCTCCTGCTAACTCTGTGTACAATCTCATTTCAAACCACAACTTCCCGTTTTGTTCCTCCTATCAGTGGTTTAGAGAGTATAACTCTAATAAATATTATATTATATTCAATTATGGTGAAATAATAGATGGGAGTATAAAAAATTACATGTTCTCCACAAATTGATTTTGATGTGAACACAAAATACTACAATAAATTTTTACTCTAATTCCACTTGCTATTTTCATTGCATCCTCAGTTTATAATTCCTTATTTAATGGGTTTCTTTTTCTGTCATGTCAACATTTTCTTCCACGCGTTTTCCGTTACAGTCGTCCACATACAACGGAGATATCTACTTGATAACCCATATTTTATATAGTCCAAAATCCGTGGGCCAACCTAACCAGCTAACTTGCTTGGCCAAAGATCACTTTTAATCTTCTATCAAAATTATTTATATTTGATAACTAAAAAATATATAACATACAAAGATATATAAATAGACAAAATAATAGTAAAAATATGTTTTTTTAATAGCGGAGATACAGTACTTGTATTATTTTTCCAAATAGCTGCCGTCCCTTTTTTAACGAGTAGTTTGTATTTTATACTTTAAGCAAGTAAATCCAAAACAGTGGGTGTTTCCTAAACTATAGGCAAATCCGCCTCTAGTTTTATACCCTCATTTTCTTTACCTCTGCTCTATATATTCACAACCCAAGATCTTGAATCCTCAAATCCACCAACCAAATTAAAAGAGTTACATAATATTTGAAATTAAGAAGAAGATGAGTGCAGCAGCAAAGGGATCGGCATGGATTGTAGCAGCAAGTATTGGAGCAGTAGAGGCATTAAAAGATCAAGGTTTTGCAAGATGGAACTACGCTTTAAGGTCACTGCACCACTATGCTAAGACTAATTTACCTGCTTCAAATACATCGGCTCGCAGATTCTCGACAGCTCCGGCGGTCATCTCCGCTGACAAGTTTAGGAAAACCGAAGAGTCGTTGAACAAAGTCATGAGTTTGAGCTGTTGGGGTCCCAGTACTGTCAGATTTTAGTGAATTTATCTACTTAATATAAAATGAATAGAAAAGATATGTTTTCTCTAAAATCACTACCAATTTGTTATGTTTGTGTCTTGTTCGACGTTGTAGCATTGATCTATAAGTGAAGAGAACATAATCTTATGCCAGTTAACCCAATTGGAATAACGAGTCGATTTAATGTTTGATTATTACTTATAACACCAATGCGCTATGCCTTTTTTCTTTAATAAATAAACGGAGTTATAAAGGACAAATCTTAAGAGTGTATACAGCCCATAAGTGGCCTTTTTTCACCTAATAAATATATTGGGAAGGGAAGCCTGTAAGAGTTTTTGTTTAGGTGATTGGTTTTTCATCGTGAGAGACTTGTGATCGTTTTTCCTTCCCAATATCCTTCTTGCCAATATCCTTCTTGCCAATATTTTGCAGTGCGCACTCGAAGAGTAGTGGTTGCGGATTTCATTGGGAATTTTCTGGAAAAAATAAAAAATTTGAGAAGGGAGAAATAGTTCAAATATGTCATCCGATAGTAGTTTCGGTCAAGTTTTATCTCTGGTCATTGTCAGATTGGGAGAAATTTGCCAGAAAATTATAACTTTCCCTTATTATATATTTTTTGAGCCCAAGTGTTTTTCTTTCTTTTTTCCTGAGATTGTCGAAAAGGTTAATTTTGAATAGTTTCACCATCCTGGCTGAGAGTCATATTACGAGAAGTCTAATAATTCTCTTACTAGACTACACAATAATAATGAGAATTATAAACCTCGGAATAGCGGTAGACAAAGCTCTGCAGCATTGGATTTAATATCCAAACCCAGTATATATATATATATATTTTTAACAAATATTGGGTTGCGGTTCAAATCCGAACCAGTATATAAAAATATTAAAGTGACATCTCTGCTCTCTGAGATGTTCTGGGTGTCTCTCTTCTAAATCTTGGTCTTCAATTATAGAACACTAGACAATTTTCACTTGTTCAAATTAAGATCAATTGATTCTTTAGTTCTCAAAAGTTAAATAATTTATTGGTAAAAAGCCAGCAGATCCTTACCAATTCGGTATTAGGCAGCAATATATTAAAAAATCCAGGAAAAAACCAATGAAATTGCTAAAAGAAGGTGATAAAGCATACGCGTTAGATCCAATTTCCAAGTATTAGTCTTGAAAGCTGATTTAAGCAACCGACCCCTTCACACCTTTTTACAAGACGTGTCCGTTTATTCAGGTTTTTCTTCAATTCAATCTACATGTCGTATTAATTCGATAAAAATGAATGTTAACAGGATTTACAAATTTTTTTTAATCAATGCAAGTCTGGAATTTTTTCAATGTAGACGAACTGTTTTCAAGAAACGATACTTGTGTATGACGAAATCAGCTTTCTTATGAAGGAATAGATCGAGGTTGAATCTCGAAGCAAAGATCGGCGTCCCATGTTCATGTTCGGAACCACATGATCGGAGCTCGAGCCGACATCCCATACCGACGGGAAATGGAGGATCGACATTCGAACCGACATCCAATATCGATGTCGGACCATTCGACCGACGCTCAAACCGATATCCGATGTCGAGCTCGGAACCGGAGCTGAGGCCAGATCCGATATGATGATCGATGGTTCACTTCGAACCCCACCTCGTGATGACCGATATGCCCGTTGCACCGGCCTGCCTTCAAAAGTCAATGACACTGTCCTGACCAAACCTTGCGTGCAGACCCCTCACCTAACCTGCAGTACTTTCACTGACTCTGCAAGACTTTTACCAAACGTGTGTGGGTTTCACCCACTACACAAGGACACTATCATGATTGAAAGGGACACCACGTGGGCAACCAGGGAAAGAAAGGGGGGGGGGTAGATTTTTTCCTATATATATGTGTGTTGAGGCACCGGTTCAGGGGTTACGAAAAAAGAGAAAAAGGGCTGTAAACAAGAAATACAAAGGCAATATATTGATCTACCTAGTCTTGCTATCATAATCTTTCTCAAATATTGTATCCTCTCTATCTTATCATATATTTATCTTCAATCGAGTTCGTCACTTACTTATCGTTTCCCACGCTCAAAATTCAATTGATTTGTTTCCACTTTTTGGGGCAAACAATACTATTAATTACGTAACGCTTGGATTTTGTTAGTAGAATGTGATAACTAAGAAAATTATACAGGTATCTAAAAATAAAACTACAAAAAGGATGAGAGTTTACAAGAAGTATTAGTTCGACATCTTTTTTTTTTTTTTCAAGCGAAGAGTGCAAACCTGGATCAATTTTTAATTTAGCTTAAAGGCTTTCCTGCAAAGGGCTATGAGTAAGTTGTTTTACTTTTGAAGTAAAAGATTGTAAAAATAAAAATGCTATAAATTGTTCATAGTAGTACACTAATGCAAAAGGCCTTGAATAGTAACGTACATTTTCACTAAGTTTCAAGAAAAAATATCCTTGGCATTCAGTTTATTTAAGAAACCCAAGTCAACTCAATTGCATTAAAATTCAATTATATTTTATGTTGTGCTATTGCTGGAGTTTACCGTTTACATACTGATAATAAAAACTTTTACGATATCAAGTTCTTTAAAATGCGATCCACAGTAACTAATCAATATCTATCTATCTATTCTATATTAAAAGCACAAGGCTCTTATCGAAATGTCGTTCGTCATTTTTATCCTTTAAAAATAAATTTCACATTAGATAAAATTATAATTTAAGTTCCTTTCGTAATATTTAGGACTTTAAAAACCACTAAAATTTTAGTTATTAGATTATTCCTTATTTGACCTGTGTATGAAATCCTAATATGTAGGATTTAACAAGAATACTATAATAAGAAAAAAAAAACATGTAAAAGGTTCTCCAACAAAATAAACAATCCGATACACTTCCATATAATACTTGAACTCCCTTCATATTCAAATAATATTTTTTCTTCACTGATTTTTAGAGTAATATTTAAAAACTACACTCAAAATTTAGAACAAATAATTAAGTATTTTTTCTTTATTAATTTTTGTGTAATATTTTGAAAATTACACCAATATCTAGATAAAAATAACTAAGAAAATATTTAAAAATTTAAAAGAATGTTTACATTAAACAAAATTGAAGGATAATAATCCTGGGATAAAATGTGGGATTATTTAATTTCGTGTTTGGATTAATTTTTTTTTTTTGATATAAAAAATTGCGAGAATAATTATACCACAATGTTAATTAGCTGCTATGATTTATTCTACACTCAATGTGAGATAATATTTTGAGGATTAGATATTCCAGAATAAAATAATCAAATATCAAAATATCCTTCTCCAAAGCGCTTATTCCAAAATCTTTTAAGAAGACCAAGTTTAAAGTTAAAAATAAAATTTATCCAAGTTTATATAAGAAAAATCAAACACATTTATATTATACCCCATACGTTCTATTTTCATTCAATAAATTCAAATATTTATCAATCAAAAGTATATCTAATAAATATTTTTGTTATTACTTGATTTCCGTAATTATAACTTTTGCATTATAATCCCACTACAGTTTTTTGTGATTAGAAGACCTCTTAGGCTACATAAAGGAGAAGATTGGCGCTAAAAAAATATTAGACAATAGAGAAAATTTAGCTACAGTATAACACTTAAAGTCAAATTGGTAAAAATGCCAACTTGAAAGTAGAATTCCAAGACTACGGGGACAAGTCCTCCGTAAAACGAGAATGGGCCCAAAGTAAAATGGTATGTGTAAACGTATGTAAAACCCTTCTTAAGAAAGGTTACTCGCTCCGTCAGATCAGGAGCGATGATGCTCATGACAACCACAATCCTCCTTCATAAAGAAATGCTAGAAGGATGGATGGAAGAAGGGTACACCAAAACAGCCCATGTATGGGAGTTGGAAGAAGGAAAATTCTCTTCAAAATCCTTGGTTGTACTAAGCCTTCTGGGAATGATGTCTCACTGTAGGAGGGACAACATCATTGGTGCTTTCTTTATTTTTTGAAGAACTTGAGTTCTTGGAGGAGGAGGCCATGGTTAGAAGAAGAAGGTATGAATTCTTTGAAGAAGAAGATTAAAGAGGAGTGAAACCAAGAAAGAATTGAATGCAAAGGATTTGAGAGAGTGTTCGAAAAATTGTAACGTGGTAAAAGAAGAAGAATGAGGGTATAAGTAAAAGAATAGGCAGCTAAAATTATGGACATGATTACCTTGAGGACTGGCGAAAGTATTGCTAAATCGTGATGTGACGCATGCTCGGGGCATTAAATGCGGAGAGACGTGCGTGTAATAAAGTGTCAGAAACTTTTCAGAGGGGGGATCAAAAAAATTTTCGCAATGAAAGGTATCTTCACCAACTTCCTGATGACACAAAGATGTACCACCAGAAAGCAGGGAGATTATCTGTATAGAGTAAAATCGGTTCGTATAAAATGCTCGAATAATTGAGCGACACATGAAACCGGGAACAAATGAAAAAAGAGGCAAATAGAAACCAAGACCGAGGGCAGCAAGTTCTGTTGGCACCGGGAAGACCCCGGGGAGAATATTGCTAATAAAGACAAACGAATATTTGCCACCCGATAACATTAAATCAAGAATATTTTGCAGTATAAAATACACAATCCGTTATAGAGAATTTTGACATTCATAGCTTGCTATTACATATTCATCAATGGCCCCATAATTGTCATTTAAGAAGGACTTGATCCTAGAACCTTGTTCCCTATGTGCAACTATAAATAATGACTTTAACAGCCATTGTAAGGGACAAATTTATGACAAATTTATGCTACATATTATTCAAAAGCTCAATAACACTTTATTTCTTGTCTATTGATATTTTTATTACTGCATTCGAAAGCTCTACTTTCGGAACCAAGCTATTTGCTGTATTACCTCGATTTCAACGCTAAGTCTTGCATTTTATTTAATTTATTTATCCTTTTGGGATCAAATCGATTCCTTGTTCATAAGCCACATTACAAATTCAACTGTACTATTTTACGAGTAAACAAATGTGTACTTTACTAATACTTGAAATGCTTATGTGATACTTATTTGGAATGTACATATATTTTCGGAACTTCAATCTAATATAAAAAATAATTTTCTTTTTATGAAATACAATTTGTGTTCTTTCATTATTTTTGTATGAGATGCTAGCAATTGACGGTTCCAACTGTAGTGTTCTGTTTCTTTCAAAAGTGTTTCAGAACAAAATATTTTTAGTCGATATAACTTTTTGTGTACAAATTAGTGCAAATATCTAATTGATAATGAAACACTTGCCATTTATGCGTGGAGAAAAAGGTAAAAAGAAACCTAGGTTATGATGGATAGAAAAACCGTATATACATATATTTTGTGAAAGTAAAAATAAATACAACATACAACATAATAGAAAAATTCGTTATACATTTTTCATAAGAAAACAAACAAGCAAAAGTATTTTAATAGAATATTCATGTAACTTTCTTAAAAAGTTTTATTTATTGAAACAGTGTATACGTATAATGCACATACCCAAAGACTAGTCGCATTAAAAATATAAATAATTGATAATGTGGAAAAGAAAATTAACGGATATCAATAATATTTTCTTCAAATTACAATATACTACATCCGTCCCATATTACTTTGTCCATTTTTTCTTTGCACACACCTTAAGAAAGCATAAATAAGAAAATTATTTTTACTAATTTACCCTTTTAACTCTTTTTAATATCTACTATTAGACTATTTATGTAGCCTTAAACTAATCAACTCAAGTTAATAAAGTGTATCCAGATCATTTATTCAAAAGTTTTCGTTGACGGAGTAGCATAAAGCATATGAACAGATAGGGGTGGGCATCGGTCAGTTCGGTTCGGATTTGTAGAATTTCGGTTCGGTTTATTCGGTTTTCGGTTTGATTTTAATAACCAAAATCGAACGATAATAACTTCGGTTCGATTCGATTTATTCGTGTTCGGTTCAATTTAATGAGTTCGATTTTTCGGTGACCCATAGTAAGACTTGCTCCTTAGTCCATTCTTTGCAATTTTCTTCTCCAGATCTAAGCTCTTTTGTTTTCACACATTTTTAATATGCACCTTGCTAACTCAGCAGCCTTCCTCTTCAAGAACAGAGATTCCGAAGATAACCCTTTGTTTTCCTCCATCAATGCAGCTACCTTGTATCCTAATCTAGCATTCTCGTTTAACAGTATCAACCTCTCTGATTCCAACACGTATAGTAAGATTTTCTGTAACTCTACCTTCCTTAATGACTCATTGTTTTGCTTATCTACTTGATTAAACTCGTCTAAGACAAAATCATATTCCACAGTTCTGAGCACCAAGTCAGCAGCAATCATGTCTGTATCAAATTTGCCTTGTGTTGAAGGTGAAAAAGAAGCTTGATATGATAATAAACTCTCAGTATCAGACTCAACGATCTCCCCACTATTGTCTTCCTCATCACATTCACTGAAAGTTAATGATGGAATATGAGAAGAATATCGACGATTAGAATGATGGTTCTTGGCAGGTGCTTGGCAGTAGCGATCTGCCAAAGAGACATAGTTGTTGTACAATCAGTACTAGTAGCTGTGGCCATTTCTGGTAATAAGCGTCAACACGTTCGGCAAACCTATCAACATTGTTTTTTTCTAGGATGTGCAGAGCCACCTTCTTCATCTTCTCATCCAAATCTAAAGACAATAAAAAACACCCAAAAAAAATTTGGTTTTTCAGTTTAACCGAAAACCAATCACCGAACCAAACACCAAATTTTTTAAAACTATAAATCGCAAACCGACCGAATAAATCAAAAAATTTGAAATTTTCGGTTCGGTCGATATTACGCCCACCCTTATGAATAGACACCATCAAAACTGATTTAATTTTTAGGGTAAAATGGGAAAAATTTAATTAAATATATTTTGATTTTGTAAATTGACAAGTAATTCGAGATAGATATTTTTAGTAATGTGAACAAGTAATACGTGACGAAGGGAGTATATAACTTAAATTTTATAGGGAGAAGGGCCAAATATACTCTACTTTCGGATACTGTCTACATTTAACCTCCATTATACTATTCAGATAAATTTATCCCTACCGTTATACTATCCAGTCAAATTTACCTCTACCATCAGCAAACTTTTAAGAATTACCCTTCAGTCCGTCAGGTGACCCAGAATCGCCCAAATTATTTTAATTAAGTCACTTATTCTTCTTCTTGATCCACTATTTTTGAAACAATTGGTATTTACCTGCTTTCTTAATTGAGAAAAAAATAAGAGAAAGAGAAACAATTGAAGAATCTAATTAGGCAGCTTGTCTAAATTCCAAAAGTATTTGCAGCACCCCAACTTTAATGAATTCATTGCACCAAAGATATGGAGACTTTGCAAGTCTTAGTTATAGAAGGTAAAGTTTCTTGGAGACTTTACATTGTCGAATTTAACTTATTTTTAATCAAATGCGTACACATTGTTCACTCTTAAGTGAGTCGATCGAACTCTATACTAACCAGACAATAACAAAATATATTCGAATATGCATCTACATACGTGATGATCAGCTGCATATAATGCACAATAAATAGTCCCACTGAATTCTACAATGTGTATATGATTGAAAAATAAATAAATTTTTGAACCAATTCCAACCCATTATCACAAGAAGAGAAGTGGGTGCATTGGTAATTAAAAATATCCATGAATAATTTGTATAGTCTAGTATCTTTAGCATTCACACCAATAGAAATTTCTGAAAATAATGGAGCAAGAAGAACAGCAAGTGATTTAAATAAAGAAAATTGGGAGAATTTTAGATTACTTAACAGATCAAAGGATGATTTTTAAAAGTTTGCTAATCGTAGGGGTAAATTTGGTCGGATAGTATAACGCGGAGGTAAATTTGGCTGGATAGTATAACGAAGGTTAAATATAGACAATATCTGAAAATAAAAGAATATATTTGGCCCTTTTTCTAATTTTATATTATGTTTAATTATTATTATCATTATAATATTATTATTTTTCAGTGGATGGGGTGGATGGTACTGAGAGCCTGATTGCACATTTTACTACTCCACCAGGGAGCAAGAGATTGGAGTAATAAATTCTTGAGGGAATGAAAAAGGGTGGAGGGTCAAAGTCACCTGAAAAGTGTTTGTTTAATTACCTAACTAATTCCTACCCTCCAACGAACCTACGCCAACAAACCTAGCCGACAAATATAAATGTCTTATAGGAGCAACGTCCACTCAGCCGCCTTCGTCTTTAATTAACCACCAATTATTTTTGTACAATCCATTATTACTCCCCCCCTTCGCTCGTAAATCTATGATTGGCTTTGGTTCAAACTTAAAGTTAACTTTTTTTTCCTCGATGCATATGTTATCTAATTTTCATTTTAAATACGAGTAGATATATTTATCATGATTTTAAAAGTATTTTTAAATTATTTTAAATTAATAACTATTGTAACTTATACCGGGACTTATTATTACTAGTTTTCAAATATTATAATTTTAGTTACAAGTTCGTACTAAAATATAATTTGACATCTTTGCCCTTGAATGGAAGGAATAATATTTTCCCTATATACGCAATCATCGCCTAGTATTCAGAACACACTACTTCGACTAATTTTGCCTTTTGAATAAAGGAATTGCTTCCTATATATTGTGAATTACTGTGCTCGGAATGCGAATATATAGTTAATGGAAAAGTATTATATCCCTCACATCATATTTGCCGGCCTTTGAAGGTAATAATATACTTGATGCTCATTGATAACATTGCTAACCAGTAGGTGTGCGTGGTCATTATGGGTTTTTTGTCATTGGCTAACAGCCATACGCCGTGCCATTTCACATTCGCTGTCTACTCACGTTAGTTTTCCTCTCTCTAATCCTGTCTAACTTACACACTCCTCCTTCTTCAGCTATGCATTTTTTAATTTAATGATGTTTGTATATTGCATTTCGATTTTAGTGCTAGACACGTTTGTTAATTTTTCTCACAAAAAAAATCAACTTTTATTCCTTGAATGTGTTTACTGATTTGAAATCACTTAAATTATGTCGTCAACTGAAAACGATGATGTGTGTTTCATGACAAAAATAAAATCTAATTATAAAACATATTTGATAGCAATAGTACTGGATTATACTTGTTTTTCTGTGAGTTAAAGAAATTTAAGTGAAATGTGAGGAATTTTAAAATATTGAATTTAAGATATAATCTGTGGATATGAAAAAAGAAAACAAATTCAGGATTTTTAAATGACTTGACTTGAATGGTAGAAGGATTTCTTTCAAAACATGCACATGCATTGATTTTGACCCGATCTCTAGATGATTGTTAAATATTAAACATAAAAAGATATTTACGTTAATTATCTTTCCTTCAAATATAACAAATTCCATCTCCCGTCAATCTCAAAATTAACAACTCGTCATGCTGTGTAATAACTAATCATCCAGAAGAGATTGCAATAAATTAACAACTACTCCGGCAATGATCTTCAGGTTGTTAATTGTCAGCGTAGAATGTTAATTTTGCAAGACTTTTTTTAACTAAATTAATGTTTAAGGTAAGTGTGAACGGACGTGAAAACAAAAGGAAAATGCAATTAAAACTGTGATTTGAAGTCCGAAAAAATGCGCTTGTTTCTGTGCACTTTCCACTTCGAGCAAACTGCAACACTTTCTCCAGACAGTAAATAACGACAATTTACGAATTACAACAAAGCAACAAATCTACCCGAAGACTTCTATATAATTACATTACGTGACTTCTTTCTGACCTTAAATAACATCTAAGTCAACGTGAGCGCTTTTTCCTCGCAAAGGACAATTCAACAACTTGCCCTAATTTTTATGACCTGAAAATTGGAGAACTCCAGTAGAATTCCGGCCAAAACTCCACCCGATGGCCATCGCCGACCACCACAAGCCACATAACTCCGACGGAAAGCTCTGGAAGCTTTGTCCTTTTTGGCAATCAGGAACTACCTCTTCATCTTCTTCGTCTACACAGAATCTTCACTCTCAGAATCACAGTCACCAAAACGGCGTCGGATCCAATAACTCTCGTTCTACTTCTTCCGTTACTTCCGTTGCCAGATCACTGCTTCCGGCTCGGCGTAGGCTTCGGCTCGATCCAGCTAACAATCTCTACTTTCCTTGTACGTTGCCGTTGACTATCTTTGACTTTACTTATTTTACTTTTTCATTTCCTTTTAACTGCACAATTTTCGGGTCTTTTTAGTCATGTAATTTCGTGTTGGAGTGTGAGCGATTACATTCTGCTTTTATTGATTTAATTTTATATTGTTTTTTGGCAGATGAACCGGGAAAACAGGTGAAGAGTGCTGTAAAGATTAAGAACACTAGCAAATCTTATGTCGCATTTAAGGTAATTTATTTGAAGATCCTTTGCGTAATAATTGGTGCTAGTAGGGTCTGTAATTTTCAGAATTTTTTTTTAATTTTATTAATTTATGCGACCTGTGTCAAGTGTTTGGAATCTATAAAATGAAGGTGTTACATTTAAAAACACGAGAAAGAGACGCTAGTAGGAGGTGTAGTTAATTTCCTAAATGATTTTACCATTTCTGGATCTTCTGGATGGTTCATGTTGAACCAACAGTGTCTACTTTCAAACCATTCGCATTTACTCTTTGTTGTGAAGCTGATTCCCATATCTCAAATTAGTCTGTTCTATGCTTTAGGGTCGAAGACTAGACCAAGACAAGTGAGCTAACGAAAAAGCAGAATCTCAAGAACATTGATGTCGCAAAAGGGTGCTGGCTTTATAATATTATATATCTATCTGTAAACAAAAATCTAAAAAAAATAAAGTAAAGAAAATCATTTTATGCTGTGCAGTGTAGCTCCCTGAGTATATCTTCTGTCTTAAGTTCTTAATTAATGATGCATCTTGCAAAGACTTTTCAAGTCTAAATTGTTGTTCTGGTATTCTTATGAATAATATAGCTGACCTAGTCTAGTTCGGGGTTGGGGCATAGTAGTAGTTGTTATTTATGGAGTTTTTATTTATGATTGCCTTCACACCATTCAATTAGTGGTGTAAGTTTCTGATTATGCCCTTTGTCTCCCTTGATTCTTCCTTTTGCATTTCAAGTTTCAAACTACTGCACCAAAGAGCTGCTACATGCGACCTCCCGGAGGCATTCTCGAACCTGGTGAAAGCGTTATTGCCACTGGTAATTGGTTTGCTTAAGTTATCTTGTTTCAAGTATCTTTTTTGTGTAGAAGATCAACTTATATTTGGATTGTATGTCTGAATGATAGTCTTCAAGTTTGTCGAGCACCCTGAGAACAATGAAAAGCCTGTAGATCAAAAGAGCAAGGTAAAGTTCAAGATCATGAGCTTGAAGGTGAAAGAAGGAACAGATTACGTACCTGAGTTGGTAAGTGACTGAACTTCCTAGTACTTTTCAAGAGTGGCAATTTTATGGGCTTGCAGCATCTTTAACCACAAAGTAAGTTAGGGTATCATGCTTCTTCAACTCTAAATACTCATCATATGCAACACATTAATTTTCTTACTGATGATTCATGCATTTTGACCTAACATATTAAAATGGAAAGGTGTATTTGGACTTGTCCGGATCCTGGACTTTTTTGGTTTTTGTCCTTTTGCTGAATGTCACGAGTTCTTATTTGTCTATCATTCTATGTAGTTTCCTCTATGGAAGGATGGACCCTGTCCTATCTATCCGAACATCTTTATGAAAATCAGCCGGGGATTATACTATTTACTGCTTATATAAATAGAGCATTTTATGGTGAGATGTGGGTAAATGTGGAGCTCTATCATTGGGCAGGCATTATTTGAAATGATATCTTCTTTACATGCTCCTGTACGTCTATCTTATTAAATGCGTTAATAATTTGTTATAACTTAGAAGAAGTAAATTAGAACATAGAAGAAGCTCGGACCTTTGGTGCTCCTTAATTTCAAGACAAAAAGTGCTTCCAGGATGTATAACTAATTTTTGGTGGCTATATTCATGTAGTTCCGTGCTTGCTTCTTCTTTGTCCTACACTTAATTTGGGAGCTTCTCTTACCACCTTGGCCATGGTGACGTAGTAGAAGCACTTTTCAGTAGGCTTTGATTAAGAAAGGATATTTCAGCTGATTCCTGTATTTTGAGTAGAGTAACATTAAATATTTTAGCTGATTCTTGTCTTTTGAGTAGAGTATCATTACATTAGATAAGTTGCGTATGGTATATTCCAAGAAAAGAATTGTTAAAGTTGTACAGAGATGTGCTTGTAGTGTTATCTTTAAAATCATGATCTTCAGTACAAACATATTTTGATGATGTTTTCAAGCAAAGCCTTCGGCAGATTTTGGAAAATCTGGTCAAATCTATTCGATTCTTGATATGTATAGTGCAATAGTCAGGATTACTAAAGATTTTCTTTTCTTTCACCATCATTCTATACTCCTTGGAAGGCAATCTTGGTGCAATCGTAGTTTTTCTTTTGACTTGGGTTCTCTCCTTGAAAAGCGATTGTGTATATGCGTTCCCAAAACTAAACGTGGGAATTTCGTGCCTCAGTCGCCATTGTGTGCGAAATCTGATGTGTAACTACAGAATATAAGTATATAGGATGACTCAAATTTGTTGTCAATAAGTCCAATAGCGTTATAACCCTGCTGGTTTGTGTTGATGCAGTTTGATGAACAAAAGGATCAAGTGACTATTGAACGTGTCCTACTGGTGGTGTTCTTGGACCCGGAACGCCCTTCTCCAGTAAGAATACATGTTACTGTTTATCTGCTTGTACAATTTGCTCCATGTTCACTCTCCAACTAAATAACTTGATTAATTAAGGCACTGGAAAAGCTAAAACGTCAGTTGGCTGAAGCTGAGGCAGCATTAGAATCTCGCAAGAAACCTCCAGTTGAAACTGGACCAAAAGTTGTGGGAGAAGGTCTAGTAATAGATGAATGGGTAAGACTCCGTCTTTGTATATAGAGGCATGTATCTTTCGAAGTTCGACTCCTTTAGGCTCTAACAATGTTTGTGTGCTTGCTTTTGTTCATCAATAGAAGGAGCGAAGGGAGAAGTACCTAGCTCGGCAGCAGGTTGAAGCCGTTGATTCAGTATAAAGCACTAGCGGATTTTAATGCAAGTGTCTCTTTTGCTAAAATTGAAATGTTAAACCAGATCCATCCCTTTTCAGCTTTGTTCTTTCGAAGGATGGTGGAGAAAAGCGCAGTGTGGTGCTTCTTGTAAAGAAAAATAATCAGTGGAGGTTTAGTTTCCCTTTCATGGGGTAAAAGTTTGTTATGTGATCGTTTGGCTGTTTTCTTGTAGATATTGCATTTCTTTTTGCTAAAAACATATTCTTTTGGTGCCACAAAAACATAAAACTGAGTACTGCTCATGTAGCGGCTATGCTACCGAATGCTTCTTGTATGAGTTTCCCAGAGAGACAGAAACTAAAGTGTTCCTTAATATGGTAGGTAGTCTACATTTAACTTCATAGGAACTATTGGGAGGTTAAAGTTGGAAATTGGATGTTATCTCTAGGAGTTTCATGCACTTTGTAGCTGCTAGGAATTGAAATAATACAACTATACGATTTACAAAGATGCTTAATGTGGTAGTAAAACTGTTCGTCTGTTTAGGCGGTAATTGTGTAGACCGTCGTGTCCACTGATAACAAAAAGGAATTGCATAGTACCAAATACCAATTATTCCACCGTATAACTTTCTCGCATAAGCTTATAGAAAATCTAATTTCCTTGCAAAGATATCAAAGCTAGAGTGCTAGATTTCTATAAAGAACTCGGGAGGGAAAGAGGTGAGGAAGTATTGCCTCTGCTTTTTGATCTATTAGTCCTGCGATGAATTTCCAACTGTCCACACAGAAGCACAATTTTTAACCAAACTAGTGCCAGCTAAGAAAGAAAAGAAAAGGATGAATGATCCTTTAGGAGAATCTCTCTTACCAAACTTGTTTGACCTTTAAGGCATGATCTCGTTAGCGTTTACAACTACAAGCATCTGAACATTGTCATAGCATTTTAGTAAGCTTGCAAACATGTTAACTATTGTTTCTTAAAAGGGTTAGTCCAATAAATGTACACTTCTTGAATCCAAATCAATTGACGCTCGTGTTCTTGGAGATAAAGCTAGAAATTAATCCATCCTTCTGGTTTATGGGCTCATATTGGTAATGATTACTCTATTTATTCCAATTTGTTTGGGAGAATTAAATTATACTAAAGCTACTATAGTTGTTTTAAAGCAAGAGTCGATGTGTCCTCTGTTGTCGCACTGCGAATTTTCTTTTCTTTTGATAGGATCTACCTTCCAAAAGTCGAAATTAGAAGGGTTTACCTAATTTGGTAATAAACAGAAAAAGCAAACCAAGGTGAAAGAATGCATAATGATCTATGCAGTCTTCAACACAAAAAACAAGTTGAGAAAAGCAATTACACTAAAATATCTCTAGTCGCATTTTCTAATAATCCAATCACTTAGTACAAGGAAAGAATAACTATGTCAAACTGAGAAAAGAAAAGTTTTTAAAAGAAAAGGATACAGAAGCTAACGCCGACATTCACACACAAGCTATTGCATAATGAACAAGTTTGTATCTGGAATGCTTGGCAAGAAATTTTGATAAGAAACTCATTACAAGCAATCCAACCAGTAACCACGTCTAACCAGCCACAATCATCAAGAGTTTCAATCAGTAAATCATCAAACTATTCAGAGATTTTCTGGCAATTTAAAGTTCTGTGATCCACAAATTTGATGAGAGCCATTTTCCACAAAGAGCGCCACACCACATTTGCTACTGTTGAAGCCATCCCAAAGAGAGAAATTGACAGTACCAGAAATGGTCTTCTTCGCGGTAATATCCTTGACTGAGCAGAGCTTTTCCAGCTTCCTAACAACATAGTCATTCGCAAGCATTTTTCCTTTGTTCTCTCCCGTAGCGCAATCAGTCACCAAACCACATTCGTAGAGAGCAATCATGATATTGACACCATTGTTGTCCACCTTACTCCTCAGAGATCCTAATAGGGATACTTGCAAGGACTCTGGTGTTGGCCTCTCGAATGTCGCCTGTTAGGATGTGTTTTTCAACATTAGCAGCATGCATTGACGGATGAAGCCATTATACAATAGGTATATATAATATATGGGGATCGGAAAACCACTAAAGTTTCAACAAATAGTGAATTCTGAACCCATAATTTCAAAAAAAACTATACTAAGTTCAGTTTAAAAACCTAAAGGTTGAATCGCCTCTGAATCCACATCTATTTTCATAAGAGGTGGTCCATATAAAAATGTACTGATCTTTTTTATCTTATCAAAGTCTTTATCAGACAATGTATTGAGGTCAAAAGAGTCTAATGACAGTAGTTAAACTAAATTTAACCAATTCAATAAATCTTTATCAGAATAATGTGTTGAGGTCAAAATTTAGTTACTTTTTTCTTGATATCCAAATGATCAAATCTAGGATTGCACATATTAGCTTGTCATTTCTAATACACTGTAACTTGGTGCAAGATCATGGCGAACTAAATCAACCCCACATTAATTGGAATCTAATATATGAATTCTGTGAATCAATTATGATTGTTTTCTAATCAGACGGAATAACCAAGACAAATTGGTAGTACACATGATTTGCATTTGAAGATTAATTATAAGCTCGTGAAGAAAGATAAAGATATTGGCAACACCAAAATGCACCATTTTATTCATTATATAATTTTTCAATTATCCATTAAAATCCTACTAATGATTCCCATTTATGATCTAAAGCAATTCTTTTTCAAATCAACAATATGGTAACTACAACAAACCTGGAAGGAAGGAGCAGGAAATCTGGGCGCAGATTTGATGCAAGAGAAGAGAGCGTCTTGTTCATTGGCAACACATTGCGCTCGTCCTTGGACCACAATTTGTGGAGTAAACATTGTATCAAGATTAAGGGCCTCAACATAAGCCTTCTGTTTAACGGTCCATAAACTAGACCCAAATGGATCTTTCCAGCCCATATAATCCCAGTAATCCACATGATATGCCAACAAGATCACCGGCATCTCCAGGTTAAAATCGCCTCTTCCTATCCTCGAGAACAACAGCTCCGCCTCAGGAGAGGTGGCGCAGCCCTGTGATGAGAATAGTTCCACCACCACTGGGCCACAACGTTTCTGCTCCTCCGCCGTTAAGTCTGCCGTTGCATTGTCGTTAGAAGTCTGGTGGTGTTTGGAAGAAGAATGAGAAGAGCCTTTGCCGAAGCAGGTGAAGAGACGGCGCGCCATTCTTGACGTGTCGTCTCAACCTGGTGAAGATGCCTTAAGTTTTAAGGGAGATGGAATCAAATGTTTCTCAGAACAGATTATTTGTTGCCTTCTTTTTTTTGTTTTTTTGTTTCGTTTTGTCTAAATAAATTTTTATGGTGTTTTTCAGAGGGTGTTTAAGAAGATGAATGATAAAAAGAGAAAACCGAAAAAGGAAAGCGTAGAATTGTAAAATACGAGGAGACGGTGAAGAGAAAAAGGTGGGGGAACAAGTGGTGTTCTATTCATATCTTTATTACAAAACGATTCCTTTGCTCTTCTTTTGTTTTCATCTATAAGAAAAAAATGAAAATTATTATATTTTCTTATTGACGGAAACAAAAGAAGAGTAATCGCAATCAAGGTTTTCATAAAAGTGTAGCACCTGATAAGTGAAATAGATGTACGATACATCTTGTTATAAATAAAAATGTAATAAGCATACGGATTTTTATCTTATTATAATACACATTTAATATTTAAATGAAGAAGAATAGATGGTTGAACGCATTATTTATTATATTCGAACAATGCGCCATCATTTCTCGAAGATTTTCAGTTATATATACAAAAAAGTTGTTATTCACATACCTGAGTTAGCGATTACGTTTGAACTTTGAATGTGTGTACGGGTAAAATCGAGTTCAATGAGCACTCCGGTTTTCCGATAAGACAAACAGAGTAGGGACGTGACTGTAAGGAATCGGAATCAAAACCAGGAGCCTCCCGCATCAGGGCCTGAGTTAGAGACCTACCTTCAGAGCCGTGGAGACCACATCCCCCGGTCCGTTTCGAGTCCCAAGACTTTAGAGAGCATTACCAAACAACCGCACGCGACTAACAAAGGGTCGTGATGTCCGTGTCCAACCGGATATCACGGCGCGAATTTCGGCCCGTATCGACAGAAAATCAGTGATTAGCGAAAAGGAACATTTTTACTTTTCTTAAAATAGTACCTAGGGTAAAACTCCTCTTCTATATAAAGGGAAAGCTTATTACTCATTAGATACACTGTAACACGCATACGAAGGCAATATACTTTTGCTTTTGAAAGCTATTCAAAGTTCTTGTTTTTGTTCATAAGTTCTTCATAAGTGCAAGCTTGAAACAGAAGGCAGGTTCCTCCTTAAGTCATTAACCGAACTCCGACTCATTCTTATCATTGGTTTGGTCATTTATTATATTTTTTATTTGCTTAATCTAACTCATTAGTCACTTGTATTGAATTAATATACATATCCTTAAAACCGCATATAAATTCAATTGTTATTCGTTTGAAAGAGTAAAAAGAATGAATTATGAACCAGTTGATGAAATATTCGTGTTATCTCACCCAATTCGCCAACACAAAGTACTATTTAGATGATTAATTATAGTTAAATTATACTCCTTCTATCATAATTTATGTGATATTTTTGTTTTTTGAGATTCACATTTTTTATTTTTAACTATACATTTGGACATAGAGTTTTTTAGTTTTTCAAAATAAAAGTTATATATTTAAAAATTAAGTAAAAAGCACGATAAGTCATAATAATTAATAATTTAAAAATATTTAAAAAACATATAAAAAATTATAATTAAAAATATTCGTATGACATATCTAAAAACCTTCACACAAATTAGAATAAAGAGGGTATGAACTTAGACTGTCAATCTATTACAATCTCTCTTTCTTTATCTAGACTAGATTGGAAAAGAATTATAAATGATTTAACATGAAATAAAATGTTATGCTCTCTTTGCATTATACAAAAGTCAAAAGAAAAGTAAAATGGGAGGTGTAGCATTGCTGCGAAGGAAGGTCGGCGGCAATAGATTGAATGTCGTTACCCACACGAAGGAGGAGTTGGTGACACGTTATTTGTTTTAGGTAGGTTACGTTGAGTTGGAAATGTCAGTCCGACCATCTGTCCACTTGCAACACTTTGCAAAAAGTACGATGCCTTCACTACGAATCTCTTCAATAAACAATTAGTCTATCTTATTATATTGAATGAACACGGATTTCCCCATAAAACAAAATAACATTAAAGCTTGAAAATAAGAAGCGTAATTATACTTTCGTAATGGTATAAACAAAGTAACTTACAGAGAGATCAAAGAGAATGTCCAGGGTGAAATATGATACGACACGTGGCCGTCTAAAGGGAGGACACGTGAAATCCAAGACAGAAATGACCGAAGACTAAACGCAGTTATTCCATTTGTCACCGGAAAGGATAACGTTTATAAAGAAGTGTTAAAATGCTTTTTACCCCGTAGCATCTAATAGAAATATTCTGCAGTATTAAGAGCGAATGTCCGTTATAGAGAATTTAGCATTTATGTCTACCGTTACATCTTCATCAATGACCCTCATAATTGACATTAAAGGAAGACACGATCCTAGGACCTCCTTCCCTAGACATAGCTATAAATAGTGAGCTCACTTATCATTGTAGAGGACATGAATTTTCTGGAAAAATTTATACTACATCATTCTATACAAAGCTCAATACAATTTTACTTTCTTGCTTTCTGATCTTATCATTGTTGTGCCCAGAAACTTTGTTGCCGGAATGTTATTTCTGCTGTTTCATCTATATTTCAAGGCTAAGTATTGTACATTTCTTCAATTATTGCGTTATTTCAGAATCAAATTAGTTCACTTGTCTAGAGACCACGTATAAATTCAACTGTACTGTTTTACGGGTAACTAGTTTGGCGCCCACCTTGGGGCCTAGATAACCGTGAAATTAAATTGATCCTTGTCTTTTTTACTAACTCGATTTGATTATTTTTGTCTTAGAAAAAATCACAAAAAAATGACAAATAACACTATTAACAACATGTGCAACCCAGAAATTCGAGAGGATCAGCCTCATTTCGAGGATTCAATCAGTGACACCCGCAATAAGAGAAATGACGCCACGCCGGTACACGACAGGCAGAACCCTCGACAGGTTCGAGAGACAACTCCTGATGATGCTGACGAGGAGCATGTCGTGGATGCGGTGAGGATCCTGCAAGAGCAACAAGAAATCATTCTAGGCCATCTCACGCGGTAGGATCAGGTTATGATGGAACTGAAGCAAGTGCTATCGGGGGCTTCGAATAATGCAAACAGACGAGATCCAATTCCTACATGTGTTCCCGCAAACCAAACAACGCAGAAAATCGATAACAGCACTCCCAGGGCGAAGTTGGCTCCGACGGGGCTGGGGGGAGCAGATCCCGTCTCAACAACGAGAAGGACTCATTCAAGAATGAACTTTTACGGTTTATGAAGGAAGTAAATGCACGCATGGACCAAATCCCGAGCATGCCACCAGTATTGAAAGGCCCGGACTCGAAGAAGTATATACAATTACGTACAAGCCAATTGCGGCACCAGAACTAATCCCGGAGCAGTTCAAGATGCCTATAATTCCAAAGTATGACGGGACTTATGACCTACAAAAGCATATTACCACCTACAAAACAACGGTAAAAGGAAATAATCTAGCTCCTCACGAAATTGAATCTGTGCTGCTAAAGAAATTTGGGAAAACTCTCATGAGGGGAGCCCTAACGTGGTATTCATTATTACCCGATCATTTCATAGATTCCTTTGAGATACTCCTAGATTCTTTCATCAAGGCTCATGCCGGGGCCAGAAAAGTGCAATCCTGGAAGGCCAATATATTCAGGATCGCACAGGGAGAATCCAAATTATTACGAGAGTTCGTTACCCGATTCCATAAAGAAAGAATGTTGCTCCCGATTGTCCGGGATGAATGGGCAGCTGAAGCATTCACCAAAGGATTAAACCCGAGAAGCTCAGACGCTTCCCGGAAGCTGAAGGAGAGCCTGCTTGGGTTTCATGCAACAACTTGGGCAGATGTTCACAACCGGTACGAGTCAAAGATAAGGATCGAGGATGACCAGGTCGGTTCTACATTATCGGCCAAAGGACGGGAGAAGAGCAGAAAAAAATCAAAAGATAACTACGATGCGGACAAACAGACTTCGAGGGGCTAATTTTTGCCTTACGAGCGGACCGAAGCCCGTGGGAGGAACTTCCAGGTAGCAAATAAATTCACCGTTAACAGAGGAACCAATCGTGGTTGAAACAACAGACCGCTCCAAGAATAAGAGACAAGATCCTTCTTACCCCAAGCCATCAGAATACAACTTCAACGTCAGCATAGTGGAACTGGTGTCAGCCATGAGAAACATTAAAGAGGCGTGATTCCCGAGACCTATGAGATATGTTTCCAGCCAAAGGGATCCCAACTTATGGTGTGAGTACCATGGGAAGAACGGTCGCCGGACAGAGGACTGCCAACACCCCCGAAAGGAGGTGGCAACACTATTGAAGAATGGTCACCTCAAAGCATTCTTGAGTGACCGAGCTAAGAACAATTATGGTCGTAACAGGGACAACGCAGAACTTCCGAAAGTAGGAGAAGAACCGCCACGCCAAACGATCAATATGATCTTGGGGGGGAATGAGATTAAAATAGTCACCTTTTCGGCAGCAAAGAAGACGAAAGTATTGATAACTCATAGTAAAAGACTCCAGGAAGACGATCTCACTTTCACGGAGGAGGCCGCAGATGGATTGTTGTTACCACACAACAACGCATTAGTAATCTCTTTAAATGTGTTAGATTTTAAGATTAAACGTGTTCTAGTGGATTCAGGGAGTTCAGCCAGTATCATAAAATGGAGAGTAGTGGAACAAACTAAACTCACCGGAAGCATTATTCCGGCAACAAAGCTTCTCACTAGATTCAACCTTGCGAGCGTGACGACCCGGGGAGAGATCTTGCTACTCACGAACGCTAAAGGGATAATGAAAACAACTCTTTTCGAAGTAGTACATGGTGATATGGGATACAACATCATCCTGGGATAGCCATGGTTACACGAAATGAAAGAAGTACCTTCGACAAATCACCAGTTGCTAAAGTTTCCAATGCCCGAAGGAATCAAGCAGATAAGAGGTGATCAACCGGCAGCAAAGGAGATGAATGCAATCTCAGTTTCTAGTAGCAAAGGGAAGGAACGCATGGCATAGCAATTACAGGAAGCGGCACCTACTCCCGAGCTAGAAGGAGTTAGCCCGGAAGCAGAGTTGTCGGAACAATATTAGGTGCCAAGATATTTCCAAGTTCCAGAAGAGACGGATGCAACGAAGTCCACGACGGAGGAACTGGAGCAAGTTGCATTGTTCGAGGAATTCCTAGAGAGAAAATTCCATCTGGGGACAGGACTGCATCCCGAGCTCAAGTCTGATTTTGTTGAATTCCTTAAATTTAATGATGATTGTTTTGCATGGTCGTACGAGGATATGACAGGTATCCTGACGGAAATAGCCGTGCACAAGCTGAGTTTGGATCCCAACATACTTCCATTAAGGTAGAAGAAACACCTTATTAGCGAGACCAGGAATACGTTAAAGAAGAGGTAACCCGCTTGCTTAAAATCGGTTCGCTTTGAGAGGTAAGATATCCAGACTGGCTAGCCAATGTAGTAGTAGTTCCTAAGTAGAGCAATAAATTTTGCATGTCTGTAGACTATAAAGACCTTAATAAGGCATGCCCGAAAGACTCTTTCCCACTGCCTAATATCAATCAAATGATTGATGCCATGGCGGGACACGAGTTGATGAGCTTCATTGATGCTTATTCCGGGTACAACCAAATTAATATAAACCCGGAAGATTAGGAAAAAACTTCGTTCATAACGAGTTTCGATACATGTTGTTACAATGTAATACCCTTCAGGTTGAAAAACGCTGGAGCCACGTATCAACGACTCGTAAATAAGATGTCCGAAAAGCAAATAGGAAAGACTAAGGAAGTTTATATAGACGATATGCTCGTTAAGTCTTTGAATGCATGTGATCATCTTAAACATTTGCAAGAAACATTCAACATCCTGAGGAAGCATAACCTGGAACTTAATCCCGAGAAGTGCGCGTTCGGGGTCAGTTCTAGTAAGTTTCTAGGATCTCTGGTTTCACAAAGGGTAATTGAGGTAAACCCCGACATAATCAAGGCCATAGAGGATATCCCAGATCAATTTTCGAACGTAAAGGAAGTCTAAAGGCTCACATGAAGATTAGCAATTTTGACAGGTTCATTTCCCGGTCATCGAAAAAATGTCATCGCTTCTTCACACTGCTCAAAAAGAAGAAGAATTTCGAATGGAAACTGGAGTGCCATCAGGCTCTGAGGGATCTGAAGAAGTACTTATTGAGCCAAAAGAAGGTGAAAACACTACTAGTCTACCTCGCGGTTTTAGAAAATACAGTAAGTGCGGTTTTAGTCCGAGAGGACGAAGGGCTAGAGTTGGCCAGGGGACTTGATTCTGAGATTATCAAAATTAAATGTGACTCACAGTTGGTGGTAAATCAGGTCTACGGGATCTTGATACCAAAGAAGAACGTATGCAACAATACGTGGTAAAGGTCCAGGCTCTTTTGGCACGATTACGGGAGTGGTCAATCACCCAGGTCCCAATGGAGGATAACGCCGACGCGGATGCATTAGCAAACTTAGGATCATCGACGGAAATAAAGGGATTGGAATCCAGGACGGTAGTACAACTGATGAGCTCGGTCCTGGATACGGATGGTCACTATGAGGTAAATTTGACTAGTCTGGTCTGAGACTAGAGAAATGAAATAATGAACTATCTCGAGCATGGGAAGTTTCCTGAAGACCCCAAAGCATCATGGGTATTACGCGCCAAAGCTGCACGATATAGCTTCAAGAGAGGCCAATTGTATAGAAAATCCTTCCAAGGCCCGCTGGCCCGGTGCTTAGGAGCGTTAAAAGCTAATTATGTCATGAGAGAAGTCCACGAAGAGATATGCGGCAATCACTCGGGTGCAAATTCTTTGGTGCTAAAGTTGGTACGAGCAGGATATTACTGGTCTCGCGTGGAACAAGATGCCAAAGACTTCATACGAAAATGTGATAAGTGCCAACGCTACGCACCACTAGTACATCAACCGGCAGAACCCTTACATTCGGTTCTGTCCCCATGGCCGTTCATGAAATTGGGGATGGACATCGTCGGATCGCTGCCACCAGCTCCCGAAAAGGTAACATTTCTTTTAATTTTGACTGACTATTTTTCTAAATGGGTGGAGGTAGGTCTTTATCTGAAGATCAGAGAACGTGAAATGGTCGATTTCCTGTGGGATAATTTGCAGATTCGGAATACCAAAATAAATAACATGCGACAATGGGCCATAGTTTATCGATGCAAAAGTTACAAAGTTCCTTGAAGATTTGAAGATAAAGAGGATCACATCTTCCCCTTATCATCCGAGCGCAAACGGTCAAGCGGAGTCAACAAACAAAGTGATTATTCAAAACCTCAAGAAAAGGTTGGAAGCGGCAAAAGGAAAATGGCCCGAAGAATTGGCCAGCGTTCTATGGGCCTACCGAACAACGGCCAAATCAAGTACAGGAGAAACTCCTTTTTCCCTTGTGTATGGTGTTGAAGCCCTAATCTCGGTAGAAGTAGGTGAACCTACTTTGAGATATTTTCGGGTAGATGAAGAGCCGAATAACGAAGCGATGTTAATCAGCTTGGAACTGTGCGAAGAATGCAATGACTTGCGCATGTAAGAATGGTAGCTCAAAAACATAGAATGGAGAGATATTATAATCGAAGAGCCAACTTCCGTTATTTCAAAGTAGGAGACTTGATTTGGAGGAAAGTAACCCAAAATACACGGGAGCTCAACGCGAGGAAGCTAGGTCCAACGTGGGAAGGTCCCTACTGTATTTCAGCTATCACTGGGAAAGGTTCATACGAGTTGTAGAACCAGAATGGAGACAAGTTACCTAGCAGCTGGAACGTGGCGCACCTCAAAAGATATTATTGTTGATGAACATTATTCAAGCGGAAAATATGCGCTGTTCTCTTTTTACCTTTATTCAGTTTTTGTTCTAGTTGGGTTTTTCTGGCAAGGTTTTATATGAGGTAGCAACAGAAAGCATACTATGAAGACAACGGCAATAAGACCTTTGATAGCAAGCAAAAGAACAAGCTTCCACTCGGGGACGGTTAGATAATCTTTGGTTCGATAGCAAATTCCCAAATGGAAGTTAAGTTTGTTACCGAACAAAGGTTACCCAACCGTTCACGAGCACAAACCACTAGAGGGATGTTAGATATTCCATAGCTCGATAGCATAAATTCCTGACGGAAAGTAAAGCTGTGTTACCAAGTTGAGGATTATCTAGCAATTCATTAGTGGAATCTTCGAAGGTACAAGACTTCCGGTGTTCCAATTCGCACTCTTTGCATTCTAACACTTGGAGGGAATGATATGAGGATACGACAACAATGACTGCCACGTCAAACAGGGAACAAAAATCCGGAAACTAGACGCATCATTGGGACCGAGGACTACGCAACCAGCCCCATAGAAACATGTTGTAGAAGATAGCCACAAGTAATGGTAATTTCTTTTCTGCATAGCAAAATGCTTATGTATTTTTGTTTTTTGAAAATAGAAGGAATAAAATAAAATCTTTTTTCTTTTTATCTTTTTTCTTGTCTAAACGATGAGCTAACTTTGTCATTTGAAAGTTAAACAAGTACTTCAAATGATAGTGCCGTAATGAACAGGAGACGTCCTCTTTCAAGAGCACTGTAAACATAAAAGGGCTCTCTCTTATAAAAACCTTCATGTTAAAGGGTTGGTTCCGGAAGAATCTATGCCCGGAATCTAAAATGTCATCGGGGAAAAATATACCCGAAGTTGCATATGAAAAGGACGCAAAAAGTAAACTTGCGCAAATACTTATAGAAACCCTCACGTAAAAGGGATAATGCTCGGAACCAAAATGCTTCGAGGAGAATGCATCCGAGACTACACATAGTAAAGTGCGAACAAAAAAACGTGTGCAAAATTCTTGAGCAAGTGCAAAGGTTAAAGACTTGCATGGATATTCAAACGAAAGTAAGACTCAAACGGTACTTGAGCAAAAAATATGTCTTTATTTAAAAAAAAATGTGCCAAAACGGTAAAATACAAAATGGGAAAAAGAAAAAAAAAGCTAAATTATAGCGCCTCCGGAACCAGGAGGAAGAGAACTGTCCGCATTCCTGGGAGATGTAGTTGGGTCCATCGATGACTCGACACTTTCCCCAGTTTGGTCTTTAGCATCATCGCCTTTAGATCCCTCTTCAGTTCCCGAAAATTTGGAACAGGAACCAGAAGAACCAAGAGCATCAAATTGCACTGGGAGTCCATTTTTAACAGCCAACTCAAGCTCTCGGGCCTTAACAATTTTGGCATCAAAATCAATGTCACCAGCTCTGGCCTCTTCCAAGGTTTTTCTTCTCATGCTGTACATGGCATAAATTTTTTCAACAACGAGGGAAGCCGCTCGATGCTCAAGTTCTTCTTTGAGTTGGGAAACCTCGGCAGAAAGGCTTTACCGGGCGGACCTAGCAGACTTGAGGCTGACGTCAAGGTCGCGAACAGTTGAACTAAAGAGCCTGTTATGCTCGATAGTTTTCCTGTATTTCTCTTCTAATTGGGCATGTTTCACCCCCACAGTAGAAAGCACTTCGATTTTGGAGTTCAAGGCTGCTTCTAAGTTGGTTACTTTTTCGGCAGCAACAGCCTCGCGCTCGGTTGCAGCAAGAACAGCGTCCTAGACTTCAGCCCATTTGGCCTTGGCTTCATCAAATCTAACCCTCAGTGGCCCAATTTCTTGGCTAAGGGTTACCACTTCTTGCTCGCTTTCTGCAAGCGAGCCTCCAAAACAACGGCCTCAGTAGCTCTAGTTTCCATTTTCAAGAGGCGGAGAACAATTTGTTCTCATTCCACCAAAAGCCGATTCCATTCAGAAGTAAGTTCCTCCTTTCCACGAATCAACCTTTGAAGGCCCTCAGAAGCATGAAAATTGGCCTACAAGACAAGAAGAAGCAAAACTTAGAATACATTTATACAAAAGTAGATGAAGTAATGAAGGAAGAAAAGGATGTACCGCTGCGGCATTGTGCATGGCATTGTTCAACAAGCACTCTCCCGAGAGTGCCTGAATCTTTTCGTAGTCTTTTTCTGAAGCCAAAGGCTTCAGATAATTAGCAAGCTCCACCGACCAGGATAGCAAGTTGCATCCGGTAGAGACCAAAGGGTAACGTTCCTCCTCCTTTGTGGATCTTCAGAAGGGGCATCATAGAACTAGGGACTGTGGAAGAGGAACACCTTCTTCATGGTCAGGTGCGGCCAATGGAGGTGATGTAGAAACTGCTGGTGGAAGAGTGGATGAAGATGGAAGTGATGTAGTAGTTGCTGGTGTTGGTGAAGGTGGAGATGAAGCTGGTGGAGTTGAAGAATGAGAAGCAGCCGCAACAAATGCAGTGCTGGCTGTTGGATGCTCGCCAACCAAAAATGGCACGGACCCCGTACTCAGCCCTGCAGCACTGGTTACAGCAATTGGGGACCAAAAACGGGAGTTGGCATTTTCTACCAATTCAGATTCTCCCTAAAGTGCCGAGACATCGTCTTCAGTTGGTGTAATTATCCCAACAGGTCGAGCATCATGTTGAGATGATGAGGATCGTTGCCTTCTATGAAGAGAAGCTCCCTCATCACTTGTTTCTTCGTCATCATCAATTATCATGGTGTCTATGACCGGCCGGGAGGGAGGACCAATTGTCATCACCACCGGAGATGACTCGGGGGAGTCAGTCTTTGCCCTCTTATTCTTTTCCTCGGCCGCGCGGAGGAATGTTTTGTTTGCTTATCCTTCAGCGAGGGACTCCATAAAGAAGTGTTTGCACCTGAAACAAGCCCCAAAATACCTGTTCGAGTAAGTGCTTACTAAAGCAGCCTCACTGCATTAGCAAAGTATTAGCAGGATCAGCCAAAACGTCCTCCTCAGAGACAGCAGCAGAGCCTGCGGGTAGACCTAATTCCATGAACAAGTTAGAAGGGTTCGACCAAGTGCTTCATATACAAAAAATAGAAGCAAGGTAAATTAAAATTACCATGATATTTGGCTTTCCACCCGTATTTAAGGGAGTTCTTTCCACAAACGATTTCGAGTGTTCTGACGTCCAAGATATTCTGAATCCACCAGTCCAAACTTTTCACCACCGGTGGGATCCATCGAGTTGCTGAATCATGCGAAGGTGAGGAGTTGATACGACCACAAAGGAATATCCAGTAAAAAAAATGCAAAACAAAGAACTTACGAGTGCGGTTTCAAGCGGCCGGAAAGGATGAAGCCATTGTCGGAATGATGTTGTTGGTGGCAACTACAACGAACTGTTCCTTCCATCCACCCACGCTCATTGTCATCACCCATGCAAGACAGCAAAACATGGTGGCCACGTTTGCAGAGGTATATCATTCCCCTGCAGAAGATTTTAGGGGAATAGAGATTCAACATATGAGCTAAGATTAGCTCCTCTCCAATTTGCAGGGACAAGCGTCGAAGACAAACAACCGTCCTCCACACTGAAGGACTTACCTGTGCCAAACACACTTGGTACCGAAGGCAAAACTCCGCAATCACGAAATCGAGCTCTCCACTCAAGGAAAACGCACCCAAAGTAAAGGGATACGTGTAAAAGTATGTAAAACCTTCCTTGGGAAGGGTCACTTGCTCCGATAGATCAGGAGCGAGGATATACAACTCATGGCAGCGATAGTCTTCGTTCGCAGCAGAAATACTAGAAAGACGAATATGAAGAAGGGTACTTACTAACAGCCCATGTACGAGAATTAGCAGTAGGAAATTTCTCTTCAAAGTCCTTTGTGGTACTGAGTTTTCTTGGGATGATGGAACCCACCATTGGAGGAACAGAGTCCTCAGTTTTGTTCTTGTTCTTTGTATAACCAGCACGCTTAGAGGAAGAGCGATTGAAAAAGAAGAAGGAAAAGGTTTTGTGTTTGAAGAGAACTAGAGAAAGAATGAAAAACAAAGATGCAAATCAGGAGTTCGAGAAATTATGAAATGCAAAAGAAAAGAATGTGGAGTATAAGTAAAATTTTGGCGGCTAAATTCATGGCCATGATTACCTCGATAATCAGCAAAAGTTGTGTTGAATCATGAGATGACATGTGTTTGGGGTATTAAATGCAGAGAGACGTGTGTCTAATCAACTATCATGAACCTTCAGAGGGAGTTATAGTAATTCCCGCCAAGAAGGTATTTCTACCAACTTCCCGGTAACACAAATTTATGTCACTGGAAAGCGGGGGTACTATTTGTATGTTGTGAAATATGATATGACACGTGGTCGTTTTAAGGGAGGACACTTGGAACCCAAGACATGAATGACCGAAGACCGAATGCAGCCATTCCACTTGTCACCGGAATTGATAACGTTCATAAAAGTGTGTTAAATGTTCTGCGCCCGGTAGCATTTAATAGGGAATATTCTGCAGCATTAAGAGGGACGGTCCGTTACAGAGAATTTGGCATTTATGTCCACTGTTACATCTTCATCAATGACCCTCATAATTAACAATAAAGGAGGACACGATCCTAGGATCTCCTTCTCTAGACATAGCTATAAATACTGAGCTCAGTTATCATTGTAGAGGACACGAATTTTTTGGAAAAACTTATACTACATTCTATACAAAGCTTAATACAATTTTACTTTCTTGCTTTCTAATCTTATCATTGTTGCGCCCAGAAACTTTGTTTCCGGAATTGTTATCTCTGTAGTTTCATCTATATTTCAAGGCTAAGTATTATACATTTCTTCAATTATTGCATTATTTCAGGATCAAATTAGTTCACTTGTCTAGAAACTCTGTATAAATTCAACTGTACCGTTTTACGGATAAACAAATAGAGTATTGCACTATCTCCATTTCAATTTATATTGTGTGAGGAAATTTGAAAAAGAAAATAATTTAATTATTTTGTTTAAAAATTGAATGATTTTAAACATGACATAGAATTTATATACTTATAAAATATACTATTAATGGTGATATTGGCCAAACGATAAACCTGACTGCCACGGAAGTTCGAAAGGTTATCTATTTTCTTTTGGGCAGATGTCCTTGTTCCATTTTATTCTTTGCGGGTTTAATTTTATTGAAGTTGAAATGATTATACGTGCACTTTCAAAGTTGGAAGTGCTTGCTTGCCAACTGAGGTTAAGTTTGAGTTTATGTATTTGCCGTTGACTAATAAAGTACAATTAATAATAAATCCATCTATACGAAGTGGCAGATCTAGAGTACCGTTTACAGGTTTACAAGAATTCAGTAATTTTTGTTCAGCTTCTATTTATATATTAAAAAATTTATTAAATATTTATAAATATTTAATTATAAACTCAATTATTATTATAGATTTATTTAAAATTAATATAGAACTCATAAACTTTAAATCTCATTCGTTCCACAGAAAGTATTTGTGAGTTCGAGTAGTTATAAGTCATGACTCTTCATTAGATAATTTTTGGAAAAGTGGAACTTAGCCTATTGAAGTTGAGAAAGTAATAGATACATACACGTCTTATAGATCAAAATGTTAACTAAAGTACAACTTTGCTCTTTAAACAACTTATACTATTAAGTTCAAAAAACTTGCATACGATTTAATAATATAGTTTAAGAAAGAGATAATTATTTTTCTAAAATTGAGAAAACTGCTTTTTACAAAATTATATTCAATCTAATTTTTATGTCAATCACTTGATAAAAGAACGCACGTTCAGTTGCCACTTTCCAAAACCTGAATTACCTTAGGGGCTCTAAATGAAAATACCCCAACATAGTTCTGTTACTAACTTACTGTTCCATTCTTTTTCTATTTGTGAATGATGAATAATGAACTTTTTCCAGAAATATTGAGAGGCTCCCGTCAAAAGTTATGGTGCAGAGAACTTAGTTGACCCAAGCTAAGGACTATTTGAAAGCCCATTGACAAGTGGCTGCAGGCATGCCCATAACAATATTAGATACAAAAAATAAGAGAAATGAGAGTCGCCAAAAAATGCTAAGTAGCACATATATACGTGAGTCTTTCCAGACTAATTGGTCATATTTTACATTGACCTTCAGATGCAGGTGTAAAACATTGAAGATGTTAGAAGGGGAAGTCGTAGAACTAATTAAATCACAATATAGAAGAAAGTCGTCTCTAGAAATATTCCCTTGGAATATATCCACGCAAACCTAACAAAAAAATGTAGCACAAGGGAAGAAAAAGATTTATATACGTAATAATAATTAGATACAATCAAAATGTTAATTCTGTAATTAGTACATTTACTTTAGGGCCAACGTTCGCTAAAGTCTTTGTTCTTATTAAAGGCTCATATGCCCATGAAAATGTAAAGAACTTCTAATGTTAAGAAGCTTATGATTTTAATTGATATTGGATTAAGTTTTAAATTAAATAGCAAAATTGTTTCATGTGTATAAATAACCCAATTTACTTGGGAATTGGGATTAAGACATTTTATTATTGTTAGATTTTGTAGAGCAACATCCCATCCTCTCCACCACTTAGGTAAATGGATTACCATCCTGATTTACTTAACATGTCTACTGCTCCAAGTTAGTTAAAAAATAATTTCAGATTCTTAGTCCCGCTTGTTCATAAAAAAATTTCTTTTTTTAATTTTTTTGTCCATAAAATTTTGTAAGTTTTTAGAAATTTTTTGAATATGAGTCTTTCAAAATTTTCAAATTTTTTTTTTTCTCAACTCACAAAACTGTAATATTTTTCAAGTGAAATGCATGTCGAAATATAATTTCAAATTCCAAATACCATTTTTCAACTTAACTCCAAATACTAGCTTTTAAAAAAATTACAATTTAATGTCCAAACGCCTCCGTTCTTTTCTGTACTACTGACCACCTTATATCCAAAGAATATAATAAAAAAGATATAAAGATGAAAGAAATGTGGAGCCTAGGAAGAAATCCAGAAAGACCAAAACCAAATAGCCAGCTATACCGACCTGCCTGAACCACGGAGAAGCAAAAACAAAACCGAGCATGGTGTACTATTAAACACGCAATTTGCTATTTGCTATTACGTGTGACTCCTTTTTCTTTTTTCTTTGTAGACACCATAATGCAACGTTATTTAAAACGGTCTTTTTAAGCGTTTGCTGAGGTGTTTTTGGAGGATAATGTACACTTTTTTAATCCTCACCACATCTTCTTCACGTGTCCTTTTGCACTGTGATTGAGATTTGAGTGAAATAGATACATAATATACTGCCAAAATATATATGATTCACGAAGACGTTGCATAATCCGATTGATTATCCTCATACACCTTTCCAGGATCAAGGGAACCCATATACCTGGATATTCCCTCTTCACATATTCCTTTCTTGGTAATTGATTCTGCTATTAGTTATTCCAAGATTCCTACTTGCCTGTAGTATTGCATGAACCTAGCCATAATATTTACCTTTATACTCTGATAATATATATAATTAAAAAAATTATCATATCACCTTTTTCGGTTACCTAAAAAATCATTTTGTGTAACATTCATAAATAGATGAAATTAGTAATTTACAAAAGGTATAATTTAGTGGTCAATAAAAAGGGTTGAAAACCATAAAGTTTCAGGTTCAAATTTCAGCGTAGACAATACACACTAGATAATTTTTTTCCATTTCTCTTTTGGTGAATAAAGTTACCTGGTACCTATTAGTGGTAGAAAGTAACACGTACCTCTTATACATTATGTGTAAGTATACGCATATAAGGTAAATTCGTAGCCATATATATCACTACAAGAATCAAACTTATTGTGGCAATATTTAGTGGCAACTTGATTTATTGCAACAAAGCTAGACTTTTTGTGACGACTATAATTATTGCTACAGAAGATAAACTTTTAGTGGCGAGTTTCCAAAAGTCGCTCCTAATACGTTCATTTAAACACTGAAATTTTCTTTCCTGCTATAAGACCAAAATCTATAGGAACGAATGAAATTCATATAGTAATAGTCTGTGGTGAGGAGTCAGCGGGTGTTCGGGGTTTTCAGTCCGACGCTGAACTTCTCTCGGCCTACGAAAAAATTGAGTAGTAAACTATTTTTTGATTCGCGGTCTTGACAACATCTAGTCTCCCGCTATCTCTTTCTCTAGCAAAATCGAGTAGTAATTTTGTGTGAATTATAAAAGTTGGGTTGTTCTTTTCTTGGTAGCAGAAACACGAACTTTCATAGTTTTCGGGTATTTATTTGTTTTTTATTTGTGGGTTATTGTTGTTTTGATGTTGCATTTTGTTTTGTTAGTAGAGAAAGGCATTGGGGGTACTTGTATTGGCGGAAAGAGGAGGAACTGATTGAAAGCATATATCAAATTGGTAATTTTGTTCTTGACAAGAAGGATAAATGTGGTGTTGGAGGTGTTGAGGTTATGTTTTAGAAGATAGAGATACTGAAGATTATCCTATCTCCCCATGGACCTTTACTGTTGCTAGGTAATCCAAACTATTTGTTGGCTAATTCTTCGATTGTCTAGCTTTTGCTTAATATTGCTATGGATTGTGTTAACTTTTCCTGCTATAGCCCAAAAGAATATTATAGTGCTCCATGTTTAATCGTGCAATTCTTAGTTATTTATAAACTTAAATAGTGGGATCTAATGTGTAGTTGGAAATAGTGTTATTATCTTCTTTTTCTTTAGATTAAGTTACTCAGTTAGTTTCCTGCTCCTGGAGAAACTATCTAGTTATTACCGATTTCTACGACTAGCACTATTAGAAATCAGTTAAAAAGCGATCAAAATAAACGACCAACGTTGGTCTCTTTTTATCCAAAAGCGAACCAAAAAGCGATCGAATAGGCCTGGTCACAATTCAGGTGGTCACTTTACCTTTACGACCAAAGCTGGTCGCCAATTTGCGACCAACTTTGGTCTCTACAACAAAAGGACCAAACATTCCGGAAAAACATATAGAGACCAACGTTGGTCGCAAATTAGCGACCAACGTTGGTCTCTAAAGCTATTTCTTAATTAATATAATTTGGGAAATTGCGACCAACGTTGGTCGCCATATAATTATTTTTTTTTTAATTTTTAATAAGCGACCAACGTTGGTCGCCAAACTGAAGAACATAAAAATTAAATTTACAGTTTGCGACCAACCTTGGTAGCTAAACAACCCAGATTTTAAAAATCTGGGTAATATAGCGACCAACCTTGGTCGCTAATCTGAAGATTTTTTTTTGATGGTTAGCGACCAACGTTGGTCGCTATTCTTGAACAGTGTTAAAATCTGGGTTGTTTAGCGACCAACGTTGGTCGCTAATTTCCAGATTTTTTTTTTCAGTGAAAAGCGACCAGCTTGAGACCAACGTTGGTCGCTTTTCTTGGTTTATTTTTTTCCAGAAATTGCCTGTTTTGGCAGCTACACCACCTGCCAGCTTACCAAAAATCCTAAACAGGCATTTTATGCCATAATATACAACAACAACAACGACAACAACAACAAACCAAATTCAAATGCCATAAACAACAACAACAACAACAACAACGACAACGACAACAACATCAGCATTAAACAACAACAACAACAACAACAACATTAAAAGTAATAAAGTATGAAGTTCAATAGAACTTATACATAAACTAACCAAAATAAGTTAAATGTTATTACAATTCAAGGATTATTAATGCCTACATCATTAGTGTCATCGTCCGATGAAGTGTCATCACCAAGACGATATGGATAAGGGTGTAGTTGTGTAGGACCGGAGAGATGATAACGGGGAGGACGGGAGGAAGTAGCACCGGGAGGGCGAGCCTCTAGCGATGACTCATGAGACCGGGGAATCGGAAAAGCGCCAGAAGCCAAGAGAGATTTGAGCTGCTCTTGTATGGCAATATACTGAGCATCTCTAACCTTCTCTCTTTCCTTGGAGGCTTCTAGCTCGGCTGTGAGCTTTGCCACATTCTCTCGCATAGAGGAGAGGCTCTCCCCATCAAGTTGCACCGCTTGCGCGGAAGTGCCTATTCCTTGCATTCCACACCTATAGCGGTAGAATTTCTTAGTGGGAAGCCCGCATACCTTTCCCCATTTTGGACCGCCAGCAGCCTGCATTCATAGTCTTTCAGCATCCTCGTCCGACGGTTGGATTGGGTTGCCCGATGAAGATGATGGCTAGCTGCGTATGAATTCTTCAACCTCAGCTGTGAAGCGATTCTATAAGAAAAATTACATTGAATTAGTATTTCAAAAGTTATATAAAAGTAAATCAAAGTACTTAATGAAAATTGAAAACTTACATGTACAGTCGAGGCTCGGCCCTCGACCCACCTTTCTTCGTCCGAATCTTTCTTCTTCTTGACAATATGAGTCTCCTTGAATAAATCATATTGCCTCATCGGACGGCCCAACTTCTTCTCCTGAAAACTCATAAATTTTAGTTAATAAACAGAGTAGACGTTGAAAATTAAAATTAAATTAAGCAATTACGTATCATTTTCCTTTTTATTGTACCGAGGCTGATCGCACCTCCAGTGTGCAGGGAGCCTCCCTTCTCAGAAGCACGAGATTTCTTTCCTTGCTCGCTCTTCTTTAAGAAATCTGCGGTTAGCCATTGCCTTTGCAGATCATCCCATAGATGATCAAGCAACCAAGAGGGCTTCTGGTTCGACTGCTTGCGAGCCTTGAGATGGAAATTAGCAGCTACATCTGTACTGTAGCGGTGTTCCTATACACACTTGCTCTGTATTTCAAAAATTAAGTATTTAGATGGAAATATCATAAATATAAATAATTGTACTGCTTAAAAGAACATTTATACCTTAAATTCATTAAAAATTTGCTCCTTAAGCGAGAATGGAAAATCACTCCAAGTAGCATAAGGGCCATCATATAGCTTTCTGGTGGCTTGGGTGATTATCCTTGTAGTAACATTACTAGGGATGAACCTTTAATGTAATAAAAAAAAGACAGATTAATATCTTAGTAAAACCGTACAAAACAATAAACGTAAAAAATAACAAATAACTCTTACCCATCACACACAGGGACTATGATGATCCTGCCATATTGATCACGATGCACCTCCTCGTCATCATCACCATCACCATCCGAACCATGTACATCAGAGGCATGTGTGGAAGGTGTAGGGGGGTCAGAGCTAGTATCTCGCAGGCGAAGGCCTGTAATAGATGGAGTCCCAGATGAAGATCGCCGCGAGCCCTGTGACTGCGACATAGCTGTATGGGCCGCAGGGGGACGTGTCACTGATTGTTGCGACCCGAGTGGCTGTGACCCCAGTGGCAGTAACCCCAGTGGCTGTGACATGGATCGATGCGATCCATGCGACGCAGATGGCTGAGATCCACGTGGATGTGCGGCAGCTGGACTGTATGTCGGACATACAATCCTATGGCCCTGTGATGAAAGACCTAGTGTCTGCACGAAGGTGTAGGGCTGGTGATGCTGTGGCAGCTCAGAATAGCCCTGGGGTGGAGGAAAAGACGTAGGCATAGGCAATTCTGAAACGGCAGGACAAGTTGGAGTATAATCTTCTACCCTCCTCTTTGGTTTTCTAGCCTTTTCTCAACCCCGAGAACCACTAGAATCATTGTTACCTCGACCCTTGCCTATCATCTGCATAATATAATACATATTTAGATTGAAAGATATAAAGAAAATAGCTATAAACGAGAGTTGTTAAAGAAACCAACTGTTTAAAGTTCATCATCGTATAGTTCCTCGTTAGAGAATTCTTCTTCCTCGGTAGTTTGAGCTTCATCAGTTGATACTTCTTCCTCGTTTTCTGTAATTCTTACTTCAGAAATATCAACTTCTTCTAGTATGTGTTCAGGATGTTCCAAATCATTTTCTAAAACTTCTTCCACTATTTGGTCAACAGTGGAGATATCGTTTTGATATGCAACATCTAACATATTCTCAACTTCCACCCTACCCACAGGCTTGGTTTTTATTACAAACCCACCAATCAGACTTATTCCGCCGCAATGGATAAGGAGCATAATCCACTTGCCTAACATTATGTGAAATTATGAAAGGATCATAGCGATCATACTCCCTCTTATGATTAACCTCAATTATGTTGTACTGACTGTGGACTCTAGTACCTCTTGTTGGGTGTGGGTCAAACCACTTGCATCTAAAGAGTATCAGTTTCTTGTATGGCCAACCTGTATATTCTAGTTCGATTATTTCTTTGATCACACCATAATAATCAATATCTCCATCTTGATTGCCATCACCACCTTGAACCCACACCCCACTATTATTGCTATTTTTATTTTTTGAGCATTACTCGGTATGGAACTTATATCCATTCACAACGTACTTAGACATTGTTCTGACCTCAACCCCAGGTCCCCAAGATAGATCTTTCAAAAATTGGTTTACACCATTATTTGGATCATTTACCTACATATTATTAAAAAAAATTCATATGTTAGCATAACTTCCAAACATTGTTTACCTACGTAGTGTTAGAATATTTTAAGGAGAAACTTACAAATTGTTTGAACCACGTATCAAATCTCGTATATACAGCATCATGGCCAAATTGACCCACAAAGTGACTGTGACACATCAAATATTTTTAGTACTTGCATTGAGATGTAATCACAGTAATTGTTATATTTTGATAACTACTAAATCAATACTTACTTGAGAAATGGTACGACTTCGGGACAATTTAGCAACACGTGAAGTGTAGCTGACTTGAACTCCACATCGCTCAAACTCCTCTTTCTAACATTTTAGAACACCGGCCTGGTTGATTGAATATAGACATAGGAGGATATGACGGATCATTCATAAGGTCGACTGTGTGCCTGTTGGGCCTATTCCTAGCACATGCCACATTACTCTCAAAATAATAAGAGCAAAAATGAGCAGTCTCCTTTACAAGATATGCTTCGCATATAGATCCTTCAACCCTATTCCTCTGTCTAACAAATTTTTTGCATTTGCCGATTGTCCTATCATAATTTCAGGTTAGCCAAGAACATTAAAATAAAACAGAAAATTACATCAAACATATAATATTACCTCTCAAAGGGATACATCAATCTGCATTGAACGGGCCCTCCAAGTCGTGCCTCGTGTACAAGGTGGATTGGAAGGTGTTCCATCACATCAAAAAACTTACATGGAAATATCCTTTCCAGCTTAGAAGAGGTGACACGAATGTTCTTGTCCATCTGCAGTAGGTTTTCTTCCCTTAACGTGGAAGAACACATGTCTTTGAAGAACAAACTGATCTCTGTGATGGGTTTCCAGATTCTTTCAGGCAAACCACTAAATGCAATAGGCAGTAAGGTCTCCATGAAGACATGACAGTCATGACTTTTCAAATGGCTCAACTTCCCCGCCTCCATATCAACTTTTCGCCCGAAATTCGACGCATAACCCTCAGGCATCTTCAGTTTCGTTACCCAATCACAAATTTGCCGTTGTTCCTCCAAAGTGAATGTGTAACTTGCTTTGGGTTTGAACACCTTACCATTGTGGGCTGTCTGCAAGTGTAGTTCAAGCCGCCTGCAATATTCTTGTAAGTCCATTCTAGCCTTTGCGTTATCCTTGGTCTTACCTTTAACATCCATCATTGTGTTGAACAAATTATCAAAATAGTTCTTCTCAATGTGCATGACATCAAGGTTGTGACGGAAAAGATTATCCTTCCAATAAGGAAAATCCCAAAATATACTCCTTTTCACCCAATTGTGAGTAACACCGTATCTTGGGAATCTATAAGGTGGAGCTTCAGTAACTTTACTGAAGCTCTGGACCTTCTCCCAAATTTCCTCTCCTGAAAGTATCGGAGGTGGAAAATCACATTCAATTTTATTCTTTCTTAATGCATTTTTCATCCTTCTAAACTCATGATCAGGAGGCAAGAACTGACGATGACAATCAAACCATGATTGCTTTCGGCCATATTTCAAAGTGAACGCTTTACTATTTTCCATACAGTATGGACAAGCTAGCTTCCCAGCAGTCATCCACCCAGACAACATTCCATACGCAGGAAAATCATTAATTGTCCACATTAAATTGGCACGCAAATTGAAATTCTGTTTGGTTGATATGTCATATGTTTCAACACCATCGTACCACAATTATTTTAGCTCATCAATCAGTGGTTGCAAATATACATCAATTAAGCTTTTTGGATTACGTGGACCAGGGATAATACAGTTCAAGAATATGTATGGACTAGTCATGCACAACTCTGGTGGTAGTTTATATGATGTAAGAAAGACAGGCCAATATGAATAAGGTGTTGCAGAAACAGAAAATGGGGTGAAGCCGTCAGCACACAAACCCAACCGAACATTCCTCAGTTCACTAGCATAATCCGGATACGTCCTATCAAAGTGCTTCCAAGATTCTCCATCAGAAGGATGACACATGACACCGGGTGGTCTTTTATTTTCAAAGTGCCATCTCATATGAGGAGCAGAGCTCGTCGACGCATATAACCTCTTTAACCTAGGTATAAGAGGTAAATAATGCATCGACTTGATAGCGACCAACTTCCCGCTGGAAAGCCTCTTGAAACGAGGCTTTTCGCAGAATTTACAACTGTCCAGACCTACATCATCTTTATAGTCTAACATACAACCATCTTCACAACAATCAATTCTCATTGACGAAAGTCCTAACTTAGAAACCAATCTCTTTGCCTTATAGAAATCAACAGGTAAGTCGATATCACGGTCAACTAATTCACGCATAAGGTCAATGAAAGAGTCCATGGCTCCTTGAGAAATATTCCAATCAGATTTCATACTTAGTAATCTAACTGCAATAGACAACTTAGAGTGCAGACTTCTGTTGCGTAGTGGACGACTAGCTTCCTCTGACTGTTCAAAAAAACGTTTTGCCTCATCATTAGGAGTTTGTTCAATATTTTCATTGGAATCACCCCTAAAGTGCATCCCAAAAGCATCCGAAACCATATGATGAATTCCGGAATCACTATTTGTATTCTCCACCGACCTACTACTTTCACCCACAACTAGATTATGAAATATCCCATGGCTACCATCGATCTCTCCATGATTAGTCCACACAAAGTAATTTTCTATAAACCCCTTTCTATCAAGATGAATCTTAACTTCATCCGATTTTTCAAACTTCATACAGTCGCACTTAACACAAGGGCACCTAATTACTCCTTCAATTAGGTATGGTGGAAGTGACATTGTATGTCTAATAAAGTCATCCACCCCTTCTACAAAATCCTCCCTCAATCCCCGTCGATTAGGATAATTCCTATTGTCAATCCAAGTACGATGTTCCATCTATACAAATAAAACAAGAGGAAATTAATTTAGTTAAATCATATTTCAATATTTTTCTAGTTAATTAATTTCATATCCTAAAAATTCAGTTTCCAAACTAAAAGTTAATTCATATCTTAAAAGTTCAATTCATAAACTAAAAATTCAGTATGTGTACATGTTTTATTCAAGATAATGCTACTTGTGTTCTTTATAAATTACTTCATTTTACATTATCGTTATGAAATTTGAACATGCTTCCCAATTAGTTTAATTTGTTTAGGTAGAATTCGTTACAATTAAACTAAACTAACAGTATAAAAAGATGGAAAAATGCTAATCAGGAAATGCTAATCGAGAAATGCTAATCCGGAAAACTAACAGTATTTGAAAAGATAAGTCAAATGCTAATCGGGAAAGCTAATTTACTCATTTGAGTTCACAAAAAGATGGGGAAGAAAGGCTCTAACAAGCAAAGTAAAAAGTAGTAAAAGATAAAATTTCAAGACAACTCTCTAACCTTGATTTTCTGTATGTGGAGAAGGAGAGAGATAGGCGCCTGAGCAATGGCTGTGAGGGGCAGCGGCGGCGGCGACGGCGACGGCGACGAGCAGTGGCGGGACGTGGTGTCGCGGGGTGGGGGAGTGCGATTAGGGTTTGGAAAATATGAAATTGGAAAATTTGGGCGAAATAAGGAGAAAGCCCGCTTTTGTTTCTGTACTTAGAAAAAGCGACCAACATTTGCGACCAACGTTGGTCGCAAT